>OY293827.1:48362615-48701575 GCA_958507055.1 Crioceris asparagi
AATGAAATATTAGAGGTTTTTAATAGCTACGATCCCTATATTCAATTTACAATAGAGAAAGAAGATAACAACTTTTCAGTTCCATTTTTAGACACACGGTTTGTTCGTACCAGTGATAATAAAATAATAATTGATTGGTACATGAAACCTTCAAGCTCAGGCAGATTCCTAAATTATAACTCATATCATAGCATGCATATAAAGATTAATCTTGTAAAACAGATGAAAAATAGGTTTATAAAGATATCTGATGATTCGTTCAGGGTTAACAACCTTCACATTTTGTATAATATTTTCAAAGACAATGGTTACCCAAGCATGCTTATAAAGAATATTCTATATAGAACTTCTCCAACAATAACAATCCCTCAGATTGAAAGCATAAATAACAACATTAATAATATGAACCCTCAAAATAATAGTGAAAATCCAACTATTAACAATTCGAATAGAAATAATAACCCAAATAATTCTGAAGAGAATGTAAGTGTGATCAGCCGGATCAAGTTTGCGAAGTTACCTTATATCAAAGAAGTTACTCCGAAACTTACTAAGATATTTAGAGACTTGAACCTTAAAATAGCATCAAAAACCATTTTAACATCATATTCCAATTTTTCAAAATTAAAAGATAAGGTTCCTCTCTCCTTATTGACTACCGTCGTCTACAATATCCCTTGTGGGAGTTGTAATTCCGAGTACATAGGTCATACTTCTAGATCTTTAAAAAACAGGATTATTTCACATAAAAGTGATGCCAGACATCATCCTGAGCGATGTGCACTGGCTTCTCATGTTAAAGAATATAATCATATTCCAGACTACAATTCTGGGAGAGTTCTTAATGTTGAACGAAATGGGGTGAAGCGTGTTTTTCTTGAAATGTGTCAGATATACCAAAATACCCAAAGTATGAACAAGAGGACGGATATTAAGGGCTTGAGTAACATATATTCATACATTCTCTCTTGCGAAGTCAATAATAATTATATGTCCTCCGCGAATAGCTCTATTAATTTATGATTTTAATTTACAAATATACAACGATCAAACTTTCCATTAAATTGTTTGCCGGAAACTTAACACCCTAGCTCTGGTGCTAGTGTAGTTGTATTTAGTCTAAACTTTTGTTGACCGAGTTATATTTAAAGTTCCTTCTCTTTTATTTCTACCTTAGACATATGTCAGGTTGGTTTTTGTTTTATGTCAAGTATAATGGCCCCAATCAAAATTTCTATTTTTGTATAAACAAACATTTTATCTATAATATTTTAATTAATTTTTAATATGTGTTCTTAGTATAAGTATTGTATTATATATATGGGATATTACGAAATTTGTTAACACTATAGAGGTCGCAGTTTTGAAGGTATCAAGTTCAAATTTGCTACAAAAATCAATCTCTCCAATATCTCGGTCGTGTTCGTTATTGAGCAATATCGGGTAAGTAGTTTCAAAATGGCGACCATTCAAACATTTAAAAAAATTATCAAAAAAGAGCAGTAGTGTAAATATTATTAAAATAATTTTAGGTTATAGATATAATCAGTACCTACAACTTTTGTTCAAAGCAATTTTTCATAAAATACACAGGTAAAAAAATTAAAATTAATAAAGAAAAATAACAAATATTGATAAAACATGAACACTCAATATAAATTTGATGTAATTGTACATTTTCTAGAGATCTTAATATAGACCCTGATTAAAAAAATATATAGTATATTTATTGAAAAAAAAATAGACGAAAAAAAAAATCTGCCTTGAAGTGGACTCAAACCCTGTCTGCTTTATATTCAACAGGCAAAACAAAAACCTCTAACCGCAAGGCTATGACAATTTTATTTAATAACATGTAGGTATACCAATGAAAAGGTTGTTAAAATTACAATTCAATGAATTTTGAAAAATTTACCTTTCCGCTGACTATAGGCCATCGGGATGTTTTTTAGATGCTACGAATCAAAACAAAAAAAATAAGACCCAAACCATGTAAGGAAACTGTTGTAAAGGCTATTCAAACGGTCATTGGATAACGAATGTCGATCCGGAAAGCAGCTGAAATCATTCAGGCAGATCTCAATGACTTTGATCGGTCGCTACGTAAAGAAGCATAAAGAGCTAGGAAATGACGAAGTTATTTATGATCCCCATAATGAATTCAAACGAATCTTCACGGATCAAGAAGAAGAACAATTAATGGATTGCTATCCTCAGGCTTGAAGTGAACACAGAACGGCTGGTAAAACATTTTATCAGTACATAATCTTAGTTTGCGGAAGCCAGAAGCAACTATTTTAGCACGAGCAACTGCATTTAACAAGGCAAACGTCGAATGTCGAATGTCAAAAAAAGTGGTCTGTCAACAGCTCATTGCCCAATGAAAGTTCTAGTCCCTAAAGGAACTGAGCAAGTAAGCAACATCACATCCGCTGAACGAGGTAATAATGTGACAATTATTGGATGTATAAATGCATTTGGAAATTCTGTTCTGCCTTGCCTCATTTTTCTGAGTTCCTAAGCTCATATGTTACCGATAGACTAATAACCGTGAATTTCAAACGGTGTCTTATTATCAATACATTGTTGTTGTTTCGTCTCAAAATACCCATTGAAGTAAATGCCCCAAGGAACAATATTGAATCTCCTATGGCACACGCTCCGTTTGTATCTTGGGACAAAATTGTCTATTTACATTTTTGGGAAGTATTTTTTTCTATGAGGGGAAAAAGTTTGACATTTTATCTCTGTTGACAGGTGACAAAGTATCACTTTTGTTCCCCACCGAAAAAAAGTGACTACTATTTTTCCGGGTAGATGGGTAATCTCTGAACTGGATGTACTAGGTACACACCAAAATATGGCGATTGAACTTAACATGTCTTATACAAATGTTGCAGGTTTACGAGATACAGGGTATTTAAAGTTGTGGCATTTTCTTATTTTAGAATTTTTACTACAAATAATACACTCTTACTTAGTGAAAGTAAGAATTTCAAATATTTCTTTACACGAGAAACTGATAAGTGCTGACACAAGCCTACTTGAAAAAAAAGTCAATGTAATAACGATGGCTTAGGAGTCTTTACGCTGAATGTTTAAAATACAAACTCAAAAACTGATAGAGTTACATGAAATAAACAAACCTACCTTTTTTATTAAAAACTGAACTGCCTTTCAGATTTTCTAGTCATTTTAGCTATAACTCATTAGGCAAAAAAAATATGTTTTAATTTACCTAAGTAAAAGGGTGTAACTAACGCCCTGTATAAATAGTGCTAAATTCAGCAAAAAATTCGTAATTTTCATGCCAAAAAACATAAAGTCGAAAATTTTCAAAACGATACTGCTTGAAATCACAAAATTATTAAGAAATTTCAAATTAAAATTCCAAGTTTAAATACCCTGTATGTTGTAACCATGCTTAATGAATCACTCTGTATACACATAAATATAAATCAAATCACAGAATTAAATTGACAGATATTTGATTACTTTAAAGGTTTCCTTAGCAACGCAGGTCTAATTGTTGCTATAAATACAACAGACTACGAGTTTCAAACATAAAATTTCACTCATTTTCTGACTTTACTACATTGTAACATTTGTTCATTAATGAATAATCTTTTTTCACGTTAAAAAAATAAAGTGTATTTTACACAGGAAAAATATTAGATTTTAGCTCGCGGTTTTTGTCTCCCTCCGCTTCAAGTCGGTCGACAACACAACCTCAAGCTAAAATCTAATACTTTTTTCCCTCGTATAATAAATAACTATTATTTCACTTAGTTAGGTTACGTTATAAAGTATTGAAGGACATCTTACCATTATTCATGGAAATATATAAATATGCAACAAATTATATAAATTTGAAAAAGTGTCCTAAGTTACAAGAACGTCCCCTACCTGGGTGCAATTCAGACAATGGAAGACACAATGGACAAAACAAAGACCAAAATTATGAGTGCTAGCAGATGTATGTTCGCCTTGGGAAAGCTTCTATTCAGCAAAAAATCTATCCAGGAAAAGGGATAATATATAAGACAATAAATAGACTCGTTCTGATTTATGGTTCAAAAACATGGACCCTAATTAGAAAGAACGAAGATAAACTAAGAGGCCTTGAACGGAAGGTCTTAAGAAAAATCTTGGGATCAGTGAACGATGCACATCCTGCGAGGTTCAGAATAAGAATAAATTCTGAATTCAAAGAAATTTACCCAAACCCGAATATTATTCAAGAGATAAAAAGCCGTAGACTGCAATGGGAAGGACATATACAAATACAACCAAAAGAACGCACCCTCAAGGTGTCATTTGACCATATCTCAGTAAACAAGAGAACTCTGGGGCGACCACGATTGAGATGGCGCAACAATATCAGAGCCGATTCAGAGACCATGGGAATAGAGTAGGACCCACAAACAATAATGGACCGAGAGGCCTGGGAAGAGGACGTGAGGACAGCCAAAACCTATACTGGGTTGTTGTTCAACAAGAAGAAGAAAAAATTAGACTTTATTAGTTGGAGCACTTCAAATTTAGAATATTATCTATTAATTCTTTTGGTGCTGGTACTTTTGAAGTTCTTGTCAAAAGCCTTCCAACTATCTACGTTACCTTCGTTACCTGGTATATAGATAGTATAAGATCAATTTCTAATAGGATTTTCTGTTGAAAAATTTAGTTCGAAATCGAACACAAGCAGAGGTATATTTCTAACCTGAAAAATAACTTGTTTTATACTGCAGCTTGCAGCCCAAAGTAATTTATTCATTTTGTCAATCTTAAAACAAGAGGTAATATCAATTACCAATGCGCGTGCGTGTCACAAACTTATATTCTCAACAAACTTATTAATGGATAAATTGCAAGAGAAATTTGGCAATTGACTTTATTCATTGATCCACATGTCGTACTTCCTAATTTCTCCTAGCTCTTTATATGTTGGTATATTACGTGAGGTGTAGAGTTAAACTTTTTTCAACTTATGTAAAGCTTGTCTACGATAAGAGCATTTTTTTAGAATTAAGTTAAGCATATATGCGAATCATTCCAGGATTTGCGATATTTACTGGAGTATGTAACAAGAAAAGTGCATTTGCATTAACAGATAACAAAACACACAAAAACACAAACAGCATAATAAACATTTTTATACAAATGTGCATGTCTATTGTAGTAATTCCAAGTTTGGTATTTCTGTATTTAATCATCAAAATTATATATTGACGGAAAAGCATTCTACAAATACAAAATCTATAATGATAGGTGATTTTTATTGATGTAAGTATTTAGTATTGTTATCATTGTCTAGATACATGCTCTAATGGAACAACCTTTTATATTGTTACAAAAAGTAGGCAGTTTTTTTTTGTCAATGACATTTCTATCGAATTTTAGGAATGTTATCTAGAACTTCTCAGATAAAATATGAATTGAAACATTTCTAGCTTTTTCAATTTTATTCGTTTGGAAAAACGAACTGCGAACGATAATTATATTCTGAGTAATTTATTGATATTCTGATTGTGGGTAGGTACAAAACGGAAATTCCAAGCAAATAAATATTTCCTAAGTATCAATATTGATAAGTTTCAATCCCATCATACTATCTCATAAGATAGGTATGAAATTCGTCGTAATGTCTAATGAAAATTTAATTTGACTATCAGTTCAGTCAAATCTGGAAGCGCATGCTACAGAACTGCATGCGTTTTACCGTATCGTACAATTTGGCTGTTGCCGATATTTATTAATCCGTGGGTTCCATTATCTTTGTCGGTAGGAAGGATTCTAATAGACTTTATATTTGACAATCGCATTCCGTATCTCTAACAGAGAGATATAGTATATATGCTGTTTTGTTGCAGGTATAGCCTCTATCACATATATTTGAGACAAAATATTAATTAAAATAATTCATCATGAATATATTATGACACCTCACTGGATCTATTTCAAAATAGGTCACGCCCGACAATGATTATCTATTTAAAATTCTTGATTAAAACGAATTATAGATTATAGATTTGTCTCAGGTAGATATAGACCTACATTAAATAAGCCCTTCTTGAAATAATAATTATACGATTTTGCTACAAAAATAGACGACAATAAATAAATACGTATATAACTACCTATGTAACTCGAGGGTATTATATAATTCAAGAGCTATTTCAAATAACAAGATAATAAGGAAGAAAATGAACATCTGTAGGTCAAAATTGTGGTATATAGATGGTAATGAGATACAATATTATTTCACAAAAAAACATTTTTTTCCACCCATATGTGAACTTTATCGTTTCATCGTAACGCAATTATGGTTTTCTACACGCAAGTATATTATCATAATATTTTAATTTATCAACAACCAAGTATAATATATTATCTTTTATAATAAGTTCTTCAATTGTGCATACACATAGCCTTGAAGTAGGATCTTTTCGATAGAAAATTGTAGGCACACTTCATTGTCAAGAGAATTTAGAATTTACTTCGGGGATGTCCAAAAATATTCAGAAACTCTCACAAGGCCGCTTATTCTAAGGTAATTTTTTTAGCGCTGAGTAATTTATACAGTGCGGTCCATAGGTATGGAATTAATTCATTTTTAGCGTTATTATGTATTTGTTTGAAAAGAACTGAAACAGGTCGATATCTTTTCTCAATTTGATAATTTATAGTATAAAAATATTACCCCCTTCTTGCAGCCCCTCTGAATTATGAGCACCCAATCAAAAATTTTAAATGAGAAGAGGGCTTATGTGGCACCCTGCTCGGATGGGATTTTCGTTTTATGTTCAGCAATACTAAGTTTTTCAAATTTGGTGCAATCATAACTGAGAAAATTTATTTTGAAAATGTGAAATTTTGATACTATAAGTAGAATGCAGGAAATAATGATAGTGACTATGAAGTATTTTTCAATTTATTTTAAAGTTAAATTAAATGTTCAAAATGACCACCATTTACTTCTCGACAATAAGCAAGGCGATCTTTTAATTCTCGTACAACATTTTGTAGGACCTCAGGGATTATGTTGTTAATTTCTCCCGATATTCTAGCTTTTAAATCTGCAATATTTTCTGGTCTATTGAAAAATACTTTTGATTTTAAATAACCCCATAAGAAATAATCGAGATGAGTCAAATCAGGTGATCTAGGCGGCCATTCAATCGTTCCACGTCTTCCAATCCACCTATTAGAAAAAACTGGATTCAAATGATCTTCAACAATACGTGTGTAAGGCGGTGGAGCTCCGTCTTGTTGATACTAAATTGTTATATGTATTGCATTTGGACCATTAACATTAGGAGAAAGTATTTTTAGTGCAGGCAGTAGAAATTCCATAAAAACATAGATAAATATCAACATTACTCGTGCCTTCAAAACAAATTGGCCAATAATTATGTTGTTATTGATACCAGCTCAAACGTTTACATTTTGGGCTATTGTGTGTGAGCCTCACATATCCAATGAGGATTTTCTCTGCTCGAATATCTATAGTTTTTTCTATTATCCGTTCCATTTAAAGTATTTTTCTTGGAGAGTCTTGGAGAAACCCAGACGGTTGGAGATTAAGAATCGGAAGACGGATAACGTTGTAACCCGATTGTAGATTGTAGATTGTAGATTGAAAGGGGGTTTCAATGCACTGCGACCTTTAGGTCTATTGTGCCCCCCGTCAGAGCTGTTCTCGCTATTTCGATTTCTACAGCTCGCCCTCCAGTTCCAGAGTTCTAATGAACTCCAGTATCTGGGATGGCTTCAAGCGGATTACTTCCTCACTACTGACAGTTTCTTGTCCAAAGCATTTTATGCGTTGGCTGGCTATTGCGAGGCATTCCGTCACCAGGTGATCCGGAGTTTCCTCCTCTTCCCCGCAGAATCTGCACTCGTCGTTTTCTGCTAGACCCAATCTCGACAGGTGCTTCCTGAGGCGGCAATGTCCTGTAAGGAATCTAGTGAGCAGGTGTAGCATATTCTTGCTAAGATCCAGATGTTTCTTAGATCTCGCAGTGTCAAAGTTTCCAAGAAACTTTTTGGAATGATCCAGCCCAGGAAGATTCCGCCAGAGGTTTTCTCTTTCGGTCTCTTCCTTCTCCTGGAACTCTTTCTTGTAGGTACATTTACCTGTGCCACAGAAAGGTTCTGGGCCAATAAAAGGAGCTTGTGCTCCTTTTTTGGCAAGTGTGTTGGCCTCTTCATTTCCTTTGATTCCGGAGTGGCCGGGAACCCAGATTAGATAGACCTTGTTATTCTTGCCGATTTTGTTGAGTTTTCTTCGGCACTCCCATACTATCTTAGAATCGATGATATGGGAGCTCAGTGCTTTAATCGCAGCCTGACTATCAGAGTGTATGGCTATATCACATTTCTGATAGTTTCTTTCTAGGTTCATTTCCACACATCTTTCGATTGCAAGTATTTCTGCCTGAAAGATGCTTGGACAGCGGCCTAACGGTAGTGAGCATTTGGTGCCAGGCCCGAATACTCCAGCGCCAGTCCCCGTCGTGGTTTTAGAACCATCTGTGTACCATTTGATGGTATTTTTCTTAAGGGCTTGGGATGTAGACTCCCTTTCCCAATCTTCTTTTCTACTTAGCATCGTGGTGAACGTTTTCTCGATGCTAGTTTTCTTTATCATCTCGTCACTGGGAAGGTTCGCTGACAGGATATAGTTCGTCAGAGAGGACCAGGCTCTTTGATTCCTAATTCCCTCATGGCCAGTACCTTCCCTGGATAGTCTTAGAATGGCCTCATGGGCTACTCTATCTATCACCAGATGTAGAGGTGTGAGATCTGTAATGATCTCCAGTGCTCTAGTTGGGCACGTTCTCAAGGCTCCAGTGATACAGACACAGGCAAGCCTTTGTAATCTATCGAGGGCAGTCCTCGTATAGGTTTGCCTTGCCTTGACATGCCAAACTATTGCTCCATAAGTTATTATAGGCCTCACAATCATGACGTACATCCATCGCAGTATTTTTGGGTTACAACCCCAAGTCCTACCAGCGAGTCTTCTGCACGCCATCAAGGCCTTTGTTGCTTTATTGGCAGTAATCTCGAAGTGTTTGTTCCACAGAAGTTTGCTATCTAGGGTTACTCCCAGATATTTAACTTCAGACTTCCATCCTATGATGTCTCCCTGTAAAGAGAGATATTTCGTAGTTGGAAGTTTCCTTTTCCTGGTAAATGGAATTACTGTGGTCTTGGTTGGGTTGATATTTAGTCCTACTGACAAGCACCACTGTTCAATAGTTTTGAGGCCCTCTTGCATCAAGTCGCATAAGGTATTCCAGAATTTACCTCTAACTATTAGGACTATGTCATCTGCATAGCCTATACATTCGAAGCCAAGCTCCGTAAGCCTGTGGAGTAGTTCATCCACTACTAGACTCCATAAAAGGGGAGATATTACTCCTCCTTGAGGTGTTCCGCGAGTGGCCCTAACGGAGGTGGTTTGATTGCCCACCTGCGTCTCAGCTATTCTCGTCTTTAACATCTCATACATCCATTTAATAATGGTTTTGTTCACCCCTCGCCTTTTGAGTGCCTCTTCGACCGACACGTGAGTTGTGTTGTCAAAGGCCCCAGATATGTCTAGGAAGGCACACATGGCGATTTCTTTGTTATTCAGAGTGCTCTGGATGACTTCGGTCAGCTGATACAGGGCCGTCTCTGTTGATCTACCCGCCCTGTAAGCATGCTGACATTTGTGAAGTGGTTTATTCTCCAGATACTCCGTTCTTATGTGGTTATCCACTACTTTCTCCATTGTTTTCAATAGAAACGATGTTAAGCAGATGGGTCTGAAAGATCGAGGATCGGTCGCATCTTTTTTACCTATTTTTGGTATGAAGGTTACCTTTGCCCTTCTCCAAATTTTAGGCATATGACCCAGTGCTAAACAGCTTCTTGATATCCTCAGAAGATGGGGAAGAATCTCCTCCATTCCTTTCTGCAGGAGTACTGGGGAAATTCCATCTACTCCTGGTGATTTATACGGTTGAAAGGTGTTTATTGCCCATTCCAACCGTTGCTTTGTAAATATTTTCTTAGCAATATCCCAATCTTCCCTGCGAGGATTCTTGATTTGAGTTGCTATGTCCATACTGATTGAGGGTTCACTACCTGGGAAGTGTGTTTTGAGGAGGAGAGTGGATCGTTCCTCTTCTCCCTCAGTGTATGACCCGTCTGGCTTTTTAAGCGACATTGTGGGAATTATTCCCCCCTTTGCCATGACTTTTTGAAGTCTGGCTGCTGTGGGAGTGGAAGTGATCTTTTCACAAAAGGCTTGAAAATTAAGCCTTTTAGCCTTCCTGATCTCCTTATTGTACTGAGTAAGCTTCTCAGTGTACCCCTGCCAATTACCATCTCTTTTGGCCCTATTAAAGAGCCGACGGACCTCTAGCCTGAGGTTTGACAGGTTCTTGTTCCACCAAGGTGCTTCCTTACTTGTTCGAACTTTCGAGAGTGGACAACTTGAGTGAAAAGCCTCAGTTATTGCCGCACTAACCTGTTCGACTTTTTGTTCCAGATCGTAGTGCGGGTGTTTTGCCCCATTCTTGTCGATCTGTTCCAAGTTTTGCTTCAGATGGATCTTATAGATAGACCAATCCGTATTTCTAGGATTTCTGCTTGAGGTCGACGAGGTAACCTCCCCCGTTATCCTGAATTCGATAATCCTATGGTCTGAAAGTGATGGTTCGTTCATCACTTTCCAACCTATAACATTTCTCCTCGCAGCAACATTAGCAATTGTTACATCCAGGACTTCTTCTCTTGCTCTCGTGACAAAAGTGGGAGTTGTCCCCACATTGAGGGTTTCGAGGTTATTAGCTAAGAGATATTCAAGTAAGCACTCCCCTCTGGAATTGTTGTTCGTGCTTCCCCAAATAACGTTATGCGCATTGGCGTCACAGCCTATTATGACTGGCAGTTGTCTGCTGTTACAGTATTGTACCAGCTCCTGCACTTCTGCTGGTGGTGTTGTTGGCCCATCTCCAGCGAAGTAAGCGGATGCTATGACAATGTCTCGGTCGATGCCCCCAATATTGAGGTGTACCATTATTGGAGTTAGATCCCGAGTCATGTATTCTGAAACACAAATATATTTAATATTGTTTCTTATGAGCACACAGGCACGTGGGGATACTTGCCTCTGGTCATAAATCAATATTGAGTCTTTACAGGCCAAACCTCTGATTTGGCCTACTTTGTCGATCCAGGGTTCCTGGATCAGTACAATATCCAGTTTTAGCTTTGCGAATAACCTTACAATCACTGCTGAAGCTCCCTTCGCGTGATGCAGGTTCACCTGCGCTGCCTTCGTGAAGATGAAGGGTTATTTGTGTGGGGTGGATGGGCTGGGTAGTCCAGCCTCTATAAATCCCCCAGCCTTCTCTCTTCCTGTCCTTCCTCGAATTCCATACGGGAGGTGTCCTTTCCGGAATTCGAGGAAGTTTCTTGGGTTTGGCCCTCAACCTCTAGGGGTGCAGAGGTATTCTCCGTCCCCCCGGTTGTCTCCTTGGAGTCAGTCGGAGCCCCAGTTCGACCCGAGTCAACTGGAGCTCCCTGCTCCCCAGATTTCCGGGATGTGGAGGGTATCTCCGCATCTCTGGAAACCACCACTGGGTTTGGTTTCTTGCCCAGTCCTGAGACAGGAATGTGCCCGAACCGAAAGTTCATTAGGCACCCCCCTGCTTTCAGGGCTTCTCCCGATTGGTGGTCAATCCCAATCGTGAGCACCTTGCCACTTCCCTCTTTCTTGGAGCTTAGAACTTTCCAAGCTCCAGTGCTGAGGTTAGAGTTCTGAACCTCGACGAGTCGGAGGATTTTCTCCGTCTCCATGTCGAGGCTTCGTGGGAAGAACACGGTTATGGTGACGGGTTTAGGGATGTCATTCTCTCCCAACGCCACCAACTCGGGTCCCTCCCAAGAACTGAGTGTCGGCACTGACTTCATGAGCCAGTCCGCCGATTTCTGGGATCCACAGTCTACCAGCATCATTCCACAACGGAAATGAATGCCGGTGAAGTGGATCCCCCTCTCCTCGCTGCGGCACATCTCTTCCACTAGCATATCCTCTAGTGAGGAGAGCCGCTCGGCTTCCAGGATAACCTTCGGGTATTCCTTGGGTAATATTCCTACCCTGGTCGCCTTCCCTGCCTTGACTGCTGCTGCAAATCCAGTGGCTTGCCCGGTTTTTGCCGCAGCTGTCTTCGGCTTCTTTGAGTGAGGCCGTTCCGGAGGTGTGATGTGCTCCGGACCTCTCTTGCCTTTCCCCTTACCCGTCGGGGTTACTCCCGGGGTTGAGTGGATTGGTTTGATGGGGTTCTGAAGAGCCTGTTTTCTAGCCTCCTCAGGTGCAAGGCCCTGATGGAGGAGTCGCAGGTACTTCCGCACTCCTGCTCCACTGAGGCCCTTCCTCAGTGGATCGTCTCTACCGCCGGGCTGTCCTAATTTGGGCAGCTCGAATGGCAGGCGATTTTTCTTTTTCCCTTTTTCAAGGGGCCCGGATGAAGAGGTGGAGGCTTTCTCCTCCTCTCCTCCGGTGGGTTTACTCTTTGCTTTGTCCATAACTGGTCCCACGAGTAGCAAGGGTCATGTCGGTCCGCTTCTGCAGAGCCCCGCATGCAGAAGTAAGGGGTTTGTTACAATGGAGTTCCCCCCGGTGCTCCAAGGTTGTAGCCAGTAGGGACTAGTCCTCTAACTAGCCATGCATCCTTAGCCTGGCTTCCCACTTTGGATTTAGAATTTTTGACGAGGTTATTTCCTCTTGGTCCAGGCGGTCAAGCCAAGACCCCCCCCGCACTGGCCCGCGAGACATGACCACAGACAGCCAGGCGTTGGTTTAACAGGTGGTCTCAAGAGCTCACCTGGCATCGTACTACCTGTGTGCAATCCCTTAGCCACGACACTACAGCTGGGACAGGTGAATTTGGTCCGCGGCAGGGTATTGTATTGGGGCTGCCAGTTGAGTTTTTAGGCACAACGAGCCCCCTTATTTCCCTGCAGGCCTCATCCTCATATTAAGATCATCGTCAGAGGCCCCCTCCTATCCGCCATCTGGAGACGCGCCGGGTTGGTACTTCACCCCTACCAGATGTTGATTGACAACATCCGGACCCGGTTGTAACCCGATGTATATATATTATATATTTTTCTGTATGCATAGCTCTCAATATCGATGATTTACTTACATCATTGTCGACGGCAAGTTGTCTACTTATCATATAGTTATTACATGTTCAGTTTCCCGAAATTTTGTTTCTATTTTGCTGACAGTAGATTGTGAGACGTGTTGACCAGGGTATTTATTATTGAATATTTATCCTTTAAGTTCTTGTTTATTACCTCATCCAATAATAATTAAAATGTCTATTCTTTGAGTTTCTGATAGATAAGCCATAGCTAAATAAAATACAGACGCCAATATTTTTCAATACACCGACATCAGTTAGCAACTTACAAATATCAAAGTAACAGTAGCCTACTTGATTGAAAAAATGATGTTCAAAAATTCCAAGATCGCCATGCTTATTGCCAGAAAGTGAATGGTCGTCATTTTTAACATTTAATTTAACTGCAAAATAAATTGAAGAATACTTCCTAAACATTATGTGAGATTCTTTCCTTAATTTTACATTTTATGTTATGATTGCAACAAATTCGACAAACTTAGTAGCGCTGAACACAGGATGAAAATTTCTTTCAAATAATGTGCCAGACGACCCGACCCCCCTTCTCATTTAATTTTTTTGAGGTGGAACTCATAGTTGAGAGGGGGTGCAAGAAGGGGGCAATATTCTTATACCATAAATTGTCAAATTGAAAATAGAAATAATAATAATAATAATAATAATAATAATAATAATAATAATGATGATAATAAATCGTTTATTGTTCAAAAAACAATCCCAAAACATCATTATAACATGTTTCCAATGTTTAAGAAGCATTAAATAAAAATAATAGTTTAAAAAACTAAAAGACATAAACAATCATACTCATATACACGAGGACGGTATGGAACCCTCCACCAAATAGTCCCACTCTTAAAATCCATCGCAAATCTTCCAACACACATTCATTTCGAAAATTTTATAAAAATCCATCCATAAAGCTCCGAGAGGTATAGGTATTTATTTTTTTAATTTATTTACAATTCATTACTGTTAATACACAAAATATATATACATAAGTCAAATATAAGTGAAATAAAAAATAGTTCAGGACATACACAACATGTTAAATTTTAAATTACAAAAACTCCTTGACACTGTACAATGCATTTGAGATTAGTAATTCTTTAAATTTATTTTTGAAACGAGTTGTAAATAATAATAATAAAATAATATATAATTTGGCAGTTTGTTGAAAAGTTTTACTGCAATAAAGCCAGGATGTCCCTGACATTTTTGAAGTCTGTAATAGTTAGGCACTAGGGCTTCTCTACCCATTGTGAGGTGCTCATGAATATTGCTGTGAGTTGTAGTTGTTTTCATTATGTTTTATGTACATTAAACATTCAAATATGTACTGGGATGGAAAGGTAAGTATTTTGAAAAAGCCTGTCTACAGTCCTCTCTCCAGCCAATGCCCGCAATTAAGCGCACAACTTTTATCTGAAGACTAAATATCCGTTCAGTCTGACTTGAATAACCCCATTCATGAATCGCATATGGCGTAACAGAATGAGAGATGGCAAAGTAGACCATCCTCAGTATTGCAATAGAGACACATCCATAGAGACTTCGTAGGACAAATACGCTTCCACGTAGTTTTTTCACCACTCCATTAGTATGTCGGTCCCATTTTAATTTCCGATCCACTACATTTCCTATAAAGCTTACTTCTTGTAATTTATTAGTAACGTTGCTTGTATCTCTGAGTGTAAAGAATAATTTATGTGTTTTTTCAACATTGAGGTGGAGTCCATTGGCACAAAACCATTTAACTTCCAACTAAACATTTTCTAGATTTTTTCCTGTAAATGAAAGGGTAGTATCATCGGCAAAGAGAGCAATTATTGATGAATGAATGAATTAATGAATTTAGCACTAGGTATGGCTGTTGGCAGATCATTGATGAAAATGAGGAACAACAGTGGTCCTAATATCGAGCCCTGTGGTACTCCTGCATTGATCTCCTTTGCAGCTGATAGCTCACGATTAACTATGAGCATTTGCGTACGCTCAGTAAGATATGATTTTAAAAATTGAATACTAGTTGTACCAAATTTATAGTATTATAAGCTTTTTCAGTAAGAGATCACGCGAGACAGTCAAAAGTCTTACAGAGGTCGCAGACTAATAAAGCATTGTACGCTTGGTTTTCATATGATTCCGTTATACAAGATCAAGTATGCCCATGACCGTGCTCCTTCTTTCTTTTACGGAAGCCAAATTGGCAGGATGATAATAATTTATTTTTATCCAGAAATTCTACTATTTGAATCACCATACATTTTTGAAGTATTTGAAATATATTGAAACTTTTCAAAAAAAACACTGAGCTGTGAAATTTTCAGATTTTTTTATGGCTCTCACATAAACTGTTGTGATGCAAGAATTTTTGTCTGAATTCTCTCGAGAAACAAAAATGATATTGGCGACGGATTGGTTTCATTCCAGTCATAATAATAATTACGTAACAACGTTATAATTAAATTGTTGTAAAATTCTGTTTCGCGGTTCTTTTTTTAATTTAAAAAGGAACAATTTTAACCAAAAACAACAATTCGTATACAGATCAAGGCATAAAGCGTGATTGAGAGTGTTAAATTGTTTCAAAATAAAGAGTGCAAAATTAATAACAATAAATACAACCTTTATGGAAGTCCATAGTGTTGTACCTCGACGTTCGCACTCATAAAACTGGTAAAAATTTTAGCTCTGATAATATTTCCGTACCTAAAATATCATTTTTTATATAAAATGCTGGTTACTTTCGATGACGTGAAACAAATCGTTTTAGTAAAACTGCTCACATCCTATGTTGTAATCATATACAACAGGTTTTGAATGCTATTGCAGGATTCCTGCAGAAACATTAAAAACTTGCTGTTGATCGTTGACCCCAACTAAAAACCACCTATATGGTATTAGTATTACAATTATTAATGCAGAATAGCTCGCAGACATTCGCGAGTGCTGGTATAGAAAGGTATATACTTATATTATAAATATATACACCAACTGAATTTGGCTCAAGATTAATTGTGCAAGTAGTATATTATATATTGAGAAATTAGTTTTACTTCCTAGGTATTTTTTTTAGAAATCTGTACCTACCTATACATCAAAAACATCCTTGTTTTAGTTAAAATATGTAGATCGACAATATTTCGTTTTTCTCGAAGAATCTATTTTACTACTAAAAACATTCCAATGACATTAACATGTGATGACGGCTAGTTTAAAATGACATGCTCGTTCATACGCCCATTGAAAAGCTACATTTTGCCAACTACAGAATAACTAAAACAACCAACTACTTGAAATTTTTTAACAAACTTCCAATTTCTAAGATATTTTGTTATGAAATGTAGTAAAAAAATAATCTCATAAAATATCCTTTGCGTTATGTTTCAGGAGCCCACGTTCCGAAATTTATACTAAAATCAATATTTTCTCATAGTTTTCATTCAATCATTTTTATTCCCTTTCAAACCCAACATGGCGTCCATATGAAAACAAAAAGTTGATGATTATTCCAGTTAACTGAAAGTTGAAATTGGAATTTATGATTTTTAACTTATTCTTCGTAAAAAGTTGCTATGACGATATCCTAACGATTTCTTTTTTTGAAGAATGAAAGAGTTATAAGACTTTTTCAAAACTACATGTCTTTAGTTTTTTCAAAATATCTATTATACCCAAGCAGTTACGAGTTATTCTGCAAAAAGCATTGGTTTACAAAAGAATTATTATCTTACACTTTCCTTATTTAAGCGTTTTACCATCACAACAATTTCTGGGAAACCAATACATTTATCACCAATATTGGGCACACCGTATATCATTTTTGAAATTGGCACATTTCTTAAATTAACAGATAAGTGCTTAGCACATTTTGATGGAAACCTTATAGCACATTGTTAATTATTGTAATGTTTGTATTTAAATAAATTGAGCTTTTCACCTTAAGAACGTTGTAAGATCGAACCTAAAACTATAATCTAAGTACGGGGTTATTCATGTTACATGGCTCAAAAATATCAGCTGATACAAAATACAGGTATTTCTACTAAAATTAAACAAGTTATTAACGTTTTATACTTGGTCTTATTCAGTTGAACTATTTGGTCACCTTGTATAAGTTATTGCATTTCAGGAAACTTATCTTTATTTGGAATACAGATATGAAAAATTAAATAGTATGCATGCCATCCATTTAAAAAATGCAACATTGATACTTTTTGCTTTTTTATGAGACATACAAAAAATTAGAAAAATAATTTTAAAATGTAGCTCCAACATACCTACATTCTGAAATTTGGGTTTTAACCATAATTAAGTAATAATATATCGTTTCGAATATCGCCATTAACACTGTATACTATAGGGATATTTTTTGATTTTTTAGTGATGCTGAAAATGTTCTACATCACTAATTCAGTTCAAATAAAGGAATATACAGATTGCTTCATAGTAAGAGGCCTATTAGACATTTTCGAAAAATCATATTTGAATAATGAAAATTTACAATTCCAAATTAATATAGGTTCTTTATAGTAATAAAATAATAGCGACTTATAGTCCTTATACCGGAATTTCTTAAATCGAATTATGGTTCTGTTTTTTTCAAGGGTTTTTTATCAAAAATATCAAGCAAATAGCTTCTAAGATAAGACAATTTTGAAACATTTCTACCTGCAACATGTTTTTCTTTTCTTCCTTCCACTCTTCATTCTGCTTTTTAAGTCCAGTTTGATTTTTGACCGACTTCAAAAAAACAAGAAGGTATACAATTCGGTTGTGTTTGCTTTTTTATGGCTCTTCGAGCGTTTTGCATAGTAAACGGACTCCGATTTAGACGATTTTTGTTTCATTTGAAAGAGGAGATTTGAGAAATGGTCCAATATTCATAAAAACTCAAATCCGAGATCTCCTCCCCTTCAAATTTTTATCGAAAATCTAAACAATGCAGAATTAAGGATGACACCATATCCGGAAATAAAAAGAGTTACGGTTTTCGAATTTTAGCAATGGTAAAGTCTCAAATATGTGATAATGCGTATTTCCGCTATGTGGAAGGGCAATTTATTTTCGAAAATTGAAAATACGAGACCGCCAAATTAAAGAACAGATTATATGTATTAACATTTAAATTAAAGTTTGTTTCAAAAGAGTTACGGTTTTTGAGTTACAGCAGTAACGTCTGAAATATGTAAATCTGGGCCGCGATTTTTTGAGATCTTTAAACAATAAATAAGTTCAAGCTAAGTCTTTGCCTGGGTAATAAGATAAGTACTATATTCTTTGAATTTAGTGAACGTTCAACAATTTTCATGTCTAATTTTACATATATGCTTTGAACAGTAGCTGCAGGTTAAGATTATATAATAGGTATATAATAAAAAAATATTAGTGATGACATTGATTCAATGGCTACGTTTTGAGAATTTTGGTCGGCCGACATTTTGAAACTACTTTTCCGATTATGCTGCGTGGAGTAGAGAGCGGACTTCAGCAGGTGATATAATGGGCTTGACGATTAGGCTTTTACCTGTTGAGGTTCCTGCTGTTGATGAGTTCTACGAGTCTAGAGTGTTGTTGTTGGTCCAAAATAAGTGTTCAGGTTCAAGTGAGTCGTTGGCTGTACTTCCGTAGTTAGCCTTATTAAAATGAATCGTTTTTAGTCTGAATCTCATAATTATTGATCAACATCAGCTATTGGACATGGGGCAGGGTGTTAAAGATATGTGTGTTCACAGCTGTAGTGATATCCACTTCTTTAAATAGATTTTGATAATTGATTGGTATCAGAGTTCCGAAATCCAGAAACAGCAAAAGTCGAAGTAGCTGATTTCAAAAGTACCTTTCTTAGAAAGGCAAGAGACATAATATTATGTTAAAATGTACCAGGTTTATTTTGCAAGATTCTTTCCACTGCTTGAAAATTATCAGTATTGAATAGCCACATAAAAGATACATCTTGTGACTGCAATCAACAAGGTTTCTCGTGTATCCAGTATTATTTCTATTGTGTCTTGTTTGATCAATTGTAATATTTCAAAAGATGTTAAGATATCTATAGTTTTACCAAGCATAGATTATCCCCACTTATCAAGATAACCTTACAGTGTAAAACACAAAACACCTAATTTACTCACCTAACTTATAATTGAATATTTCCATAAAATTATATCAAAGCTTCTCATAGTCTGATTCAAACTTTTGTTTAAATATAATTCACGTTCAAATTTATATTCATAGGTTATATTATTATTTTCGGTTACAATTAGCATTTGAACAAACGTAAACATATACTCAATTAGGCAATCCAAACCACGTGATTTTTCAGCTGTCAAGATGGCGTCTGGTTGGCAAACAAGGTTGTAAATTCCTATTGTTTTGTATTGCTCAGCACCAAGTTCACGTAGTTTTCTCTTTTTTATTCTACATCTTGACGTTTTTGCAAACAGTATTTAGTGTTTAGATAAATCTTAAGTGTTGAGTGAAGTGATTGAACATGAAGAGTTTTCAATTGAAAAAGTTATGAAGAAAACACAGACGTTATATGTTAATCTCATCATGAGTATCACTATGAAATAGTATTATACTTACATGTTTTAATGTGTGTGTTATTGGAATCCTTATTAAAGCCCCTGAATAACAATAATGTGAAATGAAACAATTATTAATTTGTCATACATTTTATTTATTAGATACATATAGGTATAGGTACTTGAACATTCAATGTCCTATACAATACATGTGAATGTTTCCTGTGTTTTTCTAAGACAATCAATAAATACATATAACCAATACAGAAGAGATATCTTCAAAATAACATAATAGATCATAATGTAGGTACTTCAACCTGTTGGTAAAGTGCTGTAACCTGAAGACTTACCCGAATAAAGACACCCACACACACACAAATATCTGGAAGAACACTCTGGAGCCCCGGAAGCACCTCTATTACTCTCGAAGGAATATATTGGGGAATACATCCAGAACAATATATTAGAACGAACGAGATGTTTCGAGATAGGAGGTTAAGTGTATATAAACACACGGACCACGGAAGTAGACAGTTAGTGTTAGATAGTCGGTCGGTCATAGATCACAGACAGTAGAAAGTCGTATATAGTCAGAGAAATAAGTGTGAATATAAATGTGTATACAGTCGTGTAGTTATTGGTGTAAATAAATAAGTGAAAATAAATCGAACCCAGTTTTAATATAAATCCCCGTTATAGTACTTTCCTGATCTGATAGGGCTGTTCGTGAAGCACAGCCCGTCTTTTCCATGTCTTGCTGTAGCCGTCCGTCTTCCAAAACACATTCCTCGTTACACTATAAATAATAAATTTAAATATTTTACAAATAACTTCATCTTGATTAACAATAACAACTATACATGGCAGGCAAGTTTAACCAATAAAAAAAATTAATGTTATAATGTGTAAGTGGTACAGTTATGTGTTTACTTAATTGGTTTATTAATTATAACGTAGTCGATTTATAGAAAGATAAATATTCAAATTTTCAGCTCTTTTGCCGCTTCCACTAAAGTTTTTGCTGTTCGTACAATTCACTACAGCTAAGTTATGCTATAACTGTCAAATAATAGACACAGAAGTTCCCTAGTTCTTAGAAAATGTTCCTAGGTACTTACCAGTTCTCTTTGTTCGCATGCCTCCGTACTTAATTTACTTCTTTTGTTGTTCTCAACTTTCGTTCCACATCAGACTCTGGCTTTGGATGCGCTTGAGATGTATGACCCATGTGCTGTGATGGGAGATGATTCTCATTGTTCAAAGCGCTAGGTTTCCCTCCTAAAGTGTCATGATATAGGATATGTTTATTATAACAGCATAATGTGTTTTAAACAGAGCAGAACCATGTCAGCAGTTTTGTTTACCTGTAATGAAATGTCTGCTACATACTTTTGATTTCTTAAATTCGATTCTGTTAAATCTACCTTCTTGATCACAGCGATTCACATGTCTCTTCTTTTTTCTCGATAAAACATCAATATGCGGGTAATGCTCCGAGTTTTAACAGCAGGGATGCGAAAATGATGAATGGTCCCAATCCGCCCGGCTTCCACAACCAACCACCAAGCATGTTACCGGTATTATTCATTCAATATGAAAGCACTGTATTTATCATAAGAATATCTCAACGAAATAACGCCCGAACACTTTCAAAACAGTTAAGAAAGCTTTAGAATTCAGGAAAAACACAAGTATAAACACATGAGACGTTTTAGGTTGT
Source organism: Crioceris asparagi (assembly GCA_958507055.1). NCBI lineage: Eukaryota > Metazoa > Arthropoda > Insecta > Coleoptera > Chrysomelidae > Crioceris > Crioceris asparagi. The sequence continues at coordinate 48,384,077 of OY293827.1, forward strand.
TTGTTGTTTGCCATCCAGACGCCATATTGAATTTCTTTGACAGGTCGTTGGATTGCCTAATAAGATATAAGGCCAGTTGGAGTAACTAACTCCTGTGGAGGGGGTGGAGCAGGCTTGTGGCAATAGATAAGAGAGAGAGTTGTTGCTTTTATATTCAGCCACCAAGATCGTAATGCGCACTACGTAATACAGATGTCGTTTGACTTTAAATTTAAAAATGTCGGCTATGTTCATGTCAAGAACATTGACATAGGGACATGTACACAAAATTAATTATTCTCAGTGTTCTTTGAGAGAGACATAGCTCGGTTGAGGACAAAACCTATGTAGATAAAGTTCGTTTCAGAATAAATGGCTGACTACGTTTTTTTACCTGGGACGTTTTGCCAGAGGTCGGCCATAAACATGCAATAACTGTCGGTCAGGGTCGGATCATAATTAGCAGTATAATAATATTTAAATATCTTTTTTTCAACGAAATAATTAAAATGCATTCATGTCATTAATTATATTTTATAAATATACAATGTGTGTAAGATTACCTACTTGCTTCCTAAATACCACAATAATTTTAATTTTAATAAAATTATCTACCTATATCTATTATTTACCGACTTAAATATATAAAGTCCGATCCTGTTGTGTATTTTGTTTGTGGATTGTGAACATAATGGGATTACACCCGGTAGTTTTATCGCAGTCATAGAGACAATACCGTTTATTGTGAAAATAACTATACCCTAGTGGCCTTAAAATTATTCTTTCTCTGTCACACTAGTTTGATCATTCTCAATTAATTAGCTACATAGGGAATGCGTGATCTATGATAGTAGACTGCGTGTCAGACAGTCCGGAGGTGGTCTGATAATTATATTTTTTTGAACAAATAGTCGCTAGTTGAAGTAATGATGGTAATGTACCCCTAACCTTCTTCTTTTTCACCTAGCAATATGAAACGAGCAGTCTAACTTTTTACTACCTAATTTTTATTAATCTGTGAACTTCACTGCCAATTGTCAAAAGAGAGAGAGTTGCGCAGTTGGTTATGTGCAATGTTCAACTAAAGCACGGGCAACTTCGAAGCATCAAGTGTCAAGTGAGCACATTTGCAACATTACCCCCTCTACAAAGGTTGCCTCTTCTAGGTTGTCGTCTTTCAAAAGTTTGTTTATATTCCCCAAAAATACAAAAAATGAGCCCTGGGAAATAAACACCGCATTTTCCGTATTGTACGAGTAAAAAACACGCAGGATTTAACTGTCATGAATTTCCAAGTGATAGTGAATACGGAAATAGTAGTAGTAGATACCTTATAAATATGTTGGACAAAACGTGGACCTTTTCATATATAATAGTCATTTAATATACTCGGTCTTTATGGTTCTGAAAAGCAAGGGGAATATGTAAGTGCAAAGTTTCACTCCAACTACGGATTTGTCGTTCGATAAATTCAGCACTAGCATTTGATGCAATAATAAAAATAACGTTAGTAGGTAATTTGACCGACTTGAAGCAATTGGAACATATGTAGCAAAATTGGTCACAGCAGTCTCTCAAAAGGATTAAAACCCCCTTTTGGCACATCATAGAATTATGTTCACTCTCAAGATTATAAAAATGAATCTCAGTTATGCATCACTGTCCGTCTATGCTAATTTGTTATTTGCAAAGATTTCATTTTTTATACAGAAAGGTGAACTTAATATAAACAAATCTGTTTTGATTACACATAATTGATTTCTTGATTTTAATAATTGAATTCCTAATTTTATTATGTTAACTATATTACTATTAAAGAGGCTAAATAACCTAGGTTATAAAATTGAAATAACATGTGAATAAAAATCTGATAATATGTTTGAAAAAGAAAAAACCCAAGACCGCTTCACATTTTTTTTCACATATATTACTGTTACCTAAGGCTTTTTAAATTGATAACTGAAACATTACAGCTCTGTAATATATATTTTTTTCCTTTGCTAGGAAAATATTATAGGTTTTGACTAAAAAAAAGTATTCTACTACAAAAACTTTTTTTTGAGTTAGTAATATATAATGACAACAATTTCCCACTCTTTGTTTTCACATACCGTTGCAACTAATTCTACGTTGTCCTTCGATAAGATTATTCATAATCTTGATTGGTTGAAACACATAATTATACACGATTATAGAGGTGGCAAAGTGGTGAAATGAGAATCGAATAAGTCCGCCGAAGAAATTGATGTTGGGATTTAATAATTATTTAAAAAAAAGGACCGACGTTATTAGTTGGTCCAGTAACAAATACAAATTAATATTAATTCTATTGGTGCTGGTACTTTTGAAGTTGTGCAGTTGAAGTTCACAAATACCAGCACCAATAGAATTTATATTATTTTGTATTTTTCAGTGCACCAACTAATAACGTCGGTCCAATTTTTTATGAAAAATATTTATTTCGCACTTTTGCGTGTAACATTAGTCACTCAAATCGTTGAACGTTCACTTATAACTTATAACATTACCCATGCATATTCTTTGATTGTACTTGTTATTATTCAATAATCTACAAACATCGTCGCGGAAATACGTATATTTTAGACTTTACCACCGCTGTAACTCGAAAACCATAGCTCTATGAAAAAAATGTTAAAAATAAATGTTGCTACAAATAATCTGGTGTTTAATTTGACATTCTCAAATTTTCAATTTTTGAAAGAAATTGCCCCTTCCACATAGCGAAAATACACATATTTCAAATTTTAACATCGCTGAAACTTGAAAACTGTAGCTCTTTTGAAAAAATCAATTTTAAAGTTACCCGATTTTTTTTATCTTTAATTCTGCCGCCTTGGACTTTCGTGAAAAATTGCCACCTCCACCCCACAAGGATATTTCGGATTTGAGCTCTTACGAATATGGGACCATTTCTCAAGTCCCTCTTTCAAATGATTCAAAACTCATCAAAATCGGAGTACGTTTTCTATTATGTTTACTAATCAATCAACAAATTAAAATTAAACCAGAATAATTACAAACATAAAATTGAATATTAAATTGAAAATTATGTATGAATAAGGCACGAAAAATAAAAATGTTTTATCGTATTGAAAATTCGCATGTCCCTGTTTTCCCTGCTCTTTATTGCCTTTGAATTATATCGAAACTGATTGAATTTCTGTTCTATCAAAAATGGTATTTCTTATACAGAGTGTCGTATCTTCCGGTCCTACTTTTTCGCCAAGTTCTCCTACAAACCATTGAATAAATAAGACATTCGAAAAGTTCTGCTCATTGTCCAAGATATGTAACTAGCAAAAATATTGAGAGTGAAATCCATTGCTTGAAGTTATCTACATTATCTAGTTGCACATTTAAAAAGTATAAAAATACTTTTTCCACATTTACTGTCACAAATACCGGAGGTACAAGATCGCTAGTAAAAGGCAAAAACTAACCCCTTACAAGCCTGAATTGCACGCTGCCCAAGAAGACCGTAACGAGAATAAACTCGAGGAAAGGGGGTGGGGTAACATTTGGATCTGCGCGGTCTTACAGAATTTGCGCAATGCGCAATAGAACATAGAACACATACATAGTCAAGATGACACACAAACATTTTTTTATTCTTGTTTTACGATTAGCGGTTATTGTCTTTGTGTCTATAGGTTATTGTCAAACGACTCCATTTTTCATTTTAATTTGATGATTTGCCTGTGGTGTTCAATAATGTTCTTATGCTGAAGGGACATCATCCAATACCTATATACCAACACACACACAATCGAATGAGTGGCACAGTCAAATATCGCGCAGAGGTTCAAATGAAAAGAACCTCCTGCATCCCACGAGTTTGTTCTCCTTCTTTCCATATTTTTCGTTACGCCTTAAAAACCCTTAATCTGGTTGAATTGTAGGTATGTTCTTGAGACATATGGGTGGTTTGGAGTCCTCCTTAAATTGTAGCATCCCTTTTCAGTGGCAACACTGTCAACGCAGTGAATGGGAGGCCCGTTTAGCTGTGGGAAAAAAAGGGCTGACGATAATGATGATGACGATCAGTGGTAAACAAAGACAGCCGATACGTCTTAACGGTCATAGCATCATGTTACTTAAGCTATCAGTTGTTAATTCAAGGTGAGATTTTTTCCAAAACTGAAATTTTGGTAATGTTGCTGATATATCATTATATTATACTCTGTATGAATGAAATTGACCCTATTTATAATAGACTTCACAAAAGAAGAAGGTATACCTTGACAACAATAAGTAAGGGAAAATGTTCACCTCACGAGATGCGCACCATTCGCTGTACGATCATTCACTAGCGTATATATGTGTATATCAATTGTAGGTACCTATCGTATATTTAATTTCTTGTACAAAAACTTACTTAGGTATTGTTATTATCTATTTAGATGTATTATGATGCGGAAATACCCAGATCTGAATGTAATATTACATTACATCATAAATAAAAGTGAATTGAATTGACTTTTTTTGACAATCATGATTTATTTTTTATTGTTGCATCTCAAGTTTTTGGAATGGGAACAGTATTTTAATTTTTTTTTCTACTATAATCAAAAAATGTCAAGGTTCAAACATTGATAATAATATGCGAAGTGACCCATTTTTTGACCGACCAACCCAAATGGAGGAGGTATACAATTCGACTCTCTGCTTTTTCGTTTGGTCCATATCTGTAAAAACTCAAATCCCAAGTCTTCCCCCTAAAAAACGCCACCGAAAGGTGCGGCGAAAATCTGAGACGGCAGAATTAAAGATAGGACAATATTTGCTATCTAACTGCGAATGCACAACTTCCAAAGTATCATTACCAATAGAATTAATAATATTTTGTATTTTTCGGTCCACAAATTTGTAAAAAAATATTTATAACCTTTGCGGTCCACAATGAAGTAAAAAAACAAGATATCATTTTTTGTTAACGTTTAACAATAACACTTTTTAATACTTTTCAAATTATTATTATTTACAATGTTAACACTAATGGTACTGGCTGTACCAGTAATGTGCACGAACCAATATTTATTCCCAAACCAGATAATTTAAATTCGGCTCGTGATATTGGAATTTTGGGGGTTGGAAGATTATCCATTTTTGACTTGGAGGCAATTGATCCTGAAATCTTACAGTCTAAAATTATCTCGAAAGTTCTATTTGATATTTGAATTTAATTATTGATAGAATCTTTCACGTATCCAAGGGCCACGGTCGAAGATTTCCATCCTCCGTGTCTTTTCAAACTACATAATCGTCCCTCACATTTGTAAAAATTGTAACTGAAGTTCTCAATTTTTTGACGTTTGTAGAAAAAGAATTGTTTGCAACTTGTATGCGAAATACTTGGTGATCTCGAGTATTCGTCAGTTCTCGATCACCAAAGTAGCATTTAGATCACTAGATACAAAAATAACTAATTGCTCACAAGCTTAGTTTTATAATCTAGATACTAATTATTTTTTTGTCAGCAATCGTTTCAGTGTAATATGAAATAAACTTAATTCGATTAGTGCGAGTTCTTTTGAAGTTCCAAAAGTCATATGTACTTATACTTATACAATTTCAAAATGACTAGTACTCATATAATTATTTTAATTTTATGTTTTTTGGTGCAACAACTAATAAAGTCGGTCCATTTTTATACGGGGTGACTGGTAAGCAGACGTATTCCTTTGAGGAGGTAAAACTAGAGCTTAATTGCTACCGATTAAACATTATATACCTCTATATCATTCTTAACGGTTTTCGAGAGATTTCCTTTTTTTCAATTTTCAAGAAATTCAGTTATTTGCGAAGAAAATATTTAAAATCAACGAAAATAGTAAGAGCCTTTCTAAATGTTGCTTTCTATATTATAAGCTGACAGACATACCCAAAATATCAGCAGTGAAAATTATTGAAATACTAATGTTAAATAGAAATTATTTCGGTTCAAACTCAGCTTTACTTTTCAAGTTTCTAACTAATGATTCCTTTATGCTCAAAAATTTTGAAAATATCATAATACATCATGGTTCTTGTAAAAAGGTCAACTAAGGAATTCAATTTCCATTGTTCATTAATACAACCATTTCGGTTAACCAATGACCAGACCTTCCATTGTGAGATGCCCAGTTGTCGGGAAATTTGTCTTGTGCTTGTTGTTGGATCTTGTTCAAGTAATTCTAATATTGGCGTCTGCAGGAGGAGTTTCTACACGTTCTACTCGTTGAAGGCTGCCTGATTCTGAAATGCGACGGTAGGTTGCACCAAACACACTTACATGCTAACTGCTTCAGCTGTCTTTCCATTAGAAAAACCATGCATGAATAAAATATCAGTATATTCAGCATAACTAACAGACATTTTAGATACCGTAAATAAAAACCAAAGATTTTGATCATTAGTGTTTAGATCGAAACTTTTGACGATAAACTGAAACTAAATGTTAAAAAATAAATAAATGTGGTGTATTGATAAATACCAACATTATTAAACGTATATCACACCAAAATGAGATAGTAAGAAAATGCAAAATAGTGTTGCAGTATGACTTATTTTTTATAAATGCGAAAAAAAACAGTAGTTGCAAATAAAAAATATTTAGTTAATAATAAAACAAAAAAGCCAAATCTAAAATAAGGTACCTTATTTTGAAGACCATAAAATAGAGAACCTTTAACAAGAATTTGTACGTTTGATGTATTATGATATTCTCAAATTTTTTAGCATAAAGGAACCATTAGTTAGAAACTTGGAAAGGAAAGTTGAGTTCAAACCGAAGTAATTTATAGTTAACATTAGTATTTAAATAATTTTCACTGCTAATATTTTGGATAGGTGTGTCAGTTTATAATTCAGAATGCGACATTTAGAAAGGCTCTTATAATTTTCGTTGATTTAAAATATTTGCTGCGCAAAGAACTGAATTACTTGAAAATTTAAAAAAGCAAATATCTCCAAACCCGTTAAGAATGGGTAGCAATTAAGCTCTACTTTCACCTTCCCAAAGGAATACGTCCGCTTACCAGTCACCCTGTATATATTTTTTCCAAGTTGCTTATTTCGTAGTTCTGATGAATAACCAAATAATGTGTGCATATAAAGGGTGCCCGGAAAGTAAATACCAAAAATTATAGGGCCTACAGGGGGAGGGAAAATTATGTTGTTTTTGTTTTCATATATAAACTTTTGTTGAGTATGTATGACTTACACAGGGGCAGACAAAATTCCGAACTACAGAAGTGGTAAAGTCTGCAATATATGTGTTTCACCGATGTTTTGGGATCTTCTTTATTATAAGTGAACTTTCAAAGATTTTGATAACTAATGATACACTCAAAAATTGTACAATAAAACTTTTTCTTACAATAACTAGCACCGTCTTTATTAGCTCGTGCAATGGAAAACACAAAATAATATTAATGCCACTGTATCCAGCACTTTTGAAGTTGGTGCCAAAATTGTTTTATCCATCTATAACAGGACACCTCCAAAATTACCAGCATAAGTGGAATTAATATTATCTTGAATTTTTCAGTGCACCAATAAAGTCTGTTCTAGTTTTTATAGAAAAGTTTTATATCTTTCATCGTTTTATTCGTTCAACATTTACCTCTAAACAAGGAATGGTTACCTTATTTTAATCGATATCTTTTACCATTTTAGAGAAAATCACTTTTTATTAACAACATGTAAGATACATACCAAGTATTAAAACGCAATAAAAAGTCCATTTATCTAATAAATTATCAAGAAATGTGTCGAATATTTGCATCTTAAACTTCAATGCATTTGTCTAAGCATTTTCCGCTTTTCAAATGTGTTTATCATTTATTAAACCCACAGCAGATGTAGGTAAGTATATAATTTCTTATTTCGTCCCTGTTATCTACAAAAGTTCTATAAACCAAACTGTTTAAATGATCCCAAGGGGAAAATCGAGTGGATTAAATTTGGTAGACCGAGATGGCCATGGAAGAGGACTACCTCGGCTGATTCTTCGGTTGGGAAATGCTATATTTAAAGAGTCTACTTAAATGAGGAGGTGCACCATCGTGCATCAGCCATATATTAGTTCGTATATTCAGAGGGACCTCTTATTATAATGGATGTTTTCGCACATATTCGACACTCTATTTGATATTATATATATTATATTACGTTTGAAATAGTTGATATATATCGTACATGTTGTTAATTAATTGCGATTTTATCCGAAACAATACACGATATCGATTAAATATGTCGAAAAAAAAAATAAGAGTATGGAAGAAAAAAGTCAAATTTGTCAACTTATTCAAAATTGTATACATTTAACAGGGAAACTTTTTCTACCATTGTATAAGACAGACATACTGAATAACAGTTTACACATAAAAACAAGCATATATATACTATGAGTTACTTTGATAGCCCAAGTGTTGTTGTTACTATGGCAATCGATAGGAACATTTTTAAATTGTCTAAGAATATCCTAACATAATTTTGGCTCCCTCACTCCGGCCCTTCATTTTCGGTATGATAATTCCGGTCACCTTGTATATGAAGATTTCACTGTTCTCTTGTAATAAAAAGAGTTCTCACATTTGTCGTTTTGTTATCTATGAACAATTGTTTTATTTCAACTCAGCATTTGGAATTGATTACAGTTACAAGATAAGAACAATTAATCATTGTTACATAATCAAAACCTCTGCGTAGAATTTTTGACCCATTTCTTGACGCTTTATGAACATTGGAAGTACTCATGTATTATTTTTATTCCAGTGAATCAAGCAGTTTATCACTCAGGATTATCACATAAAAATATTTCATCATCGTTCAATGATGATTTATGTATTCATTTGTATAAATAATACGGAAGTCAGAGAAAAATACAATCTACACATGAAATTAACGAGAATCTATGTAAACAAATATATAATTTCTTATTAAGTGGTTTATTGATAATTGGTTCGAATTTATCGTAATTTAGAATTTATCATTTTCATTCCACACCGATGTGCGAGGGTCATACAACTGGTTTTGTTTTCGAATTTTTATTCCTTGTTGACACGCAGTGGCCCTCACATGATAAATGATGATTTCAAGTTCATAAAACTTAGAATAGGCATCTTAAATTTGTAGTTATCTCTGTTATTTACTAGGTTTCCCATTTTTTAATAATCAATAAATTCCTGTCATCCTGAGAAAATATGATATGACTCACCTCATAGATATTGGATTTTGAATTGAATTATTCTTCTTCCTAATAATCATCATTTATTTCGTAGCAATATGCGACAATGAGTGGTACATGGGTCATGGGACACATCGGGTTAAAAATTTATTTTTTCTAAGCTCATTAGTTTGGAAATTGTGGTAAAAAAGTCCAATTTCCTTACCTTCTGCTTAAGATCTCCTAAACTTTATCGAAATTATTAATATGAAAATAATTTATGCATATCAATGCATTACTCCCGAGATCCGTAGTTCGATCCTGTATATTTAGTATAGGACAAACAAAGGTACGAACAGATAAACAAACGTTAGATTGATCTTAAAGAGTTCCTTTTTTTCGACAGATGTACAAAACCCATTCTGAATTTCTTTCTCACCACCCTATGCACAATATACAAAAAATCACCAACATTGGAAGTACTGCCCTTTCTTTCTTCTTCTTTCCGTCCCCAAATATTTCTGAACCTTTTGAATGGAATGGAAATGTCTTTAGAAAAAAATTGCAAAATGCCTTATCCTTCAAATACATATCCTGTTTTCAGTTGAATCATACAGATACTCTCAATGATTTTTTTATCAAGTAGGGAGGTACTGATTTTTCGTATTTTCTTTAAAATAGTTGCATACATAAAGATTTCTAGGAAACGTTTCTAAAGAATCTAATCTATTTGATGTTTTCAACTGATAGTTACTAAATGCTCTCAAATTGCATATTAATGAGAATTTATAAGAAACAATTTTTATTCTGTTTATTAATACCTACCTTCTACCTTGAAACTGTCTCTTTCGTAAATCATGGATATAAATCTACAAAAAAGAACTACACAAATATATAATTCTGCGCTGTCAAACTATATAAGATATCAACAAAATATCTATATACCTAATTTATTATAATGAATATTTATACTATCCTTTAGTATGATTCAAAATACATAAAAATCCACCTATAATCCAGCATCGTAGAAACAGAATAAATAGAATTGAGTTGTTATCATGATAGATTATAACAGGCAGTTCAATTACTAGTTTGTAGATAATAATAAATAATTTATGGTCCTTTAAAAACATATAATCAAAAATACGGAAAAATTATAAGTATCAAAATTACGCAGAATTTCATTTCCTGTATTAGAGCAATAAGTTAATGTATCGATTTTTTTATAAAAATATATATATAAATATAAATTACGTCCCCTAGCGGCAATTTTAGATACTTGAAAATATTTTAGCTGAATTTCTTTAAGCTGATTTAACTACTTAAGAATTTGTCTTTACCAAAGTCGTAGGGTTCACGCTTTCCCCATTAACCTACCTCGCTGACCCTACTGGGACACCCGGTATATATATTTAAAATGGGAGTAATCTGTACCAGTCAACCATATTAGAATATGAATTTAAATTATTATTCTTCTTCAGGTGCCATCTCCGCGACGGATGTTGGCAATCATCATAGTTATTCTAACTTTGAAGGCGACTGCTCTGAAAAGTTTCCTTTGATGTGTATCCATACCATTCCCTCGAGCAGCCATGATATTCTTCTACTTATACTTGTCTTACCCTGGATTTTCCCTTGTATAATTAATTGAAGCATGGTATATCTCTCTCTAGGTGTAATGTGTCCCAGGTATTCTAGTTTTCTGATTTTAATGGTTCCATTATGCAAAGAACTTTTCTTATCTTGTTGAAGTTTGTTCGTCTTTTTCAATTCGTATTTTAATTTCCTTGGAACAATCTTTTGTGGAATTGATCATTGTGTCAAGATATCTGTAGATCTTCACTTTTTCAAGAGTCCTGTCATTGATTGTCAGTCTTTCATTATTAGTCTGAGTTTTTGATATTATTATAAATTTTGTTCTCTTGACGTTTATTGTTAGCCCATCTTCTTGACCATTTTCATCTATTTTGCTCATTAGTCTTTGAAGATCATCGAGGCTGTCTACCAATATAACCGTCTCGTCCGCATACCTAATGTTTCTAATCGGTGATCCACTGATCGTTATTCCGGCTTCTTCTCCCTCAAGAGCTTTCTTCCGGACTTTTTTAGAATATGCGTTGAAGAGTAGTGGCGATAATACACAACCCTGTCTCACCACTCGTCTAATTTCGATTACATTGAATGTAAAAAGGGCTTCACATGTACCTAAGCCTTTACGGAACCCAAATTGTATTTCATTTATATAGATATGTATCTAGTTTTTGGTATATACGATTGTGAATAATCTCTAAGAACCGTTTTAGGGTATGGGATATCGAGCTGATAGTGCGATGATCAATGCATTTTCTAGCGTTGGTCTTTTCGGGAAGAATAAAAGTTGAAAGCAATCATTCCCTGGGTATGGCGCCCGAATGATAAATTCCATTAAATACATCCACCAAGATGTATATGTGTCTCTCTGCTACAATTTTAAAAATGTCGATAGGAAGTTCGTCTGGTCCAGGACTTTTTCCATTATGTGTGTGTTTAAAGTGCATGTAATGTTTCTTCCTTTGTAATTTCTTTTGTGTTTCTTTTCCCCATTATGGTCTTCCTGTTTTAGTCTAAGAGTGCAGCAATGTGTTTTTTTTTTGTCGTAAGACTGCCATTTCTACAATCTTTTTATGTATATTGAAAAGGTCATATTTTCTTGAAGGTCTTTGATCTCTTTGCATTTTTGTTCGAAATATGTTTGTTTTGCTTCTCTTACCTTTTTTCTAATCCCGTTGTTAATCTTTTGGAATTGTGAATATCGTTAGTCTTGGAGATTCCTTGCCATTCCATCATATTCAATATATCGTAACTCATCCAGTTATCTTTTTTTCTTTACAGAGGCTTTTGGTACTTCTTTCCCTTTAATTTTATCAATTCCCGCTATTCGTTGGTGTGAATATCTAATTTATCAAGTATTTTATGTTGGAATGTCTGCTTTATAACAGGTTCTTTTAACTTTCTAATTTCCAATCCAGTGTTCTTTTGTGTCTCTTGGTATTTTTTAGTGGAACATTAGCGATTAGTGGATTGTGGTCAAAAGAGACATCTGCACCTTGGTATGCGTTGCGGTATCTTCCCCTTACCATGATATAGTCTATTTGATTTCTAACTTTTTTTTTCGGCTTAGACGCGGCTGAACGCCACATATAATATATAACCGCCTTTCTGGTAGTTTAAGGAACATATTATGTGATTATTAGTCCTTGTTTTTAGCAGAATTGTAATACTCTATCTCCTCTTTCATTCCGTTCTCCCAGTCCATGATCCTCCACAGCCTTTCCAATTCTTCCTCTGCCGAACTTTGAATTGAGGTCGCGCATAACTATAGTGATTTTTCTCTATTTAACTATTTTCAAGTCATGACCGATGTGTTGGTAGAATGTTTCTATTTCGCCTTCAGTTCCGTCTATCGTAGGAGCGTATACCAGGACCAACATTTAGTTTGGTATGAGATGTCCTTAGTTGCAAAATCCTTACTCTCTCCGGTATTGGAACAAAACCTTCCACTGCTCTATTTCCTTTTTTATCGACAATTATTACCACACCATGTCTATTGTAACGGTGATAACGTGTCATGTACTTACTGATATTATTCGTTTATACTCTATTTGGTCTACTACCTTGTTTACTATAGTTGTTGGTTGTGTTTGTCATTAATTAGTTCTAGAATTGTTAGATTTACTCTCGAACCTTCCATATGTGAGATAAAATTTGTCACAGCCAGGCCCGAATACTCCAACGCCAGTCCCCGTAGTGGTTTTAGAACCATCTGTGTCCATTTGATGGCATTCTTTTTGAGAGCTTGGATTGTGGGCTCCGTTTCCCAATCTTCCTTTCTAAGCTTTCTAAGCTTATGGATATTACTCCTGCTTGAGGTGTTCCGTGATTGACTTTTTGATTACCTGCCTGTGTCTCAGCTATTCTCATCTTCAACATCTCATACATCCATTCAATAATGGTTTTATCAACCACTCGCCTTATGAGTGCCTTTTTGACCGACACATGTGTTGTGTTGTTAAAGGCCCCAGATATGTCTAGGAAGGCACACATTACGATTTCCTTGTTATTCAGAGTACTCTGGATGATTTCGGTCAGATGATAGAGAGCAGTCCCTGTTGATCGGGCCGCCCTGTAAGCATGCTGAGATTTTTGAAGTGGTTTATTCTCTAGATTCTCCATTCTTAAGTGGTTATCTACTACTTTCTCCATTTTCTTCAGTGGAAACGATGTTAAGCAGATGGGTCTGAAGAATCGGAGGTCAGTCCCATCTTCCTTCCCTATTTTTGGTATGAAGGCTTTAGCCCTTCTTCATATTTTAGGTATATAACCGAGTGCTAAACATCTTCTTCTAATATTCAGACGATGGGGAAGAATCTCCTCAATTCCTTTTTGCAGGAGTACTGCGAAAATTATATCTATTCTGGTGATTTATACGGTTGAAAGGTGTTTATTGCTCATTCCAACCGTTGCCTTGTAAATATTTTCTTAGCAATATCCCAGTCTTCTTTACGAAGATTCATGGTTTGAATTACTGTGTCAATACTAATTAGGGGTTCACTACCTGGGAAGTGTGATTCATGAAGAAGAATCGATCGTTCCTCTTCTCCCTCAGTATATGACTCATCTGGCTTCTTAAGCGACATTGTAGAGCTAATTCGCCCTTTTGCCATGACATTTTGCAGTCTGGCTGCTGTTGGAGTGGAAGTGATTTTTTTCACAAAAGGCTTGAAAATGAAGCCTTCTGGCCTCCCTGATCTCTTTATTACACTGAGTAAGCTTTTCAGTGTAATAAAGTATTGAAGAGCCGACGGACTTCCAATTTAAGGTTTGATAGGTTCCCGTTTCACCAAGGTACTTCGTTGCTTGTTCGAACTTTCGAGAGTGGACAACTTGAGTGAAAGGCTTCTATTATTGCCACACTTACCTGTTTCAGATCATATTGCGAGTGTTTTGTCCCATTTTTTTCGATCTGTTCCAAATTTAGCTTCAGATAGATTTTATAGACAGACCAATCCGTATTTCTAGGATTTCGACTTAAGGACGACGAGGTGACCTCCCCCGTTATCCTTAATTCGGTCAGAAAATGACGGTTCGTCCATCACTTTCCAGGCTGTTACATCTTTTCTGATAACAACGCTGGCAATTGTTACGTTGCAGTATTGTACTAGCTCCTGCACTTCCGCTGGCGGTGTTGTTGAGCCGTTTCCAGTGAAATAAGCGGATGCAATGACAATATTTCGGTCAATGCCCCCAACTTTGAGGTGTACTATAATTGGGATTAAATCACGAGTCATGTACTGTGGAACAAAAATATATTTAATATTGCTTCTTATGAGCACACATGCACGTGGAGATACCTGCCTCTGGTCATAAATCAGTTTTGAGTCCTTACATGCCAAACCTTTGATTTGGCCTACTTTGTTGATCTAGGGTTCCTGGATCAGTACAATATCCTATCCAGTGGATCGTCTCTGCCACCTGGTTGTGTCAATTTGAGCAAATCGAACTGCAAACGATTTTTCTGCCCTTTGATCTTTTTCCCTTTTTCAAGGGGCAGAGATGGAGAGATAGAGGCTTTCTCCCTCTCTCCTTCAGTGGGTCTTATTTTTAGAACAGTTTTATCCATTTTTGTACTCACGAGTAGCAGCTTCTACAGAGCCCCGCATGCAGAAGTAAGGGGTTTATTACAATGGAGTTCTTCCCGGTGCTCCAAGGTTGAAACCAGTAAATACTAAATCCTCTAACTAGCCATGCATCCCTCAGTCTGGTTTCCCACTTTAGATTTAGAATTTTTGATGAGGTTGTTTCCTCTTGATCCAGGTAGTCAAGCTAGGCCCCCCCGGTGCAATGGCCCACGAGACAACCAGATAGCGTTGGTATGATGAGGTGGTCTCCAGGTTAGCTCGATAACCCACCTGGCATCGTTTACCTGAGTGCAATCCCTTAGCCACGACACTACAGCCGGGACAAGTGAAGTTGGTCCACGGGAAGGTATTATACTGAGAGTTGCCAGTTGAGTTTTCAGACACAACCAACGCCTTATTTAAAAAAATGATTGGGCAAACAACTGGAGATAGTACTCGGAGGGTGTGTTGGAACTATGGACAAGAATGACATATGAAGAAGAATTGTTCACACTTTCAAACTAGCAATGTGACAGAAAACTCCAGTACTCAGAGGGTGTGTTAGAATTGTAGACAAAAGTGACACATGAAGATGAAGTGTTCACAATTTCAAACTACCAATGCGCAGGAAAACTTCAGCTATCAGAGTTTGTGTTGGAAACGTAGACAAGACAATAGAAATATCATTATTAGATATCAGATATCAAGCCTGATAGAGAGT
This sequence comes from Crioceris asparagi, assembly GCA_958507055.1. Taxonomy (NCBI): domain Eukaryota; kingdom Metazoa; phylum Arthropoda; class Insecta; order Coleoptera; family Chrysomelidae; genus Crioceris; species Crioceris asparagi. The sequence goes on from OY293827.1 coordinate 48,399,603, forward strand.
GATCAAATCGTAGAAGAGAAAGTCCTCTTAAAAGGTGCAGTATATACAGATGTCGAAACAGTACCAGGTAATCTGTAGACAACAGTGTTTATAGGCTCTTGTAGAAGCAGATCACCTGTTCGAAGATGTTCATCTATAGAAGGAGTTAGTCGACTACGGTGAAACATTTTGATGATTGAAGAAGAGGATCAAAAGGAACACCGAGTAACCTGTCTACCTCGGGAAGCGAGTGTGAGGGTTGGGACAAAAAGATGCAAGAAGCTCCACTAGATGAAATGGAGAAATGCATTGGGATGATGTTTGACGGGCAGTATAAAGTGGATAGTTTGTGATGTACTTACGGTTATTATTCGTTTAGTCTCTATTTGTTCTACTAACTTGTTTACTATAGTTGTTGGTTGTGTTTGTCATTAATTAGTTCTAGAATTTTTAGATTTATTGTCGAACCTTCCAGAAACTATATGTGAGGTACAGTTTGTCACAGTACTGTCAGTTTGACAAGCCTCTAGAACATTATTACAAGCGTAATTCTCGATGAATGTCATGTCAAAATTCAGATATATATAGCCGTGTCGATCACGGGTCACAATCAGTCCTATAATGTCAGTTTATAGAAGTCGATGAAAGTCGGTCTATGGAATAAGCTCAGACGGTACAGACGGTGAAGTCTGTGGCAGTTTAGATTGTTAAAGTGACAAGTAGTGATAGTTGGAAGGTGGTGTACAGAGTGTTGTGTTTGGGGTATCTACGCAAGTGACCTCACACCACAAAGTTTTGCACAGGGTTAAACGTTAAACTAAGTTAAATCATTCGGTCTTGACAAAGAGTTTTGGAATCGATCTTCTGAAATATAGAAGTGAATGTGCAGCCCTTTCTTTTTTGCTCGAACTACCACATAATAAAATCGATTGTCCGTTTCTCCTCAGTAAAATAAATTTTCTTGTTTTAAAACTTCGTTTAACACAGAGTTGGCCGTTTTATACCCAACAAATATAGCAGATCATGTTCTCCAATTAATAATATGCATAATACTTTGAATTCTATAAGTTCTGATTGTGATATTATTTTTGATACTTTACCAACAATATGGATATATGGATTTGATGGGTAAATAATGCAGCTTGAAGATGCTGATTACAGCTTCATAGTAATAGTTAAAACTTTTTTCTGATTCCCTATGCTCCTTGCCAAAAATACCGTACAAGGATGAAATCATATATGGCGAGAAACGACTCATAAAAGCCTGTGTGTATATCGAACTCCCCCGGCACGTCGTCCCCCGTTTTTGGGTCCCTGCCAAGCTGCATGCTAGTTTGGGCATAGAGTATAGATTGGCTGTTAGGTATACTATATAGAATCTATAAATTATTGTTTTTTTCTCCGTAACTGGGTGTTAACCTGTATAGAGTAAACGCATTATTATTATTTTAAATACATTTTTATTCAAAATTCGGAGAATAATATGTAAATTATAATAATGATAGGAAAACTTTTCGAATGAATGTGCTCTTTTAAAAGTTTATGACAGATTTTATTAAGAGTTGACAACGTTGGGTCGATATTGAAAAACTATTAACATGTAGATTTTATGAATACATCAAAGACCTAACAAAAAGTAGAAAAAAACATTTTTTCCGAAATAGGAGAATATTCTCAATTAATGATAAGAATATTTTCTTTATATTAAAATTATTATATTCATATATATATTTAGTGAAATTTTGTCCGTTACGTTTCTTTATAAATGGACATTACTGTATATTCGATTTTCTTTAAAGCATGTAAACCTTCCATTGCATGAAACATACATAAGGATAATGACTAAATAAGCTGTTTAATATCATTATTGGGTTGGAAACGTCTGGTCCCCTATAATTACATAAGTCATAGAAAAAAAGCCGCCATTTTACTTATTATAAATTTATACATAACAATATCATTAATGGTGGCGTATCTTAAGTGTGCAGCTAAATGTGACATAAGTTTTCAATAACGCAAGTCGATGATGAATCATTACATTTTCATTTTCGATATTCTGATTGATACTCATTTATTTTGAGCAAGGTCCAACATGCTAATCGATCAAATATATCGGCCTCATTCCAATTCGTACCAGAAACAGGTTACAAGTGATCTGATACGTTTTTGCGGATTTTCTTCTGACTATTTGTTAGGGACATGAGTAGTGGATTCAGAAGGAAACCTATTTTTCTTCGATGCATTTATTTCATCGACATATAAGGAATTTATTTGAAGTCAGCGCAAAAAAGTGGTATTTGTTTCTATTGGTATATTTGAAGAAGAACGCGTGGCTGCAGGCTAACACTGGCCGACTCGGTCATCGAAGTTAAGCAGCGCAGTGTGCGATGAACGGTATGGACGAGTGACCGGTGTACGGGCCCGCATTCAAATCAACAATGACTGTCGCATTGCATTTTTCTCCTCCTCTCGCTAGGCAATAGAAAACTACAGAGTATATCTAGTACAGCTTCTCTGGAAAGGTGTGCATTGAGATTGAGATTCATTGGCGACGCGAAGAGACACGTCGCGTTGCGAAATTTTCTGCTCCCTAAGGTTTGATGATAAAATTTGCTGCTTGGCGCCGCGTAAATGAGAACTGAGCCATTTGAAAGCAAGTAAACTTTTGGAAGCAGAAAATGTCGCGATGTGAAATAGTTAATAATATTATCCCGACTACAAAATTTGAAGTTTCTATTAATCTGCATACTTCGAAAATTGAGGATTATAATACTGTTTTCTATAATAAATGTTACACGCTGTCACAATGCTTATAAAAATAGAATAAAAGGCAAATCATTATATTTTTAACGAATTTCAAAAACAGTATACAATGGAAATGTATATACATACAATTCGATTGCTTTTCGAGCGGCGTCGCCCAGACGACGGAATTATACGAATAGACAGTATGTATGCTTTTAGATAGATTTCATATAGAAATGTACCTATTGCAATCGTTTGCAATTTCGAATTTCGAAAAATAGTGTCATATTTTGTATTCTTGACAGATTTAACATTCAATATAAAGATGATTTGTGGGGATGCAGTCATTTATTAAATAAAAAATAAAATTAAATAAGCATTATTTCTAAGCAAACCTGTTAAGCTGATGAAGTTTAAAATTTGCCTTTGTATTTAATATATCAAACTGTCTTCAATACTTGTATATAAAATGAAACAAATAATGTTAACTAGTGTGTTTCATTATAATTACTTTGTGAGTCAATTGATTGAAACTTTCAAAATTTTTCAAAATTAAATTTTAACATGAGTGGTAGGTATTTGGAATAATTATTGACCGTTCAGTGTATAAGCTTCTATCAAGGTTTTTAATATTTCTTAAGAAAATAGAACATAGGTACATTTCCCAAGCATGAGAACAAAAGTCGTTAGAAAATAAAGAATTTCATTTATTGATATTTATTATCTATTATTATTAACCTTTTAGTAGCAATTTATAGAAAACTTCAATTTCATAAAATTCCACTCCATGTATCATGGCACCTACAGTTCCACAAATTTAAACTGAGCTGCGACTTATCCGTGGGGGTAGGGTGAGAAGCAGCGTATGTTCCTCAGCTGCTACAAACCATTGAGCGCCTCTGCGCACTCCTTTCATGGGTCACTTTTCACTTGTCGAGCTGCAGAGTTGCATAGAATGGTTTATTGAGCGAGTTCTGAGAGATGGTCATAGCATTGAAATTTTTAAAATCCATTATGTCCTTCTCACAAATGTAGTGGAGTGGAAATTTAAAGATTTTTTGTGGTATCGGAGAGAAGATCATTACTGTAAAATTTAAATAATATAGTTATCAAATAAATCACATTTCTGAGTTACAACTTTAGGATTGTTCTCGCTATATCTTATCAATGGAAAGAGTAAACATACATATATAGACAGATGCTGAACTGAAAAATATAAATTAATATTAACTCTATTGATACTGGCAATTTTGAAGTTGGTTCTTGAACTAATTTATCTACCTATAAAAGCACAACTTCAAAATAACCAGTGTTAATAGAATTAATATATTAATACGTGATGAGAAAACTTTTAAAAATAATGACGCCACAGAGGAATAATACATTTGGCATAGTTAAAGCGTTTATTGCTAAAAAGTGCACTAAGCTAAAATTAATTAATATGTGTTACAAAACAAATTAAGTAAAGTAAATTTACGTTAACTAGTCGGTTTCATTTATCAATCTATAGAATCAAAAAAGTTAATACTCCGGTGTTATAGTGGTAACGTACTTGCCTTTCCTACAGCTGACCTAGGGTTGATTTTTGTCCACCGCATTAATTAAAAAAAATCAAAAAGTTATATGCAATCATCATCGAGGAAGAAAATTTAATAATTTACTGTCGAATTTCGACCACTGGGCAATCTTGATATTATTATTCTGAGTATTATTTTTTGGGCAGGAAAAGGAGTTTCTGGCTATTTTAACATAAATATCTCAAGAAAAATATAGTGTTTTAATAAATGTTATCACTGGTTAGAATCCCTACCTGATATGTATGGCATTTCACTAGTGCAGAAAACAACTATTTACTTATTGAACAAATCTTTTGAAATTTGTATAATTTATCTGAAATGTCGAATAAGGGCCATTTAGTCGGAGAGTGTTTCTCGTCTGAAGATAAGAATATCGAAAGAATATACCTATATAAACATTTTTTACAAGAAATTGGACCGACTGTATAAGATGATGCATTGAAAAAATATAAAATAATATAAATTCTATTGGTACTGGTAATTTTGAAGTTGAGAAAATATAGTTAGATTGAAAACTTTTGGCACAAATGTGAAAATGTAGTTAGATAGAAGACTTTTGACACCAACTTCAAAAGTACCAGAACCAATAGAATTAATATTATTTTGTATTTTTCAGTACATCAACTAATAAATTTCGTCCAAGTCTTTGTAAAATATATTAATTTCACACTTTTGAGTGTAACATTAGTCGTCAAAATCATTCATGGTTCACCAAAGTTATACTTATTTAAAGATCTCAAAAAACATCGCGGAAATACACATATTTCAGACTTTCCCACTGCTGTAGGTAACTCGGAAACCGTACATTTTCTTAAAATATATCCAATTGAAATGTAGCTACATATAATGTCTTCTTTAATTGAGCCGTCTAAAATTTTCAATTTTCAAAAATTGTCCCCATCACATAGCGGCAACACATATCTCAGACTTTACCACTGCTGTAATTCGGAAACCTATGATTTTTATTAGAAATGTCCAAAACGTTGATCTCTTCTCTAATTTAGTCGTCAGAAATTTTCAGTTTTCAAAAAAATGTCCCCTTCAATTCATTTGGGAGAAGTTTTTGAGGGAGAGGACATGTTGAATGTCGATTTTTTCTCAGTTGTCCTCTTTCAAATGAAAACAGAATTATGAAAATCGGAGAAAGTTGACTATCTAAGGCGCGAATATCCATAAAAAAAAAGAACAGGCGCACAAAGAGTAGAATTGTACCTATAACAACTTTGTTTGGTTCGTCGGTTAGAAAGGTTTTTGAATTGTTATTTGAACGAGAAAAGCCGAGAATATTATTTCTATTCAATACTTATTTTAGCAGTAGATGGTACAATACTTGTAAATCTTGTAGGAAATAATAATTATAGGCGAAATTTTAGTAGGTATGTATTGCGGTTTTCGCTCAAAGTAAAGATGCTGTTAACAAAATTTTGAAAGCCCTTTTAATTTTTGAGATGCAGGAAATTTTTGGAAAAATTGCATTTTTGGACCCCTACCGTTTCTCTGTTATCCTTGAGCTTATCGTAAAGGTAAAATAACAAATAGATTTTTTTTTCGTAGAATCCAGTGGTCTAGATAATTTTTGTTACATATTTACTATTTTTGAGTTATAAACCAAAATTATGTTTTCCTTAAATGGAACACCCTGTATATGTATATACTATAAAATTTGTTTTTTTGCCTTTTCAAAAATATATAATAGTATGCACTTTTTAGCAAATAAATGACAATTTTCTAAACTTGCTTTGTTTTATATACTTCATTTTGTATAATTATAGATCCATACAAAAAAATTGAGAGATCTGAAGATCGTGGAGGCCAAACAGGTCCGTTGGTACCTATCCATCTATGGCATTAAATGCCCTTAAGATCCCCGAGTTATGACTTGAGGCACCATCTTGCTGTATAGGTAAACAGCATTATATTGGGCTGATGGAATATTTTTGAGCAGTTATGGAATAACTTCAACCTCAACAGTTTCTAGGCAACTACCTGCTGTGAGACCTCCTTCAAAAATCCTATAAGCTATGTATATGTCTGCCCGGAGGGTGCAAAATGAACTTTCGTTTTGGACGCATCCCAGTCTCAGAGCTAGGAAAAAAGGGAACCCTTCAAAGGTTTCTGGAGATGTGGAGATGCCCTCTACATCCCAGGAATCAAGGGTATCATCCAGCTCTGCTGAGGCGCCCGATGTGGCAGACAGTTCTTCTGCATCACTGGGGGCTAGGCAGAGCCCTGTAGAGGTTGAGGGTCTGACCCGAGATCAAGAAATCTGTTATTCCGGAGAGAATACCTCTCGCATGGAATTCGAGAAGAAGCAATAAGAGAGAAGGGAGGGTGATATGTAGAGACTAGACAACCCAGCTCTCAATAGCCTTTACTTTCACAGAGGTAGCGCAGGTTATTTGAATATTGTACTGATCCAGGAACCCTAGATCGACAAAGTAGGCCAAATCAAAGGTTTGGCATGTAACGACTCAAAATTGATTTATGACCAGAGGCAGGTATCTCCACGTGCCTGTGTGCTCATAAGAAGCAATATTAAATATATTTGTGTTCCAGAGTACATGACTCGTGATTTAATCCCAATTATGGTACACCTCAAAGTTGAAGGCATCGACCGAGACATTGTCATTGCATCCGCTTATTTCACTGGAGACGGCCCAACAACACCGCCAGCGGAAGTGCAGGAGCTAGTACATTACTGCAACAGCAGACAACTGCTAGTCATAATAGGCTATGACGCCAATGCACATAACGTTATTTGGAGAAGAACGAACAACAACTTCATAGGTGAGTGCTTACTTGAATATCTCTTAACTAATAATCCCTTAACGTGGGGACAACTCCCACTTTTCTCACAAAGGCGAGACGTAACAAATCCCAGCGTTGCTATCAGAAATAATGTAACAGCCTGGAAAGTGATGGACGAACCGTCACTTTCTGACCATAGGATTATCGAATTAAGGATAAGGGGGAAGTCACCTCGTCGTCCTCAAGTCGAAATCCTAAAAATACGGATTGGTCTGTCTATAAGATCTATTTGAAGCTAAATTTGGAACAGGTCGAAAAAAATTGGGCAAAACCCCGCAACCTGTCAAATCTTAGATTCGAAGTCCGTCGGTTTTTAAATAGGGCCAAAAGAGATGTTGATTGGCAGGGGTATACTGAAAAGCTTACTCAGTATAATAAAGTGATCAGGAAGGCCGAAAGGCTTCATTTTCAAGCCTTTTTTGAAAAAATCACTTCCACTCCAACAGTAGCCAGACAGCAAAAGGTAATGGCAAAAGGGGAAGTTAACCCCACAATGTCGCTCAAGAAGCTAGACGGGTCATATATTGAGGGAGAAGAAGAACGATATTTTCTCCTTCTCAAAACACACTTCCCAAGTAGTTAACCCATGATTAGTGTTGACAGCAATTCAAACCATGAATACTCGAAAGGAAAACTGGGTTATTGCTAAGAAAATATTTACAAGGCAACGGTTGGAATGGGCAATAAACACCTTTCAACCATATAAATCACCAGGAGTAAAATTTTCCCAATACTCCTGCGGAAAGAATTTGAAGAGATTTTCCCCCATCTTCTGAAAATTACAAGAAGCTGTTTAGCACTGGGCCATATACCTAAAATATGGAGAAGGGCAAAAGTAACCTTCATACCAAAAATAGGGGAGAAAGATAGGACTGGCCCCCGATTTTTCAGACCCATCTGTTTAACATCGTTTCTAATGAAAACAATGGAGAAAGTAGTGGATAAACACTTATGAAAGGAGAATCTGGAGAATGGACCACTTCATAAATATCAGCATGCTTATACAGGCTGGGCCTGTATCAGCTGACAGAAGTCTTCCAGAGTACTCTAAACAACAAAGAAATAGCAATGTGTGCCTCCCTAGACATATCTGGGGCCTTTGACAACACAACACGTGTCAGTCAAAGAGGCACTCATAAGGCTAGGGGTTACTAAAACCATTATCAAATGGATGTATGAGATGTTGAAGACGAGAATGGCTGAGAAACAGGACGAGTAATATCTCCCCTTCGATGGAGCTAGTGTAGATGATCTACTCCATAAGCTTAAGGAGCTTGATTTCGAATGCATTGGCTATGCTGACGACATAGTCCTAGTAATAAGAGGATAATTCGAGGGCACCTTATGCGACCTAATACTAGAAGGCCCCAGAATTATTGAGCAATGGTGCTTGTCAGTGGGGCTACATATTAACCCAACCAAGACCACAGTAATCCCATTTACCCGGAGAAGGAAACTTTCAACTATGAAATCCCTCTCTTTAAATGGAGACATCATAGAACGGAAGTATGAAGTCAAATATCTGGGGATAACCGCTAGCAAAGCAACAAAGACTTTCATGGCTTGCAGAAGTCTAGCGGGTAAGACTTGGGGATGTAACCCAAAAATACTGCGATGGATGTACGTCATGATTGTGAGACCAATAATAGTTCATGGGGAAATAGTTTGGCATGCCAAGGCAAGAAGAAGAAGAAGAAGAATTTATTGCATCGTTAAAAAAACATTTTCACATAACATATCAAAAGCGTTTTTCTATCGGACTAGTCAGACAAACAAGACAATTTTACTGTAATTTGCATATAAATATATAAATGGAACAAATAAAATAATACGATATTGTATACATATATACACACATAAACAATATCCATATATGGAAATATTACATATATACACATACACACATATATACATATATAAAATGGGATATAAAATGCATAACATTTGTGATAAAATAACAACAGCACCCCTTGAATCCATGTAAATTAAGCTTGTAGATATTCTTCCACTGAGTAATATGCGTTTGTTAATAGATGCTCAAGGAGAAGAGCTCTTAATTGTTTGATCGCGCATTTGCTTCCAAATAATTGCATCGCTTTGTTATAGCAGATGACACCTTGATAACTCGAAGAGCTCTGCCCCACACCCAGACGAGAGTATGGTAGGCGTATTTCAGTACCTCTTCTTGTGTCTAGATTATGAATCATGTTATTTGTAATATATTCTAGTTCATGTTTCTTGGTATTAATTGTTAAGTTAAATATGTAGAGTGAGAGTAATGTCAGAATTGACAATTTGATAAAAGCGTTTTTAGATGATTTTTTATGGTGTAGAGCAACCATGCTTCTTAATATTTTTTTTTGTATAGTAAAGACTTTACCTGCACGGGCCGAGTTTCCCCAGAAGGCTAGTCCATAAGACATTGTAGACTGTACAAGTCCAAAGTAAGTCAGTTTAAGTATATCTATGGAGACTGTTCCTCGTAATTGTTTTATTAAAAAGCATAAAGAACTCATCTTGCATATAATACTTTCCATGTGTGCTTCCCAGGTAAGTTTCTGATCGATTATGAGTCCAAGATATTTAACCCGACTTACTTATTTAATAGAGTGGTTCTGTATTCTTATGAGGGGGCTGTAGTTATAAGATATATTTTTTTGTTGGAAAATCATGTACGCTGTTTTGTTGATATTAATTAGCAGGCCATTATTTTTACACCAGATGGAGAATTCATTGGCCGTTCTATTTGCCGCTTCTATAGAGAGGGTAATGTAGTTTTCAGACACTACTTCACAAGTATCATCTGCGTAAATTATAGGTGACATATTTGAAAGAACTATATCACTCATAAAGATTATAAAAAGTAATGGAGCTAGTATAGATCCTTGGGGAATACCCATGGTAACAGAGGCGGGTGTTGATTTAATCGAGTCGATCATTACTACCTGTGCTCTATTCTCTAGATACGAAGCAATCCAGTCATTTGCGACACCCCTGACTCCCACTCGGTAGAGTTTTTCTAATAGTAATGCATGGTTTACAGTGTCAAACGCCTTAGTAAGATCGAAAAATAATGTGATTGGAATATTCTTACTGTTCAGGTTTATATATAATTGCTCACATAGTTCATTTATAGCCTTAGATGATTTATGTTGCCTAAATCCATGCTGGCAATCAGGAATAAGCTTATGATGTTCCATATATTTGCTTAGCCTAGTATAGTAGCTGTAATCAATGATCTTTGCGAATTGTGATTGTAAACAAATATTTCTATAATTGCTTGGATCATCTTTTGCTCCGTTGTATTTAAAAACAGGAACGCTTTTTGATGTTTTCAATTTATCTGGTTATTTCCCCATACAGAATGATTTGTTTATTATAAATGATATAGGGTAACATATAATGTCGCTAACCGCTCTCAAAACTTTGCCATGAATATCATCTATTCCCGGGGTTGGGCTTTCTGTTGTTTTTTTTTTTAATGATATTTTGCACATCTTCTTCTGTTGTGGAGTATAGAAACAGATTGTTGTGTGTGAATGATGTCAGTTTTATATTGCTGATATTTAGATCAGATTTTTCTATTCTCATGAAAAAATCGTTGAAATGATTAGCAATTAATTCTTTATCTGTAACTATATTTTTGTTTATTTTCCAACTTTCCCGGCTTATATTATCGGCACTTAAAATTCGATTATTATTATGTTGAATTTTAAATAGGTTAACCAATTCTTCGTATAAAGATTTTAGTTTTTTATATCTATTTTTTATTATTTCATTATTTGTACTTCTAACTATTTTACACATATCAACTAACATTTGATGTAGCTCTTTGATTTCTCGTGTGATCCATGGTTTGTCCTTAGGGTTTCTAACTTTGGTTTTGGTTTTCCTCACTGGAAACACATTATTATAATGGTAATAAAATGAACTAAAGAATTCCTCAAAACATTGATTTATGTCATTTGACTTGTGGAGATCCTCCCATTTTTCATTTAATAATAGATTTCTGAAAGGTATCATTTGAATAGTTACGCCTGTAGATAAATTTGCTTATATAGTTTTGTTTCGATGGTAAATGGAATTTGCATAACTGAAATTTATGGTCCGATAGATGCGTATCCTCAACACATACATCTGAAGTATATATATTGCTGAACACTGCATCTATACATTTATTGAGAGGTGTGGGTACGGTAATCGAATCGAATTTATAACATATTTTTAATTTTACGGGATTCTACATTATCAGTTAAACAGTCTATGTTTATGTCACCGCATAGAATGTAATAATAATTATTTTGATAAATTTTTGATAATAGATCATAAAGTTTATCAAGAAATAAGTTCAGATCACTGTTTGGTGTTCTGTATACTGTTATTATATATAGTTTGCTTTTTTTACTAGTTTCAAAGAATGCTATTGTTACTTCAAAATTTTTCTCCACGCACTTATAAAATCTCTAAGGATTTATTGTAAAATTTGTCCTCGAAAATAAACATACACCACCACGTTGATATCCTTCTCTACAATAGCTGTTTACTAACCTGTAACCAGGTATGTTGACGGCTTTAATTTCAGATGTTTTGAGCCAGTGTTCCGATAGACATAAAATGGTTGGTTGATGTCGATCCATTAGAACCTCTAATTGCTGCATTGCTCTTGCTGCCAATCCTTGGATATTAAGATGCACAATTCCTACGGTGGCTTCTATATTTTCATATTCAGTAGGTATTTTTCCCTTAATTAAATATTCAAAAATCCTTCCTCGCATCATCAGGTGGATATGAACTTCGGTGATGTTGCCAGTTTTTCTTGAAATTAAAGCGTTTTACTGCTACACTTTTTGGCCAGTTTTTGGGATTGCATAGTTCGTCCTTTAAAGTGAAATCTGCGCTCAACATAAAACATTTGTTTTGCGTATTAGGTGTTTGTAATTTTTTAACGTTAATTACTTCATCCTTAAACTGTGGTAGGTCCTTTAGGTAGTTTAATATCTTTTCTTCCGTAACATGTTGTTTCAGCCTGTGCACATATAACCATACTTTTTTGTCAACTCCGAAATCCTGATTATCATGAACTCCCATAGTTTTTTTGTTTAGATGTGATGTTCTCTTTCGATTGGTTTGTCTCCTAACTTCGATAAATCCGTCATTTACATTTTGCTCCTCATTGATTGATGATATTATTCATTATTTTTCTTTGGCCAGGACATTACGAGGAAAACCCTCGTCAGAATACAAAGGTTGGCCTGTGTTTGTATCACCAGAGCTATAAGAATGTGCCCAACTAGGGCATTGGAGATCATCAGAGATCTCACCTCTTTATGTGATAGATAGACTAGCCCATGAGGCCATTCTAAGGAGGAAATTAGGAATCGGAGAGCCTGCCTGGTCCTCTCTGACCAAATATATTCCATCAGCTAATCTTCCCAGTGACAATATAATAAGGAAAATAAGCTTCGAGAACACTTTTATTACGATGCTAAGCAGAAGAGAAGATTGGCAAAGGGAGCCCACAATACAAGCTCTCAAAAAGAATGCGATCAAATGGTACACAGATGGTTCTAACACCACTACGGGGACTGGCGTTGAATTATTCGGGCCTGACACCAAATGCTCACTATCGTTAGGTCGCTGCCAAGCATTTTTCAGGCAGAACTGCTTGCAATCGAAAGATGTGTGGATGTATACCTAGAAATAAACTATCAGAAATGTGATATAGCTATACATTCTGACAGTCAGGCTGCTATTAAAGTACTGAGCTCTCATATCATCGATGGTAGGGGAGTGCCGAAGAAAACTCAACAAAAAAGGCAAGAAAAACAGGGTCTGTTTAGTCAGGATTCCCTGCAACCCGGGAATCAAAGGGAATGAAGCAGACAATATACTTGCCAGAAAAGGAGCACAAACTCCTTTCATTGGCCCTGAACCTTTCTGTGTTACAGGTAATTGTACCTACAAGAAAGATATTCAGGAGAAGGAAAAAATCGAAAGAGAGACACTCCGACGGAATCTCCCTGAGTTGGATCATTCCAAAAAGTTTCTTGGAAGCTTTAATACTACAAGATCTAAGAAGTATCTGGATCTTAGCAAGAATAGGCCACACCTCCTCAATGGATTTTGTACTGGGTACTGTCGCCTCAGGAAGCACCTAACGAGGATGGGTTTAGCCGAGAAGGACGAGTGCAGATTCTGTGGGGAGGAGGAGGAAACTCTGGATCACCTGGTGACTGAATGCCTCGCCATTGCTAGCCAACGCAAAAAATGCTTTGGACCTCAAGGTCGCAGTGCAATAGAAACCACTTAAATCTACTTATATGTCTGCCAAAAATAAAACATGACACCCCAACTCCAAAGCGTTCTTTTTGTGCCCTTTTAAATATTAAATGCTTATTTTCTGTATACAAGTTCCTGGTATTGTGAAGATTAAAAATGCCCGCACTTGAAAAAAAAACATTCATCTGACCAGACAACAAGTCTGATAAATAAATCGTTAGAATCGATTTTCTTCAAATACCATAGGAAAAACAGCGTCCGCTGCTCGGCATCGCCAAGATGCAAAAGTAAAAGATACTTATGATATCTTCAAGATCCTCTGAGCGTCAGTTTTTGGCACACCAATTTTCTTCTCAATTCTTCTTCATGAGGACGAAGGTGTTGCTTCTATATAGCCCAAAACATCTATCTCTTTTCTTTCTCAGTTCTGTTTGTTGTATGGTTTTGGACGCGGATGAACAAATGATCCGTGCTCAACTAAATTCGCTTTAATACGAGCAAATATCACAAAAAACGGTTGCCTTCGTTCTGAATATCTAACAAGCACAAAGTTACCTTTAGAAATATTATTCAGAAGCTTCTTCAGAATTTTTGTTACTCTGTATAAAACATACCAGCAAATCATATTTTTCATTATTTTAATACGCTGACATTATTCGAAGAGATTAATAAATATCAATTAAATAAAAATAAAAAATGAACGAAAATAATCTGCTTTATAAACCAGAAGTCGATAAGATAGACAAATATTTTTGTTTCTTGTCATAAACAAAAACAATGGTCTAACATAAAATTATGCATTTAATTTTAGAACACTGTCATTTATTTGCTTGTTTCTGAGAAAAAGTCCATTCTAAATTGTCTACACCACTGCATTCGACGGAAAAAAATCTTTAAGAATGTTATTTTACCTTTTTAATAACTTGAAGGATAACAGGCATCTTTAGCTGTACGAAAAAGTAGCAAACTGTCACGAAAACTACAAGTTTCTATCTATACAAATAACGGTGATACCCCGCAAAAGTACCCAAAATGGGACACCCTGTACTTGTAGTTATTATTGCTTGCGATAGTAACGTACGATGTGTCGTCTCAAATCGTGCGATAGACTATCTAAATATAAATGGTTCCTAATTATCCTGCAATTAAGCCCAACTAAAGCGCTGTTAACTATTATTTTGCTATACTTATTAGCTAATCAAGCTACCTGGAATTACTAGAATAAAACCAGAAATGTTCCTTAAATCTTGTAATGTAGGATAGCTGCTGATATTCTGAATGTCTTGTAGTCCATATAATCAATTAATATATTTATATTATATATAAACTGTAAAAGGTATTTCCACTAAAAGATTTCAACCAAAGTATTACTACAGATAAACAATATAGAAATGGAAATATTTGAGGAATACATTCTTATTGATGGAAAAAATACACCGACATAAAAAACATTTTAGAAGACTATTAACTAATGAATAATTTACAGTAACTTTGACATCAACACTATATACACAATTGTTTACAATTTTATGATGTTTGAAATAATGCCTTACATGTTTAGTTGGTAAAATCCGCATAAACAATATATACACACGCACACAGACACACAAATATACAATGATTGAGTAAATACGATTAATTGTCGAACAAATTGACTGATATTTGATAACAAATTTAGGTGACATATGGATATATTGATTTATATCGAATGATAGGCAAAGGAAAATATTCTTTTTAATTTGTCCAGGATTTGTAAAAGCGTAATTTTTTATTTATACGATATTTTAGGAACCTAAATTTCTATAAAAAATATCTTTTGAGATCGTTCACAATGACAATGTAACAAATTGTACGTAATGCTCAACAGTTCTTGACGTTTTTCAATAGCGAAAGGGGTGTTTGTCCTCGCAGTAGTTGTTATCAGTACAGTTAGACGTTCTAGCGTAATCTGTTTTTTGAGCCCCATACAACTTTGGCAGAATTCCCTGTATCATTCTAAATCGCTTTGTTCTCTAACAAGTACTGCCAAACGATATGGGGCTTAAATAAGTATACTCCATTTACTAACCGAGATTTCGAGAAAGTTCATTCTCATTTTCAGGGCTAAAAAGTTCATTAAGAGTATAGTACAATCATTTAAAAGATATAACAAAATATTATTTGACTTACTATGCAACCGCAGTTACATTGTTAAATCAGCAAAGACAACAGAAGAAGTAAACACACTCATATGGACACAAATAACACTATAGAAATCTTTAACACTGACTAACATTTATAAAATTGAAATTGTTGAAACATTGACAAATATGTACAAAATAAGTTATCACAAAACAAAGTAGGTATATAGGTATGGCTTATAGAAAATATTTTTTTGCACTGCGGAGACAAAGAATTTTTTAAAGTTTCTCTCTAAATCTATCAAATGAAAGGGAGAAACATTTCCCAAAAAAAATTCTCTGTCTCTTCAGACCAAAAAATATATAAACTCCTATATCTAGGAAGCTTACATCCATCAATTAAATGGGAGGCTTCTGTGATCCTGTTTTTATATAATCTGCAGCTGAATAATTTATGAAAAAAAGATTAGCTTAAAAGAAGTTATCAACAAAACTTAATGTATCAAATATTCTATTGATGAAATGCATTTCCCCAATGTATTCAAAATATGGATATTCTGGAGTGTGATATTTAACATTTTATCTGAGCCTGTAATAGGTTTTTCATTTTATTTCAATTTACATCCACATTGCTGTGTTTATTGATTTTCAGGACAACAATGACACAATTGAGCCGAAGAGGATTATGGACATTTTTACAGTTACAGTTACAGACTATGTTATGTTGATAATAAACTCGATGTTATAATCTAGTTCCTTGAAAATATGATACTAATATACTTAAGGATATATTACAAAATCAACTTCTATTGACGTAACGTGTAATATTTTGTTCTAACAGTTGATATCTTGACATGTTTCAATTACCATTTTTCGAATGAGTCGACTTTTACAACTGATAATTACCTATATACTCGTGGATACTTAGGCACTGTATGCTTATCGTTTGAAGCTCAGCGAAAAATTGACGTACTTATTTGTTTTATTTTACCTTGCCATCGGTTGCTGTGTAGAAGAAATAAAAGTCATAACTATTAATTTTAAAATCAAAACGCTAAAAGCTGAAGATTAGACACAAAACCAAAAGTTAATATTTAACAGAATATTTTCAGCTCTAATGATCAAGCAATAAATTATTAACTTTTAACTATGCGATGATTTCACATATCATCTAAAATTATAAATTATTTTCTGAAAATAATTAGTATATATTTTTCCCTGTCAATGAAGAACAATGTCACATAATTGCTCAGGTGATTATTTAATTGTGTATAAAATATATACTTATTAATTTATTAAGTATAGTGTTATTATTGAGCCGTTAAATACTATATTTATACATTATGTAGATGGATCTTGAAATGTCAAAGGAAACCCATTAAAATCACATTTATTACCTACAATAAAATTAGAATAGATTTAAATGTAGTCGTTCTATCAAATTAACAAATTTAGGTATATCAATTTTACTTACAAGGTTATATACAATCAGTATGTAAAGCTTAAAAGTTTGTTTGTTTGCTGTTATCTTTGGAACAAGAATTTGATGAATTATTTCTGCGTCAAGATATATGCGTTTATTGAGGAAGGTTAGATTGAGTGATTTAAGAAGTTGCTCTTACTTGACTATTAAATTTATTAACCTGCCGTTACTTACTTGATTTAACTCAAATCAAATAACGCTATCGGCTACAATTACATTGACAATTTAATGATAATATGGGTTATAAGCGGAGCGTACCTAATGCGGGCAGCGATTACCAAAAGCACAGAATACATATCAACGTTTCTGTACAAAAATTTAGGAATCAATGGTACAATTAAATGCATTTTTTAGGCCCGAGATTCGTTTTTAAGAAGACAATTAATTGATAGTAGACTCAACTGAAGACATGATCAAAAATTCCAATAACAGATGCCGAGAACACCATCTTAGATCCAATGTTGGGTGGAGAAGTTGCTAGGACGAGAAGAAAATAGGCAAAGTGGCACTAAAATGGATGAGCTCATATACGACAACATCAAAACTGGTATGGTAATGTCGTATGACCCTTAACAGACTAGATAATCACAATCGTCTGACCACCAAGAATTAAAAGCAATGAAATGGCCGACAAAGTAGCCAAACTGGGAGAGGAGCAGGCCATAAAAGGACTAGATCCTTCATGTAAAGAAGCTAAATGCCACATTAGGGGGCATACCCAAGAGTGGATAAAAATAACCAGATGCAGTATTGTTGATAAGAAACCTCAGGGCAGAGAGGCAAGCTAAATTATTAATGAACGAACTACTTATTCAAGATCAAGAATGGACCAGGATACTGATGAGGATGTTGATAGCACACTTTAGACAAATATTAAGTACACCTTAGGCTTAGAAAGCACATGAGGAGAATACGAGCCTATCCTATATCCTAAAATTAGATCTTTAATTACAATTATATTGAAACACATTATTTAGTTCTATATAGACTGGCCTAATATTATGAATTTCATTCATTTCAAAAGATTGCTTGAAAGAGCTTATTATTTGAAGCAATTATAGAAAATTTACGCGAATATTATCCCATTAAACCATCAATAATTTCATTACTGGAACTGTATGCGTTTGTAAATAAACTACTATCGGCAGATATCTAAATAATTATGTCAATTATTTAATTTGTAACTTGAACTGTACGAGAAAACTTATTATAACTAAAAAACTTGTGAATGTACTTTACATGCTGCTATGTTTTCTACTTGCGACAACAATCGTCTTAATCATAGTCTTTTGGTTTGTCTAATTGAGATATCAAATACCCCTTAGACTTGTGTTGATGTCATAAATTTACCATAATTTAAAGGTTGTTCTATTTTACATATTACCAATATGATTTTCACTGATCACCAATAATAACATAGATTGAAAAAACAGCCACGTGATGAAAGTCCACGTGATGTGAGTTATGACCTGTAATAATTGGCATGTAGTCGTTTTTTGTATGTGTATCAATCGTCAGTATAACATAAATAACATCATTTAAAAAATGGAAATGAACTGTTTGGTGTCTGTGAGCTATGTTTGAATTCTAGTTAAAAGGAATCTTGTAGTACACGTTAAATTGAACATGATATATTATTGACAAGATTCACATTCTCAAAATCACTGTGTTTGTACAATCCATATGTTTATAGCTTAAATATTTGCACATCCGTAAAACAAAGTACTGAATTGATAATTCATTGAATTAGGAGAATTTGAATATATTAAAAAAAATTGCAACATTAGACGTGTCATTAAATCATATTCTCCCTTATCAGAATTGTAGTATGTAATTAATTAATCGACATGGTGAGATACTTTTTATATTCTTCAAAACATAAATGAGTTTGCATGATCCTGCTATAAGCTGGTAAAATATGTCTGATATAGTGATTACGCTACCCAATAATTGGACTTGACATTCGATCTGGATGTATGATGCTTTTTCGGTTTTTGTCCAACGAACCAAACGGAGGAGGTATACAATACATTTCGACTGTTCGCATGTTTTTTTTATGGATGTTCTAACAGATCGTATTGTCAGAGTGAAAGTTGGGCCTCATATATCTGAACCTTTTACTCCATTAGCCGGCGTCCCTCAAGGGTCAATCCTTGGACCCTTACTGTACATCATCTACACTTCAGATTTTCCGAGAAATATAAAATCAATACAGTATGCGGACGATACCGTGCTTTACACCACTTCCAGGAAAACCGAGATTCTTAATAATCAAGGGCGAGTAATGATTGATGCGTTCACCCGATACTGCCAACGTTGGCGTATCAAACCAAATCCACTAAAAACCCAAACCATACTTATTAAACATCGCGACCTCATGAAACAAAGATTTCAATATCCTGAAAATATCCGTTTGACACTGTGGGGAGAAGGATTAAATCTCTTGGATTAGGTGAACTATCTAGGGGTTCGCATTACACGAACCCTCTGGTGGGGCACTGATATCCAAGACACCTGTAACAAGGTTAGACAAAGATCCTCTCTGCTCACGATGTTAAACGGACGATTTGGCAAATGTTCTTCAGAAACTTTAATTTTCACATACAAGACTTTCGTGAGGCCGTTAATGGATAGTAAGTTTATACAGTGTGCCATTACTAACAAGTACCACACTAACAAATTTATCACATTAGAGAGACGCATATTGCGTCGATGTCTCAATCTTAATTGGGAACATATCTCTAATGAACTGTATAATATATGTTCTAATTACATTATTCCTATTTCTCATAGATTCACCAAACTGCAGGAAAGCTTTTGTCTCCGTGCCTTCGGACACCCAGGTCGGGGCCACTCTCGGACAATGCTGCTATCTTCCTGGCCTCTGTGCCTAATGGAGGCCATGGAGGCACCGCCACCTGCAGCCATCAACGCCATAGACGAGTCACCATTAACTTACAGAAGAAGAAGACGCCATATAGCCCGTCCCTGATTTGTATGCCGCCATGGACGTGGGTTTTTATGTGGTTTTCCCCGTCCCCAGCCTCACTGGGCGTTAAAGCATGACCGGCCCCCTGGTAGCATTCCACAGGTGTTACCCCGCGTACCCCTAGATATGTATTAGCAAGGCCAGTCTGACAAGGGGGAAAGCCCCCTATCAGACAAGAAGAGAATAAAATAAATAATATATATACTCATAATTGTAAAACTGACATAACAATAAATGTATTTGAATTGAATTGAATGGATGTTCGCACCTTTTAAATAGTAAACATGCTCCGATTTTCATTTGAAAGAGGACAATTGAGAATAGGTCCCATTGAAATGATATTCCACATGTTCTTACCCCTAAAAACTTATCCGAAAGGGGGTGGAGGGGGCATTTTTTTCCGAAATTTGAGACGACAAAATTAAAGGATGAGACCATACCGGCAAGGTTGCCGAGTTACAGCAGTGGTAAAATGTGAAATATGTGTATTTCCGCGATGTTTTGAAATCTCTGAATAAGTATAAACTACGTATTATTTTCTTTGGTAAACGTTGAATGATTTTGATGACTTTACACTCAAAAGTGTGAAATAAATATTTCTTACAAAAGAATGGACCGACTTTATTTGATGGTGCACTGCAAAATATAAAATAATATCAATTCTATTGGTACTGGTAACATTGAATTTATGCAATTGTACTTAAATAGAAGACTCTTGACACCAAATTCACAAGTTTCCGCAACAATATCCCACGTATTTTATTTACTTGTACTTGTTATTATTCAGAAAGTACAAGACATCGCGGCGGAAATACGCATATTTGAGATGTTACTACTGCTCGAACTCGAAAACCGTAATTCTTTGGAAAAATGCTCAATTTAAATGTTGCTACAAATAATTTGGTCTTTAATTTGGCCAACTGAGATTTTCAATTTTTGAAAAAAATTGCCTCCTCCACATAGCATAAATACACATATTCAGATTTCAACATCCATATAACTCGGAAACCGTAACTTTTTGAAAAAATGATCAATCTAAACGTTTCCAGATATTGTCTCAACTTCTATTCTGCCGTCTCAGACTTTCAATTTTCGAAGGAAACTACCCCCTCCACCCCTTTCGGGTTGGTTCTTGGAGAGAAGGAGATTTTTGATTGGAGTCTTTATGAATATTGGACCATTTCCCAAGTCTCCTCTTTCAAATGAAATAAAAATCATCAAAATCGAAGTACGTTTACTAAACCTATACTGCGCGCGCACAAACCAAAAAAAATCCCTATGATGGCCTATAGTCAGCGGAAAGGTAAATTTTTCAAAATTCATTGAATTGAAATTTGAACAACCTTTTCAATGCTATACCTACATGTTATTACATAAAATAGTCGTATGTGTCGTAACCTTGCGGTTAGAGGTTTTTGTTTTAGCTGTAAAATATAAAGCAGACAGGGTTCGCGTTCCACTTCAAGGCAATTTTTTTTATTCGTCCATTTCTTTTCAATAAATATACTATATATTTTTTTATTCAGGGTCTATATTAAAATCTCCAGAAAATGTACAATTACATCAAATTTATATTGAGTGTTCATGTTTTATCAATATTTCTTATTTTTCTTTATTAATTTTTATTTTTTTATTTGTGCATTTTATGGAAAATTGCTTTGAGCAAAAGTTGTAGGTACTGCTTATATCTATAACCTAAAATTATTTTTGATGATATAAGCACTACGGCTCTTTTTTGATAATTTTTTTAAATGTTTGAACGGTCGCCATTTTAAAACTACCTACCCGATATTGCCCAATAACGAACTCGGCCGAGATTTTTGTAGCAAATTTGAACTTGATACCTCCAAAACTGCGACCTCTATCGTGTTAACAAATCTCGTAATATCCTATATATATATATATATATATATATATATATATATATATATAATAATATAAACTTATAAACCAAATGTTTTTTTGGACTAACTTATAGACATATAACAACATGCCGTTGAAATTTTTTCGAAATTCAAAAGTGCGAACGTTTATACCTCCTCCGTTTGGGTTCGTCTGTCAAAAATAATATTGATTCTATTGATGCTAGTACTTTTGAAGTTGGTGAAGAAAATCTAAAACTGCACAAATTGCCAGTACCAATACATAGAATTAATATTATTTCTTCTTTGAGAGCCGTACTCTTATTCGAGCGTTGGCGGCTTCTCTGCTTTGAAAGTGTTACCACAGACAAGGAGACCTACAGTTTAACGTGGATTTCGAACCACCGATGGGTCTCAAGATAAATCTTAAGGGCACACCCGTCCAGAGAGTTGTACTAGGGAATATATACTCTCACTGGTTTCCCGTTGCGAGAGGAGGAGAATGCAATGCGACAGAGACTCGAACGCGCGCCCGCATCAACGGTCACTCGTCCAAGCCGTTTTCATCGAATTGCGCTGCTTAACTTCGTTGATCGATGTCGGTCTGTGTTAACCCGCAGCTACGCGCTCCTCAGAATCAATATTATTTTGTATTTTATTGTAAAAAAATATCCATCTATTCAGTTATTTCAAAATAAGGCAACAATTTTGAACTTTCCTAGATCAGCAGTAAACACAAAAATCTACTAATTCTCTAAAACTCCGGGATGTTGTTTTTGAAACTTAGTTATAGAATGTGCTGTAAACATATGAAACCAGTTTAAATTCTTATGGAAGTTTTACCGGAACCACAAACATAGGTATCTGTCTGTATCTTAGTGCAATTATCAATGGTTGTTTTCAAATACAACAAACAGACCCCAAATATAATTTTACGACTGATGTAAATAAAACTGCCATACCATAATTTGACAAGTATTTTGATGAATTATTCGATCTTCAAATTTGGGTGTTATGGTAGACCATATGAATTCAGCACGAGTGTGATTCAAACGAATCAAAATTATGTTATGTTGCTATAGCAACAGAACAGCAGAGCTAACGTTTAGTACGGCTACAATTACAATTAACCTGTAAATAATGAATTTATTCATGGAAGCCTAATCTGACTTGACCTAAGTCACCGCTGAGCTACCCTACCCGTTATAGTGGAAGTGGAAGCGAGAAGGCATTTTGGATTCTAGATAGTTCAAGAGAATAATTATTAAAATCGGTGCACGTTAACTATGCAAAATACTTAAAAAATATATAATTACAAATTTATCTGAATTTATTCGGCAACTTATTATTTTCGAATAGGAAAGAATTCTAATTATCCTGTGGAATACTCACTTAGCTATATAAAATGGTCCCAGAATATAACTTCAAAAAAGGATATGCAGTGGTCGTGTAGGAATCTACGCCACAGTCTTTCAGGCAGAGATCATGGCGATACAATGGTGTGCGGAGGAACTGTTACGACGGAAGGTGAATACGTAAAGATTCGTCATTTATTCACACAGGCAAGCAGCAAAAAAAACGATGAACTAACATCAAACAACATCAAGATTGATATGGGAGTGCCGTAAGGACCTGAAAAGTCTAGATCTAGCTAGTCACAATAGAGTGACCCTAGCGTGGGTCCCAGGGCACCAGAGAATTGATGGCAATGTAAAGGCTGACCAACTAGCCAAGCAGTGAGCAGAACAGGCCATGATCAGACCAGAGCCCTCCTGCGGAATTGCTAGATGCCACATTAATGGACATATTGAACAATGGATCAAGAACTAGGCATTGCTACTGTGGCAAAGAACCACAGGATAAAGACAAGCCAAATTATTCCTAAAAACGACAAATATATTGGTAGGGATGCTGACAGGACACTATAGACTTACGAAGCATCAGAAAAATATAGAGCTGGACGAGGACGACCTAGTAGGTTCTGTCAGGAAGAAGAGGAAACTGCAGTTCATATACTCTGTGAATGTGAAGCCCTGGTAAGAGAGCGATTTCAATTACTTGGGGAAGGAAACCGAAGGCATAGAGCTACGTGAAGGACTCAGTATCTAGACTGCTTGTATGCTAAAAAGGATAAATCTAGATACTGAACTCTAATGCAATGGAGAACCACAATAGACCAAACCTGGTCGCGGTATGTTAGGCCGTGCGGCCACTCCAACTTATCAATTTTTATCTTATCTAATTTAGGTATATACGTACACATGTATACTCTGAAATAAAGAAGTTAACCTTTCTGCAATTATTGAATAAATTTGAATGACCCTATATAAGATAAAACAAATCTACCTATTGGACGATAACTAGCATGTAGTAGGTAGGAACACTTGGTGGATGAATATTTTGAAATAAAGATAATGAAATCAGTAGTTTTCCCAATGTATATTGAAATACATTATGTCATAATAATTATTAAAGGTAGAGATCATACCTATATCATATCTAATAATTATAACACAGTTACTTTTAATTTAATTGTGACGATATTTCAAAATCCATTAATGTTATTTTCGATTCTATAGCCTATATTTTTATAAGCAAAATTATATCAAAGACATGTATTTTTTATTGATAAGGTTTCAACTGTGAGAATGGCAAATGAGGTCACATTTTATAACAAACTGATTAACCAAAATATTTGATATACTTAGTTGTCTCTAGTTCAAACTTCAAAATATTCACCAAAAAAATGCAATATATTTTGAGGATGGAAAAGCTTTACGCATAATCCATAATCCTTTTACTAGAAATATATAGCTTTATGTGTCAAATAGATTAAAAAGAAAGATTTTCTTTACTTTCATTCTATACAGGGTGTCCTGAAAGTGCGATCTCGGTTGATATCTTTATAACGGTTACTGATAGAAAAAAAATCCAACATAAAAGTTATGCAGCTACATGAGATAAAATTATTTTCATTTATACAGGGTGTCTCAAAGATTTATAAAGAATCAACGTTATGTTTTTTCTTATGGAACAACCTGTACCTATATTTTTGCATATTTGGATTATGCTGGTAATTCTAGGCATAGTTTATGTGGGATGTCCCATTTGCTTTTGGATACAGGATTTTGATTTTTGGCAGAAAACTATAGGTTAACTTTTAGCGTCAACAAATGTTTTCTGCGTTGCACAGGGTGTCCCAGATAAGTGAAATAAGAAAAATTCGAAACATCATATCTTCTTTTTTTTAAATGGAATGATTATTTTTTATACTATTGGTGACTCAAAATGTTTATTTTTGGAATAAATATGTCCTATACCTATCTGTCATAGTTTACGAGATTTTTAAATTTTTGTTTTTATTATTTAGTTTTGAATGGCGTTTGCCTTGGATTGTGCTTTATTATTGACTTCTAGAATTAGTATACATTAGAAGATGGCAAATAAAAATAAAATAAAAATTCAGTCTATCATATGTAAGTTATTTTATTATTGAAAAACTCTTAAGAAATGAAACTTCACTTTTTCTGTAGAATAAACAGCTTGATAAATACTTGATACAAAAAGCAATACTTCTAGCAGAAAACAAATTAAG
Organism: Crioceris asparagi; assembly: GCA_958507055.1. Taxonomy (NCBI): domain Eukaryota; kingdom Metazoa; phylum Arthropoda; class Insecta; order Coleoptera; family Chrysomelidae; genus Crioceris; species Crioceris asparagi. Next base: position 48,425,040 of record OY293827.1, read on the forward strand.
AAACCAGTGAAAATACAAGATTAAATGTTCAATATGGCCATTATTTCTTTCAGTACATACTAGCAGCCGACTCTCAAAGGAACTGTTGACTGTATCGAGCATTGCGGCATTAATACTTGCACAAGCATCTCTTATTCTGACTTTCATGTTCTCTATAGTAGTAGGTGGCGTCTGGCAAACTTGCTCTTTTAAAAACCCCACAAGAAAAAATCTAATTTTTTGAGGTCTGAAGATCTTGCTGGCTATGATATACGACCTCCTCTACCGATCCATTTATTTTCATAATTAGCGTCTAAAATGTGCCGGAGCGCCGTCTAGCTGTAACCACATCCGCCTCATGACATTTTAAGGTAATTCGTCAATCAACTCTTGAAAACTCTTAATTGCTATGAAATCTTTACTGTTTTTGACCGACGAACCCCGAACGGAGGAGGTATACAATTCGACTGTCTGCTTAATTTTTATTTTTTTTTTCTGGTTCGTGCGCGCCTTTTATATAGTAGACGATCTCCGATTTTGATGATTTTGGATTCATTTGAAAGAAGGGGATTGAGAAATGGTCCCATATTCATAAAAACGCAAATCCGAAATCTCCTTCCCTCCGAAAACCGCCCCCGAATGGGTGGTGGGGGCGAATTTTCTCGAAAATCGAAAATCTGAGTTGGTATAATTAAAGATAGGACAATATCCGGAAACGTTTAGATTGAACATTTTTTCAAAAGTGTTACGGTTTTCGAGATAGACGCATGTTAAATATGTATTTTTGATATGTGGAGAGGACAATTTTTTTCGAAAATTGAAAATTTTTCGATACTACATGAAAGATATAATTATTTGTAGCAACATTTATAATGTACATTTTTTCCTTAGAATTACGGTTTTCGAGTTAAATCGGTGTTAAATGGTAACAACTAAAATATTCAAGCGTATTCTCGCCGCGATGTTCTGAGATCTCAATAATAACCACTACAAGCAAGGAATATACGTGGGTAATAGGATAAGTATTATCTTCATTGATATGGTATAGTGAACGTTCAACGATTTTCGGGACTAATGTTACACTCAAAAGTGTGAAATAAATATTTTTTACAAAAAATTGGACCGACGTTATAGTTGATGCACTGAAAAGTATAAAATAATATTACTTCTATTGGTGATGGTACTTGTGAAGTTGGTGCCAAAAGCTATCAATCTAACTGCAACTGCACAACTTCAAAAGTACCATCACCAATAGAAGTAATATTATTTTATACTTTTCAGTGCATCAACTATAACGTCGGTCCAATTTTTTGTAAAAAATATTTATTAGCAGATTTTTTCTAAATTCACGACTGTAAGTATTTTTGTTGTTGAAATGATTTTGTATCGATTTGTAATTTGCCCTGAAGAAGAGAATAAACATTCTCGAAAGCTCGGCTTCATTCAAAGAATTTTATTCATTACATGACTGCATCCCCAAGAACATCTTTTTATTTAATATAGAAACAGTCAAGAATACAAAATCAATATATATATATATATATATATATATATATATATATATATATATATATATATATATATATATATATATATATATATATATATATATATATATATATATATATATAAATTAGTGGTGGAAGTACGACAGTATTTGTTAAATCACTAAGACTAACTAAAATACAGACTGGGAAATCGGTCGATAAATGGGGCTTAATTGAGAAGATTGTTTGCTCACCGAGCTTTCGAAAATGTTTATTTTCTTTTTCAATGCTAAAAACAGGATACAAAGTAGTTATAAAATATATATATATAGTGTACAAATTATATAAAAACACATACTATGCAAGTGAGGTTACATCGTTAAGTTAACAAAACATAAGTACGGATACATTTTCTTCATTAGATTAACAATAAGGAACAACACATATTATAATCACTGAACCGTTTAACGTAGAAAATATAATAGGTGAAGATTGAGTGGCTGTCTATTTGAAGTAGCTAAGGAAGAATGAGAAAGAACAAAAAAAAACTTTAACGGAACTAGTGTTTTTTCTTTCCTTGAAATTGATGGATAGAGGGAAAACGAAAACATATTTTTTGGTTTGAATGTGTTGGATTTGGCGGGCTAACCATCGTGTATGACAATTGAAATGTCAAAGTATAGAAAACAGTTATTCTATAAAGCAAAGAGTAAATAATAACAAATTGAAGGAATACCTTCAACATAAAACAAGCTTGATTAAAGAAAAAGACAAACAAGAAGTGAAGTGATGGCCTTTCACCATAAATGAAATGAAACCAAGTTTAGATGAAGACCATAGAACCACAAATTTGTCAAAAATTATATACAATTATATAACCTATAAGTAACATGCCAGCTTATCTATTTTCACTGTAGGTGCAAAATTTGGAAATTATGAATGAATATATGGAAATCACTCCTTGCACATTAGAGCATTTGTTGTTTGATTTTGTATTCTCGACTGGTTTTATATTAAATAAAAAGATATTCTTGGGGAACGAGTGTCGTCCTCCATAGTGTATATATGTATATATAAATTCCAAAACAGACTATGGAATTTTAATTTGAGTTTATGTCATTGCCGGCAATGTGATAGTGCAATTGTATGTCCCGTATTTTAAAATATTTTTAATTATGCAATGTTTATTTTAAAGTGTTTTTATACCACCATTATTCTTACAATCTCACCTAAGTTTTCCCTGAAGATGGTTACAATCGATTAAATAACTGAAAATTAAAGAAAACTCTTCTTCTCAAAAACTATGCTATAAGAAACAAAGGTATAAAACATCTCACAGGCCAACCAGACTTAACGTGCTCGATTGATTAAAAAATGGCCTAACCTCAACGACATATTTCGATAAAGAATATTTCTAGGTAGAATTAAGAAATAAACAAATGTTGCAGTAAAAGCAAGTAAGATGGAGAAGTCATTACCTATAATAGTGTGAGAGTTTATTTCTTTTCATCACATCCTCCAGACAACGCCATGTTCTAACTAAATAAACTAGCATTACAAATATCATTCTCATTACTAGTTGAAATGTTTTAAAAATGTTCAATTTAATCTACCTATGCCAGAAATTATCCATTCTTCACTGGAAGAAAAACCTTACAAAAACATAAGTAGTAACTTCCTGCTAAAATCATGCATAATACTAATTAAAGAAGCTCTAACACTGTCATTAACCAAGTTGGATTTATATGATTATTTACAGGGTGTTTTAAATTTAATGACAAACTTATAAAATTTCGAAGTCATTTATGTTTCTTATTTCCAATTGGATCCCCTGTATATTTTCTGTCATTCGATGCGGAATTGAATCACGAACATTTTTCTAACTACAACCTTATTACAATTCCTAATGTATGGAAAGTTATATGAAAAAAACTAATTTTGCTTACTATTCTATTCACCATTTCAAGAAATAAACGCGTAGGCTGCTTCTAATTTAATGACATTTCTGTTTATCAAACTATCAAGATCTTATTTGTCCTTAGTAGTTGTTAATAATGTAATTTATCTAGCACATACTATTTATACCCAAGTATTTTGTTACCATGAATTACAATCAAGAAGAACTCGTAGATATGATTTTCATATTAGGAGAATGTCAGAAGAACGCTTTCTTAGCAAGTCGAGTTTATGCAGAGCGTTATCCGGAACGGCGTCATCCAGACAAAACGATCTACCAAATTTATTGGAAAATTTACCTATAGCTATAACAAATACAATGTGGCTACAACATAATGGAGCCCCAACTCATTATTCAATCGTTAACAGAGAACCTCCAACCACAATAAAAAACATGCAGCTTAGAATTTCAAGTGCATTTCCAACAATAACATCTGAAATATTGCGAACGGTGGCAGAATCATTCCATACTCGTGTACGTTTGTGCGTCCAAGAACATGGAAGGCAAATTGAACATATCTTATAGAATGTACCTACTTTGTGCTATGTTTGTAAGAAATATTGTGAATAAAACTCTTTCAATTTGCATCTGTATTTTCATGAAGAGTGATAATATTACTTTAGTAAAATGAAAATTGAATTTTGACATAACATAAACAGAAATGTCATTAAATTAGAAGCAGCCTACGCGTTTATTTCTTGAAATGGTGAATAGAATAGTAGACAAAATTAGTTTTGCTCATATAACTTTGCATACATTAGGAATTGTAATAAGGTTGTAATTAGAAAAATGTTTGTGATTCAATTCCGCATCGAATGACATAAAAATATTCAGGGGGTTCAATTTGAAATAAGAAAAATAAATTACTTCGAAATTTTATAAGTTTGTCATTAAAATTCAAACACCCTGAAAATAGTCATATAAATCCAACTTGGTTAATGACAGTGTTAGGGCTTCTTTAATTAGTATATGCATGATTTTATCAGGAAGGTACTACTTATGTTTTTGTAAGGTTTTTCTTCCAGTGATGCAAGACCATCTTTTTTAAGGTCTTATTTTTTTAATAAATAATCACTGCACCGATTTGAACAAAATTTTGACATCATAAAGTCAATCATACGAGGTTCCAAAATAAGCCTAAAAATGTATATGATGTAGTTTGAAAAAAGTATCAAGATGATGTCACCGAATTTTTGAGACACTCTGTATAATGCAAAATAATTTCCCAAAATGGGCCATATGTTACAGATGAGGTTTACAGAGTATCATTAACTAACAACTGAGCTACAGAAGACGGGAGCTGAGCTGCAGGACCCTGTATATATATATATATATATATATATATATATATATATATATATATATATATATCTAAACTTGTGAACCAAAAGTTTTTTTGGACTTACGTATAGACGTATAACAACATGCCGTTGAATTTTCTTCGAAATTCTAAAGTGTGAACGATCGCAATATGTACATTTCTATAAGAAATTTACCTAAAAACTTGTTTTGAAGCTGGTACTATTTAACTACAGTTGCCCAACTTTAAAAGTACCAGCACCAATAGAATTAATATTATTTCCTATTTTCCAATGCACCAATGCTTATGTGGCGCTGACGATAGCAAACAAGCTTCACATCGCCGCGATACGCTACTAGTGAATGGTTGCGTCCGACGAAATCAAAGCATAAGGTTGAGAGCATAATTTCATTATTCTTATAGATATTATTCAATTCTTTATTTGCTTCTATAACAGTTACAGCTTTAGCATCATCAAATTTCAGAATAGGAGATAAAGCGAGAGACTAAGTTAATAACTAAAAATCTAAACCAAACTATTAATAAAAATAAACAAAAATATATTGGACAGATTTCCACATAATTGTATAAAAGTTATAGTAAGAATCTGAAGTACAGTTGAATAATACATAGTAAAATTTTGCGACATACGTCATAACATTTAACATATAAAATTTAGAAATATAACATATAGATACGTTGACTAACTGTAATCATACATTTTGCATAAGATTTAAAATATCTTGAATATTTTGAGGCAGTTTATTAAAACAATGTATGGACATATTGATGAAGCTCTTCTTTGTTAAAGTTAATCTATACCGTGGAGCACATATATGTTGTCTTTACCTTGTCTCATAATCATGTAAGTCTGAGTGGTGAACAAGTGTTCTTTGCTTTTCTCTTGCCGATAAGATGCAGTTATATATAAATAATGCACTGTCATTATCTTTAATTTTTTGAAATGTGGTCTACATGTTTCCGAAGGCGCTATTTTGGTCATAGTCCTTATAGCGTATTTTTGGATAATTAAAATTCTTTCCCAGTTAGCTGAGTTACCCCAAAACAGGAGACTGTAATTTATGTGACTTTGAAATAGGCCAAAGTATGCAGTTTTAGTTACTCTAAGAGGTACATACATACGAAATTTGTCGTAACAAATATTTAGTCCTTGTCAATTTTTTTGCTAAGTGTTCTATTTGGGGTTTCAAACTAAACCTGCAGTCCAGTGTCACTCCTAAGAACGTAACACTCTCATTATTAGGTACCTCTTTTTTGAGAAATTTTGGTGTTTGGTTTTGTTGCGGTTTAAGCACAGCTGGTTTGCGGAGAACCACAGGGCTTCTATTGTCAGTGGATTGACGGTATCAGCTTGCTGACCAGAATTATGCTTGGTTGACAGAGCACAATCATCAGCAAATTGTGTAGTCAATGCTCCCTCCATAGTTAATGGTAAGTCATTCACGTAGATAATAATCATAAAAGGGCCTAAGATTGAGCCTTGGGGGATGCCAATGTCCACACTAGTTGCTGAGGACCGCATACCTGAAACCTCTGTATATTGTTTTCGATGGGTAAGATAAGATCTGCAAAAATCAAGAGCATTTCCCCGTACTCCGTAATGTTCCAGTTTTCTTAATAAAATTTCGTGGCTTACACAGTCGAAGGCCTTTGAAAGATCACAAAATGTACTCGATACAGTCTGACCTCCCTCAAATGCCACGAATGTCCACTCCACCAATTTAACTATGGCATGCTTCGTTGATAAGTTTTTCCTGTAGGCATATTGGATTGGTGAGAGTATTTTATTGTTTTCTAAGAAGTTAATTAGTCTGTTCTTAAAAGCGATTTCTATTATTTTAGATACAGACGGAATAATACTAATTGGGCGACAGTTGTGTACATCACTGGGATCTCCTGTTTTAAAAATTGGTGTTACTTTAGCCGTTTTTAAGTCAGATGGAAATATTCTGGGATATTTATGCTATCCTTCCTTGAATTTACTGACCTGTTCTGATAAATTACTTGCCAGATAGTTTTTGACTTATTTGAGGATTCTTCAATTTGTCTTGATATGTAATTACTTTTGACATTATTGATAGTTTGATATATAGCAATTATTATAGTGTTCAAACATACTAGTTCCACAGCACAAACCTCGAAAGATGCTTCAGTTGACAAGGAATCTATACTACTTATCTTATTAATATTCATATGTGGTTTTACCAATATCATTACACCACCACCACCTGACTGTGTACGACAGAATTGATTAGCCAGTCTAAAACCCTCAATAGTACACAAGTCAATTTTATCAGCTTTTAACCAGTGTTCACATAGGATAACTATATCATAATTTGCATCATGTAGTATTGCCTCCAGCTCCTCGATATGTGAAGGCACTACACTTGTATACTAGTGTCTTCACTTAAGTTTATATTATTTTGTTTAAATTTGTTTATAAACTGACAGCACAGAATGAATACCTCTGGGCTATGATATTTTTTGAATTGATAATTTAATTCCAGAAATAGGGGTATAGTTTGAATACCCATCGAGTGGGGTTTTGTCACAATTCCTGACGTCATCTGTCATTTTACGCATGTCGTAAATAATTTAAATTAAATTTTAATTCCTAACCCCAAAACACTGACACTGACATATTTGTAAAGGGACTAAATCACTTTCAAAAAGAAATGTTTGACATTAAACGTCAAAGAGAACAAGAACAAACGTCAAAATAACAATCAGGCGATCTGATCGAAGAAAATTTTATTTCACCTAGTTTACAAACGAAAAAAAGAGATAAATAAGGTATGACGAAACCCCATTCGATGGGTATTCAAACTATATAATGTTGTTTCTTGTGCTTTCAGGTAAATCAGGTTATTTTAAAATTACATAGAATAGAATAATTTATTTGCTCAAAAAAACAAAAATATGACTTAGCATCGTCTTAAAAATGTGTTTTCTTGTTTACTTATGTGTAAGACCTTATAAAATACAAGTACATACATTCAAAAAGATAGATACAGTTATGTATAGGTATTTATAAATAACATGAAACACATTACAGTTAAAATCTTAGTACTGAGCTGAGCTATCAGCTTCCATGAATTCTTCAATGCTATAGACTTTAAGTGCTAGAAGGATTTTTTTTAATTTTCAGTTTGAAGTTTGTTGTTTGGAGATCTCTAATCTGTGGTGGGCGTTTATTGAAAAGTTTTATAGAGATGTTCATAAAGCTTTTGTGTGTTAATGTGGGTCTATGTTGGGGAATTATCAAAATATCTTTATTTCTTGTGTTATGTAAGTGTAGGGTATTTTGTTTATTGAATTTGCTCTCTTCTGCTTTGATGTAATAAAGGCAGTGGAAGACAAATAAGGCTGGGAGAGTTAGAATTCTAAGATTTCTAAAGATCGGTTGGCATGGCTCCTTGAAGGGAGAATTTGTTTTGGCTCTGTTAGCCTTTTTTGCAAACTGAAGATTTTTTTCCAGTCCGTTGTGTTCCCCCAAAGTAGTACTTCGTAGGAGATTTGGCTCTGAAATAGACCCATATAGGCAACTCTGCATATTTCTGTTTTAGCTGTTTGTGAGAATTTTCTCAATAAAAAAGTGATGCTAGCAAGTTTAATGGATAGTGCTTAAATATGGTGTTTCCAAGTTAGTTTTGTGTCAAGAAAGAGCCCCAGGAATTTTATGTTATCTATATCCCCATTGATATCCCTAAGGGTGAAATCTAGAGTGACTGTTTTGGTTAAATTGAGACTTAGCTGGTTGGAATTAAACCATGGCTTTATTTCTTCGCATATGTTTTGAAATGTAGTTTCCGAGTCTACTGGATCACGATGGGAGTGAAAGTCATCTGCATAAAGAATTGATTTTGCAGTGGTGATTGCTTGAGAAATCATTAATGTATAAAATGAACAGCAAAGGTCCAATGATTGAGCCCTGAGGGACACCTGCCTGTATATTTAGTGTTGGCGATCTGTGCGCCATTGTGTTCTACAAGTTGTGATCTGTTTCTTAGGTAGGCTTCTGTGAATCTGTAAGAGTTTCTCCTAATCCCGTAAAGTTCAAGCTTACCAAGGAGTATGTTATGGTCGACACAGTCAAAAGCCTTTGAAAGATCGCAGAAGGTAGAAGTTACCACTTAACCCCTTTTAAACGCTTCGACTATGGCCGTAACTAGTTCTGTTATCGCTTGATTAGTGGATAATTTTTCCCTGAAACAAAACTGTGAGGGGGATAACAAGTTATTTTTATCCAGGTATGACAGTAGTCTATTTTTATAAGCTTTTTCTATAGGTCTGGAGAGAATTGGGATTATATTATTGTATTGGTCTGTGATTGACAGAAATATTTTCATCACACTTATTTTTATAAATTGGTATCACCTTGGCGAATTTCAATTTTGTGGGAAAGTCGCTAAGTTCAAAGCATTTGTTTATTATGATGGCAAGAGAGTGTGAGATACCTTCAACAATAATTTTTACAAGTTTGTTGCTTAGTCCGTATATGTCCAAAGTAGAACTATTCGGCATATTTTTTATAATGTTTTCGACTTCTGTGGGCGTGATAGGGGAGAGGAATAATGATTTCCTGGATCAGTATTGTTGAGGAACCTGCCTAATGGGATCTCTATTTGTTGTGGGGAGTGAGTCTAGGAGAGCGTAGGAAATGTTTATGAAGAAATTGTTAAAATCTTCTGGAAGTATTTCACAAGCGATTTTTTCCGTATTTTTCTTTCTTGGTTCATTTATAATATGCCAGATTGCTTTAGAATTGTTTGATGATTCAATTATCTGTTTGGAGGTGAAATTTCGTTTTTGTTCCTTTATTTTATTTTTGTAAATTCTTCTTGTTTTCTTAATTTCTCTATCCACATTTGTTAGGTTTTTATTTTTAGCTAATTCCGAGAGAATTGTTAAGTTTTCTCTAAGTGACTTCAATTCTTCATTATACCATTTTTTATTGAGGTTTTTAGAGTGTTTAGTTTTAAGTGTGGATTTATGCAGCCTAAAATAACAAATAGCAAATAACAATTATCAATTAACAAATAACAAATATGAGTTGAAGTTCTTATTTTTCATTGACAGTGTTTATGCAGCCACGTAACAATTATCAATTAACAAATAACAAATGAGAAGTTAACCAACTTTTAACTTTCTACGTTAATTCAACGAGATTTTCTTATTGTGCGCAACTAATACGCAGATGCCCGCCGATTGGCCCATCCGATGACGAAATTTAATATAATTGATAACAAAACAAATTCATGTTGTTAGGTTACGTTTTGTACATTTGTTGTTTATCAAAGGTTTTAGTTGGAATATATTATTTCAAAATGGATATTGAAGACCATAGATTAATAATCGTTGATGCTGTTCTGTTCTGGACCTTGTTAGACATTTTATGAGCAATTTCTTGCATTGAACATCCCTCCGAAAGATAACTGAAAAAATAATCAATATCATAGATATAGATTCACCGTCTGCCGAAAACAAAGTATGTGAATACACTGTGGAGTAATTAGCAATCTGTGAATTGGTCGTAAGGGATTCTTTGATGGATCTTGTTTGAGTCTTGGCTTGGCCCCACATGACATAAGAATACGTCAACTGCTATGAAGTCATCCTAGTGTATGAGAAAAATCCCTCATGATCTTGTAAAATCTTTGATTTTAGGAGGTTGTCAAAAAAACCTTTTCTTTTTGATCCTTATTGATGGGCTTCACAGCCCATCTTCTTTTCCTCCTTCATAAGAAAAAAACTTGCTGTCAGCAAAATTAACAGAGAAAAAACGCCTCAACCTCTTCCATTTCACTGTTAAAAGTTATTTATTATGAAGTACGTCTAAGAGTTAGATTCATTTAAATTTAAATTTGTTCGAGACTGACTTATGCGCATGCGTACCTGTTATTGCTAATTGTTAATTTGATCTGCATAAATGGTAAATTTCTCTGTACGTGTTACTTGTTATTTGTTAAGTGAGAATTGTTATTTGCTATTTGTTATTTTAGGCTGCATAAATCCACACTTAGTCTTTTTCGAATAACATTCATATATTCTTTTAGGAGTGTGTCAAAGAAAATATCGAATATTTCGTTAATATTATTAAGTATATCTAGGTGTTCCCATTTATGTTGCTTCAAAATAAATATGCACTTTTTGATTGCCTCATCAGACATTGGCCTGAAGTCAATGATACTGGTCTCCCCCTTCCTTTTTAATTTGGATTCTATTGTGTATTTATTTTTTAAGTCTATATGATCAGACAAATAACAGTTAACAAGTGTTATTCCGCTAGCTTTCCTAACATTAGTAATACAATTGTCTATGCAGGTTTCACTAATTTGAGTTATTCTAGTCGATTCTAATAAGTCACATCCGAAGGAGCTAACAGTGTCACGGAATTCATTAGTCAAATTACAATCTACCATAATATTTATGTTGAAATCCCCATAAATAAAAATGGGTTTTTAGAGTTTTGTGGAGAATGTTCAAGATCTTGTTGAGTTTTTGTAGAAAGATGCCTCGGTCTCCTGTACATACATAGCACTATAATGTTTATTGACTTTACTTCTATTGCTGTCACTTCACAATGTATGTCAACTGAGAAAAAGTCAATGATTGTTAGTTTTTGGTTTTATACTTGGATTTAACGTAGATCATAACACCTCCATGGTTACTCCCACGCCTCGTGGCCAGAATCTGGGATCGTACATGTCTTCTTTCTTGGAAAAAGGAGCTACCACTCATTTGTTTTTGTCCTCCGTTGTAGGCAGTTCGAGGATTGTTATTTCCGCATTTTCAAAATGTTGTTTCTTTTTTATGTAGGCTTTTTTCTGATGTGACATGTCTCTTGCATCTGAATAGATTTAACCACAGTTTTTTTTCAGCGCCTTCGAAACCCTCTTTTTCTTCCAGGGATTCATTAGTGCCCAGTATTTTGGGTAATTATCTCTTCTTTTCAGACTTCTCTTCACTGGAAGTTTCTCCAAATTTCTTGATGTTAATATTCTGATGTTTACTTTTCCTTCGTTGATTCTTCTACTTGTAGGTGGTTTACGGCAATTTCACTGTAGGTATCATCATTTTCATTGATGTTCCTTATCAGTTGTTCCGTTTCTGATTTGTTGGGGTTCGTCCATTTGGCATTGAGTTTACCATTTTTCCGTTAGGATATTTCCCTTGTTGGTGAACTTTTGATTTTTCCAGTCTAATATGTGATGTATCAGTACTCTTTTGTATTAACTTTTGCTTATATGAGGGTTTATTTTCATTGGCTGTCCCATTTTTTTGTTTCTGAAGAACGTTCAATTTGTAACTTAAGTCAGCGATCTTTTCCAGCGATAAGGCATTATTTTCTCGTAATATAACGTTTTTTTCTTCTGATTGCCAGTAAAGGCTTTGTAATAGCCCATTTTCGCGTTTTATAGCTGTTAGAGAATTTTCTTTATCCTCCAGGGACTTCACAAAACTTGATCCGCGTATCATCTAAAGAAAAGAATTTTAGTCTTTCGAAACAGCTTTCATGATAAGCAGCACCACAATTCACGCATATGATTGTTGAACACTGTTTAGTTTTGCAACAATTATAATTGGCTTTATTAGTAATTGAAATTGCAGCACTATTTTTCGGTTCACTTTTCTCTCCCATTTTATTTGATAGATAGGGGAGAGTTTTTGATCCAAATTCCAGTGACAAAGAGTCGGCGCAACTAAGCTAGATGATTGTCCGCCATGCTGACATACACCACAAACACCCTTCACCGATTTAATCTCCTCTAGGTATTAGTTATTAAATGAAAACAAATAAAAACAGATGCAGATAGAACGCTTATGTTTATTGAGATTGAAAATTCTTTACATTCCTTTGTAAAAGTGTCTCTAACTCTTGTTAGCGGGGACCGATATTGATGGTGATATTTTTATTGTATTCACAATTAAATGAGCTTTCCAGAATGTGGTAGCACAATGCACTTTGCAGCACTTGCACTTTTATACCACACGTGTGCTAATTGGGTTTTATCGTAATTGAATTCGCGATCTTTTTGCCAAGGAATTTCACTAATATCTCGGTTAATAACGCACCTAGAGAGACGTGGTTTCCACTATTTTATCTTAGTCTTTTACGATTACGATTTTCGACTTTAGTATATATTGCTCGGCAGCAGCTGTTCTTGACGTCTTCTCTCTATCTCTCTACTCTGACTCTATATCTACACATATATAATAAAATTGTAACAGGCCGATGTCTGTTCATTAAAAATATTTAATAAAAAATAATATGTGTGGCCACAATAACAGTTTTTAGAATTTTTGTATGTCTGTATGTTTGTACTCACACCACGCAAAAACCGTACTGTATGGAATTGAATGCAATTTTCACTAATGTATTGTTAGAGGTCTAATTTAAAATATGGGCTACATTTTATCGCGTTTGTCTGTCTTTCTGTATGTTTGCACACGCATCACGTAAAGACTACTACATAGAATTGAATGCAATTTTGACCGGTGCATTGCTCGAGGTCTAACTTAGAATATAGGGTCAATTTTGCCGCATCTGTATGTCTGTATGTCTGTACACGCATCACGCAAAAACTACTAAATGGAATTAAATGCAATTTTCACCGATGTATTTCTTGAGGTTTAGTTTCAAGTATAGGCTCCATTTTATCACCTCTGTCTATCTGCCTGAATGTTTGTACACGCATCACGACAAAACTACCGCATGAAATTGAATGCAGTTTTCCAGGTAAACAAAGTCGAAGGTAAAAGCTAGTCGTTAATAAATCTCAAGCTTTCAGAGAAACGCAATGTTTCTAAGACATCAGTAAAGAGAATTTTGAAAACAAATAAATTCGATCCTTACAAAATTAAAATTTTGCACCAGTTGGCTGAAGATGATCCGGATAGGCGTCTTGAATTTTGCGAGACCATGGTAGAAAGAATTGTTTCTAATCCTTTCTATTTGCGACACATTTGTTTTAGTGATGGAAACACTTTTTATCTAAACGGAACAGTAAATACCCAGAATGGTAGATATTGAAGTGATGAGAGTCCATATAAATACCACGAGGAGCATACTCAATTTCTTCAGAAAAATTATGTTTGGACTGGTATTTTAGGTGACCACATTTTATGTCCCATATTCTTAGAAGAAAATGGAAATGGTCCCAGATACCTCCAAATGCTGCAAGACACAATCACAGTATCAATGAAATAGTTGCTTCAGACCCACATGAGTTTATCTTCGATGTAACATGAATGTAAGATGGAGCACCACCTCACAATTTTCGGGAGGTGAGAAAATTCTTAAATTCATTTATTAAAGAGATCAAATGAAACCCTTTAATATTTACTGATGTCTTAGAAACGTTACACGTCTCAGCTACTTGCTTAGATGATTGTTGCGGGTTATTTACCATTTCAGCTAGTACCTGAATTTTGTCATCTTCCGTAATTATTTTCGGCATTCCAGATCTTGAAGCATCTTTTACCGTTCCTGTTCTGCGAAATTTTGCGACCAATTGCCGGAGATATTTCATTTCAATGAAAATGCGAACAGCTGCGTGGAAATTCCGATTAGCTTCAGCAAATATGATAAAGTAGATAAAATTCGCAACAAAATCTGTCCACACTGCACGTCGATATCTTCATTCCATTAAAAGCTATGGCTTAAAGAATATTCTATTAACGAATTTATTAAAGAAACTAAACAGGTAATTGAGTAATTTTTGAAGTGAAACTTTTATAGCGAGGGTAAATCCACTTCAACATATCCCAAAATAACGACACGAAATTGGCATTTTACAAATCTCAATCTCAAAACTATCTATTTGTGCAAAGACCTGTTTTTCATAGGAACTGTTTACCAAGTATTTTCAGTGTATTCTAAGAAAATGGATATTTTTCAATTTTAATACCTACTCGCGGGCGACACAGACGAGCTTTGATTTTTTTTTATTTATAAGTACGTAATTTTCGAAATAAAATGAAAACAAGATATCAAATCCTATTTTGGATAAAAGCGCTATTATTATTATTGTTGTGATTAAATTAAAATGAGAACGAAATTTTAAACTGTTTTTTTATTTGACCATGGCATGCTTGACTCCGAAACTTTAAATAAGAAAGCTCAATTATCTATTTTATTTTTTATGCAAATTTGATCTACTTTCCGAATCTAATAAAATATGCATACGGTTCCATTTGCGATTTCGGAGCAAAAGTGAAAGTTAAGCTATAGACACTGATAGTCCAAAAAGTTTAGCATCCCCTCCCGCCTTTATTTTACGCCCTACAATAAAAAGTTATATATCAGAAAGATGGACCATTATGGTGGCATTAACATGAGAGTATTCATTTCTAAACTTATGTTGGAAATTTTCGATGTTATCGCATTTTACGCTTTTACGCGCCCTAGCGGTGGATGTATGAGTTTAAAAATATTTCCAGCAATTTTTCTTGGTCGATTTCCTCTGAGGGTTTTTTCCCAAACTTCTACTACTATTAGTTCCTGAGATACAGTACCTCGTCAACCTTATTGAATGACCCGGTACCTATATATATACCAATAAATAAAATCAAAGTTTCTGTTTGTAATATCAAAATAACAGGTTTTGATTAATTGCATACGGAAGTATATGTGTCAATAATAGCAAAAAAACATTTTTTAATTTTTGTCTGTCTGTCTGTCTGTTTGTTCCGTCTAATCTCCGTAATGGCTGAACCGATTCCAACAGGATTTTCCCTGGCAAGTAGTGCGGCCGAAGCCGCGAGTAACAGCTTGTATTTATATAAAGAAAATATGCCTACGCATGTGTATAAATTTTAATTTTTCTTCAAAATAATAAGTAATATTTTCTCAATTGGCATCTTAGCAAGTCCGAAATAATTTAATTATCAACTATTATTATATTTTTCGTTTACGGTAAAATTGGAATGATATTTTTGGCCAATATATAATTTAATACAGGATAACATCTAGCAGTATTTTGTGTTCTTATATTATACGAGCAACAACATGTTATTTACCATATGCGTGTTTAATTTTTGGATTTTTTTATCGTGATTATTCAGGCATGGTATTCTTGATTTTTTTATAATGTAATAATATGAACCATGAACCTCATTTATAAACATATTCAAATCTAAACATGATTATAGAGTTGTAGAACATAATATGTAGAAGTCTTCTTTTCTCTCCATGATTTTTTGCGATTATTATTATTTATTAATGTTCTCCAGCACGTTGGGTATACATAATAGCGTCTATCATTATTATGGCTGATGATGTGAAAGAATATGTTGTCTATAAATAACACTAAGATACACAACAATAATTAAGGATTAAATTTTAAGAATGTATTGCATATTTTACATATATATATATATAGATATATATATATATATATATATATATATATATATATATATATATATATATATAGAGAGAGAGAGAGAGAGAGAGAGAGAGAGAGAAAATTTAGCTCGGTTTTGATTTTCCCATATAAAGTTATATGGATCCCAAATCAATATTGTTACTTGTGTGATTGTAAAGAACCATCATATCTTAAAATGTTTGGAATATGAATATTCTTTGTATCTTGTTATAATAAGAGGGGAATTTCTTTGACTGCTTACAATACATGTTTAAAAAATACAGTTAAAAATTGTCCTTCAATGTTGCGTTCTTAACTAGATATGAGTATTTTTAAAGATACCAATTAATATAGATTTTATTTTGTTATGAAATGTCATACGGTATTTCCTGAGATTTATTGTTTGCTAATTGGAAAAAATAGAAAAGTATCACATTGTGAATAAATATTTATTTATTATTTTGAAATTAGATTAGATACTTAAAATAGATAATTATATTTAATAATAATAATAATAATAATAGTAACACGTTTATTATCCTCTGGTTTCATCTTATGAACATAAATCAATTTATATAGCAATGTATATTTCAAGAAACAAGAGAATAATGCACATGATTGCAGCATCTGAACCTCGAAGGGTAGAGCGTTCTTGAAGAGCAAGATTCAATTTATGAAACTAGAAGCACATATATTATTTTACATTATAATTAGTAAACCATTAACCTAATTACAACAAAGAGAATATAGTACAAAAAAAGTGAAGTAATCCTGTTGGGCTGCGAACAATAAACAAAAAAAGAACAATTTCAATAAGATATATATAGGTATATATAACATTTTATATATTATTTAATTTTTTTATTCATCGTTGGTATTTTTATCATACAAATATTTCGCAAATAATCAGAAATTAAATTTGTAGAGCTATAACAAGACATTCTTCTTTCATAAATAGTGACAATTTTATTAATATATTATTAATAAGCTTAGTAGAATTCGCAACCTTTCATTAGATTTTGTTCTAAAGTTTTAGCCTGTCGAAATATTATCATTAATATATTATAGATTTTATGCATAAGCTAGTAAAAGATTTTGTTTTATAACAAATTAATCATGATTATCCAAAACAGAAATTACCATATTATAAACTATCGAATTAGAAGGCAAGAAATGATAAATCATATACTAAATATTCCATAATATGTGATGTAAAATGTAAAAAATCGAATACCTCTATAACCATTGTATATAGCAAAATTCAATTCATATTTACAATTTTGTTTTGAAATCTTTTATAACTTAGCTTTTGCCAACTGTTGTTGGAAGACTGTAACAATATTTGAGATTTATTTTAAGAAATCAATAAATAAGAACACTCCTACAGTATAAAGGGTTGGGTGAAAGTGTGGAAGCACCTGATTTCCATATAAGTTATATTAAAAGATATTCTAACAAAATGTTTTGTAATACATTAATTCCCTTCATTGACGTACTTTGATTTTCAACAGCTATGCAAATTTCCGATTTATAACGTCATCCAAGGTATCTAAAGAGATACTTTTGAATTTTGAAGTTGTCACTTTTTCAAAAAATATAATGTTTGGTGGTTTTGTGATTCTCTAATATTAAATAAAATGCTAACATGAAAGGAGTACTAAATATTTACCACAAGTCACACAACCACTAAATCTAACATGTACCTACAGGGTTCTCCACTCCAAACAAAACATGGATGAAGTCATACTTCAAAAATTAAGGTAGCTTTGTAAAATTACATCACCTAATACAAAAACTTTTATCAAGGTATTTTCTTAATAGAACGTAGAGTTGTCCAAAAATCAGGCGTTTCTACACTATTACACAACTATATATATATATATATATATATATATATATATATATAGATAACAATAAACATATATATTTTTACCTAAACTTAATTTGTAATTCACTATCGAGTTATAATGGCTTATAGATAACCAAAACTAACTGATGAAAGCAACACTATTTTTATTTACATTTTGTATCAGAAAAGAGGAGCCGAATAACTAATTCATAAAATTTTATCTCATTTCCGATAAGAAAATTAATTTAAGTTAAATATTCTAGAATGTTCAATTAAAAAACATTCGTTACTTTATAAATAAATTATCTGAGAGGTTACTCAATAATGGAATTCTGTTAAATGTCTTACAAAAATCACATATAATCCAGCAAGTTGAGTTGTACTTTGGCATTACAATTAAAATATCATTAGATAATAATTCTCATTGATATCTGCTCTCCAGAATTATCTTGTTGTGGTCTTAGTCTAATTCTCATAATTTATTCAAAAAACGATATAAAGGTAGGTACACATTTCATTTTGATCGGTCAACATGTACCTACAGTTTGATGATACAGCTGAGAAAGTGTACATATGGAGCATTATTAATAATATTAATCTCATTTATTTCAGATTATACATAAATTATCTAAAAAAAATAAATGACGTCAAACACCAGGCCTTAAAACAAATTATCTACGTGAATCAGTATTTGTTTGATTAGTTTCTTAAATTTAATTAAATTATCTTAATATTAACTGGCAACTTATTATACAACCTTAAACACATGTAGTATGGATATTTCTCTTGGCATATGCTACGAATGAATGAGATTAAAAAATGTTCTTGTGTTCTATGATCTCCGCATACATGAAACATTTCCTTATTTTCTAAAACAAATTTTAGACACTCAAAAATGTACATGCCATAAATAGTTAATAAATACCTACTTTTAAATTTAACTCTACATGATTACCTAAACTTCATCTTGCACATGGATCTTAGAATTCCTTTTTCTACAACCAAAACAGATTGAATCTTATTTTTTCTCCTCCAGAAAATTATTACATATCTCAAAATAGAATCAAAGTTAGGATTATAAATAATCTTCAGAGTATTCTTATTCATGTGATCAAATCTACCTAATGTTCATTCCGTAACCTATACTAGCCAACTTTAAACAAGTCTTATCAATATGATTTTCCCAGTTCGAAAATTCATCGTAATACTCCCAAAAATCTTGTATGCGATACAAGCTCACTTCTTGATTTTCAAAAGTTATGCTCTTTAGGATATCAATATCTGGAGACCGAGCTTTGCTCTTTTAAAACAGGATTTAAGATGGGTCTATAAGAGTTACTAAAGATATTTAAATTTATTAAAAAATGTGCATATGTCTGGTTAAAATGTATTGCGATCGCTAAATACTGCTTTTATTGTTCAAATATTCGTAAGTTATAGATTTCCAAATAAATATGAATGTGTAATATGAATGATAAATTTACCAAAACTCTTGAAATAGCTAGTGTGGATGGACCTCGAGGGTCACACCGATTAAATATGAAAGTACCTATCGTCAATCGATTTCTCGACTTCGAAAACCCCTTTTTGCTAATTTTTACCAAAATCTGCTAACCCTTCCTGGAAATAGCTAATGTATACCTTAAAAGTCGCAATATATTAGATATGTACAAATTTTCATTGCAAATTTCAGATTAAATTATTAGAAACCCACATTTAAAATCTTTTATTTAAAAAAATGGGTTTTGTTAACAAAAAACTCTAAGTTGATCAGAATTCGAACCGAGGAACTCTAGATCTTTACCCAGAGCCTTAACCAAGTTTGAGCTATCGGAGGAGGAATCTTTCAGAAAATAAGAGATTTACAATTAGTAATTTTCTTAAAGAAAATATATTTTTCACAAAGAAATTGGAACAACTTTATTAGTTAGTGCACAGTAAAATTAAAAATAAAGTTTATTTTATTGATTTTCAAGTGGTGCAGTTGTGAGTAAATATAAATAAGACTACATACCTACCAATTTATTAAGTCAAGACAAATACGGAGAAAGACATTCATATTATAAATACACTATTCAGATAAAATGCCAATAACTGTTAAAATTTTATTGTAGCTATTTAGGAAAGCCTTTGAAAACAACGAGTTCATAGTATAGCATAGCTGAGACGAAAATGCGTATGTTTCTTTCATTTTAGTTTTAGATTCAGGGTTACATGAAGGGAAATAGGATTGTATGAATGATAGAATGAATGGACGAATGTTGTTAAGCGGTGGTTTGCTTAACGGGGTTGATGTTTAATCAACCCTATTTCTCTCTCGACGCACTGGTGCCTTGCCGTAGCGAGAGGGCTTACGAAATATATGTTCAGCATATTTTGAAGTTGAACGTGTATTTCAAACTAAAACCAGTGTTTACTTTGCAAATATAGTTGGGCCTCCTAGATGGAGAGTTCCATACCTGTTATAACGAAAGTAAATCCCAACAGAAAATCCTGGTCCTCCTAGTAAGGAGGTTGAAGCAGAGTCCTAGCAAGTCACTCTCCATAAAATTACATATCTGCTAAAAATACCAAGCAACAGCCTCGGAATGCGGACGGGAAACATTTAAAACGACAATTGGCAACGAAAAGGACTACGAAAATAGGAACGTGGAATATACGTGGCATCGCAAATAAAATGTCAGAAATACTTCAACATACAGAAGAATATAACTTATATATAATTATACTGAATGAAACCAAAAAGAGAGGTAGAGGTAATGAGAAGTTGAGCAACTATGTTCATTTATGGTCAGGGGTCGACAAAGCACAACATGCAGCAAGCGGTGTATCAATACTTATTAAAAATCATTTCAGAAGATTTATTAAGAATTTCCAATATATATCAGAGAGGATAATAACCGTAGAAATTAAAATGTATGGCCATAATATAATTGTAGTTGGTGTTTATGCTCCTCACGATTCCTCAGAAAATAATATAATATGAAGACCTTAATCACGTGTTATCTACTATTCGTAAAAGTTATGATATAATCATAGCAGGAGATATGAATGCAAGGGTCAAGAGCCGACAAAATAATGAAACAGTCGGAGAATATACAGAGAAGGTAGAAAATAATAGCGGAGAAAGGCTACTAGAATTATACAATGAACATCAACTCAAACTGACAAACACATATTTCCCACATAAAGACATTCACCGTTTCACGTGGGAAATGTCATCTGTAAACCAAAAGACAATAATAGATTATATTATCACAAGAAATAAATCTACCTTTCATGTGCATGACGCCAGTGTTAAAAGAGGGGCAAACTGTGGAACAGACCATCCTCTACTAGTGGCCACAATAGTATATTCCAGAAAACGAAGTAGTCTTAAACCATTAGATCAGCAAACAAGAAATACCACAGAGATAATACCGATAAAATATAAAATCGAATTATTGGAAGAAGATAGTACCAGGGATCTATTTAAGAGAAGACTACACATCGAATTCAACTCTACATCAATATCAGAAAATATTGAGGAAGAACACAGCAATATTGAAAAAAGTATTCACAAAATAGCTGGGGAAACCTTAGGACAATACAAGGCTGTAAGAAATAAACAAGCGGGGTTCATAACACGAGAAGTAAGACAGCTTAATGACGAAAAGAATAAGAAATACAAAAACTACTTATCAAACAAAACAGAAACGAATAAACAAGATTATAAAAATGCCAATAAAGAGGTACGGAAAAGAATTAAAGAGGATAAGAATAAATTCTGGGAACGAAAATGTAATGAAATAAACACGTATATAGGTGGAGCCCGTATGACAGAAGTGTGAAGAACTGTAAAAAATATTAAGAGAAAAAGTAATGGAAAGTCATTGTCTCTTATAACTTTAGACCAATGGAGAGAATACTATGCACCATTATTAACAGAAACACGAGATGAATTTATGAGTAACACCGATAATAAATATAGAGCTATCACAGAACATAGGGATCCAACACCCATTACAATGGAAGAAATAATAAAAGCAATTAAAGAAAGGAAAAATGGGAGAGCACCGGGACCCTGTTATATCGTATTAGAAATGATCAAGAACGGTGGAATAACATTACATGAAAGAATTAGAGGCCTATTCAATAATTGTTTACAACAGAGGAAGACACCTCGGGAATGGAAAATGGGATATATTTCGACTCTGCATAAGAAGGGAAATAGAAATGACCCAAATAACTACAGGGGATTGTGTGTCACGGCAACTTTTTCTAGACTCTGGGGAAGATTGATACAAAAAAGAATACGAGCTGAAGTTGGAAACTCTATATCCGAAGATCAGACTGGCTTTACTGCAGGTCTGTCGTATACTGACAATCTGTTTGTCATACAATAACTAGCAGAAATAAAGATAAGAAAAAATGAAGATACATATTACATTTGTTGACATCAAGAAAGCATACGAGTGTACCGAGAAATAAATTGTGGATAACATTAGAAGCAATTGGAGTAAGTCAGTATTTAATAGAAATAATAAAAGAACGGTATACCGATAACATGAGTTACATAAAACAAGGAACAATACTCTCTGAACCCATAAGTACCACGAAAGGTCTGAGACAAGGGTGCTGCATATCCCCACTCTTATTTAATATTTATTTGGAGATAGCTCTTGGGAGTGGAAGAGGTCATGTCAGGGAATGGGTATTCCAATAATTGAGGATTATTTTTTGACACTTAGCTTTGCAGGCGATCAAGCAGCATTGGCCCAAGATTCCTTTGACATGGAGTTCATGCTCAGGAGACTATATAAGGAATACCAGAAATGGGGACTCAGTTTACAAAAAACGGAATACTTGGTACTAAATTCAGCAGCAAAAGTTGACCTCTTGATTGACGATAACACACAAATACAACAAGTCGACACATTTAAATATTTAGGAGCTATGGTAGATAAGGACGGAATCGGTAGGACAGAGATACAACAGAGAATCAATAACGCAAGAAGAGTGATAGGGGCACTTAACTCGATCTGGTGGGCCAGGTACATTACTATTACGAATTAAAAACACATTGGTCAAACTATGGTAGAATCGGTCTTATGCTATGGGAGTGAGATATGGGCCCTAAGGGAAGAAGAAAAACGTAAAATATCAAGTGTAGAGATGGACTACTTACGTAGAAGCGCTAGAGGGTCGAGATTACAAAGAGTAAGATGAAATTAGAAACAGGACATCATCAAAAGAAACTATAATACAACGAGCAGAGAAAAGTGGTTTGAGATGGTTTGGCCATTTAATGAGGATGGAGGCCACAAGATGGCCAAAGCGTGTGTTTCAATGGTCCCCTCCTGGAAGAAACAAAATAAAACGTCCCCGTCGGTCCTGGAACGACGGAATGCAAGCCATGAGAGACTGGAACATGGAAGAAGATATGGCGCATGACAGAGATGGCTGGCGATTGCAACTGGGAAGCCAGCACTTAGCTGTATAAATAATGTAATTTTATACGATTAATCCCAATATATATATATATATATGTTATATAAAGTTATAATTGAAATATTATTTAAAGTCATATAATAATAACAAAGTATTATTTTTAAATATTATGATTCATAATATTATATTACATCTGCAAGACGCAGTTCTAAGAAGATAACAAAGTGATAAGGGTGTTTACGAGCCAGAGATGTCAACCAGTAGTCAGCAAGTTAATGTAAAGACCATTGTTAGTTGTTTATCCAGTTTGGCCTCTAAAAGACATTACTAAGTGTTTATTAATATAATATTTCTAGAAGTTTCGATTTAATTTTAAGAGAAAAGACCTATTGTATTTATTTACGTTTCTTTTTACATTTTTGATGATTAAACATTTTGGATTGTATGAATACTAGATCTCCAGCTAACGGCATCACTTGTGAGTCTATACAGTCATGGAAAGTTAAGATATATTTGTATTTTATTTTTTTGTATTAATAAATAATTGTTTTTAAAAAGTTAATTCCAAGTTGTGTTATTTAACATATATATATATATATATATAAATTAAAAAGAAAAGTAATAGAAGCACAGTTGATTAAGTTGATTACCTTATATATCTCTTTGCAAAAACAATAATTTTGAAGTTAAACTTTTTTGGCGGCATCAGAGTAATTTTCCAAGATCGCGTCATAACACGTTTTCTGATCTTTGGCGATGCAAGAGAGATAAAGTATGTGACAGGGATGAGATGGAATGAAAAAGTGAAAAATGTAGGTACGTAGCAGAGAGAACATACAATTAATCTCTCTGGTACGTAGCATTGCCAGAGATGAGATGTCCACTTTCACTGCACACTCTTGCCTGCTATCCGGTTGTTCCTTTTGTCTTGCTTAAATAGAACGTTCTGACGTTCTGTGTTACTAAATTTCGGAATTGAAAATATACGATAATTACTTACGTTGTAATAGTGAAGATCCTGCTATCCTAATTTTGAAATCGGTTATAAAGCATGAGTACCTGCCTGTATACTTGTGCCGTCTGTGCCCATACCAAAATGATGTAGGTTTGTGCACGTCTACTTGCGCAAGTATATCATTACGTATATGGCTGACTTTAAGATAGAATGTTCGCGCAAAATAACAATTTTAAGTAAGAGCGAATGCGTAAATAATCTTTAAATTTTACTAATAATATTGTACTTACTCCATCAACATGTGGTGAACATCGAATCTCTCAAATATGTTAGCAAATAATACAAACCTGATGTTACTGGCATGTACTTGTTTTTGATATATTGTACATGAACGTCTGTTCACCCTGGCAATAATAATATACCTATGCATGTATGCAGTATGATTAAACGTTATTATTGCTAAATTTGTTTTAAGTACCTACTCATTCTAAAATGTTACCATTTTCGGCTGAAAATGCTTAAAACAACAGGCATTTAGGTACCTAGTACATTAAACTTTACCGCTTATGTTTTGTATTGAAATGAATGACAACCAAGAAATTTCCAAATCAATAATTAAGGAGAAAACTGACTATATTTGCATTGCAAACGTTACAGATGTGATTTAATAAATGTTCTAATAAACTACTTTGTGTCAAAGAATAGCGAAATCAGCGATTCAGAGTTTATTTTCATGTAGGTATCTGCGTAGATTATTATACTAATGGATAATTTTCTCCTTTAGTTTATCGAAATATTAATACCTCTCTTAAATTATGGTCGATTAATTTTCTGCTGTTAAAATCAAAGGTCCAAAAATATAATATATAGTCTATCTAGTATGTGGAGAAACGACGCTAACAGAATCTCACTCATACCAAGAGAAGCACCTGCAGTGGTTAATATTTTTTTATAACTGAGCACTGAGCCTGCACCCGAAAGTGCGTGTCACCTGGTAAATCATTCTTTGTTAATTTTTCTCTGAAAAGGAAAACATATCTGAAATAAAATTGGATATAGATTATACTTATAGAATTTCCAATCTTCTATATTATCAATATCGACTACTTGATGAATACTAGTAATGAAGTAATAGTTAAAATGGTTTGCTATGTCAGTTATTTTTTAGAATCACTATATGGTTAGTTAAGTCAAACTTAATATAAGTGTAAGTTCAATAATGTTCATGACTAACGAAACACTCAAAAATGTGAAATAAATATCTTTTAAGGACCTAGTTTCTTAGTTGGTGCACTAAATACTTCAAAATAAGGTCAATTCTAATATTAATATACTCACAACAGTACCACTTTAAAAGTACCAGCACCAATAGAATTATCTTTATTTTGAAATTTTCTGCGCACTAAAAAAGTCGGTCTTAATTTTTCTAGAAAATATTTACAGTAAATAAATTACTTGATTGATAGGTACCTAATCTTTGTCTCAAAACCATTTGCTTAATGACGTAATATTCCTATACTTACTAATATCTAGGTCTTATTTCAGGACTTGTTTTAAAAAATATCTGGTTAGCAGGTAGTATCTTTAAATGTCATTTTTTCAGTTAATTTTATATAGAGAATTTTTTTCGAATTATATAGATATTATACAAGTTTGTTACTTCACTCAACATTTACCGTGAGCGTTCATTTTGCAAGGACTGAATATCGTGGAAATAATAAGGGATGTCAAAAAACAAAGTAATGTTTCATTTTATTGCTCCATTGCTATTCTTTCGAACCATGATGTACTTTCGAACACTTGTACGCGAATCAGTCAGAAATGGAATCAATGCTGCTATAATATCCGTAATTTGATTTCTTTAAATTATGCTTCTGAACCATAATATTGGAATACTACGTGTGTGTTCCTAAACTCAAACCAATGCACTCATCAGTGTGAGAGAAATTGAATTATTATTCAATTTATCATACACTACTGCTGCAAACACATATACATCTAATAACTACTATATCATAGTTTCCACTTATTTTGGTACAAAAGCATCTTGAAAACGTGATAATTATATGGTCAGAGATATCGACAAAGCAAATAGATCCACAATCCTCTACTGAGTCATCAATAACAACATAATAAATGATATTTTTTCTTTTGTAACTATTTTTTATTTAACTACACGTGACCACACATTTAACCATCATCGTTCTGTGAATATTTTAAAATAATGATTAAGTGATAGACATACATCTCCAAAAAAGTATACAATTTGTGTCTATTTACGACGATTTACAACCTTAATAACAGTTATTTAAAAATAAATATATTTGCAAAACAAAAAAACTTCTCGTTAGCTATTATATATTTCTCTGTTTTTATGACAGTTAGATAGTTATCATTCATCACAACTAAAAATTCATAATATTTCGAAGTATTCTTCAACAACTTTTTAATTAATTTGCTTAATGGGTTCCTGACAACACAAAATGACAAAAATGGCTAATTGTAATTTTGCCTGTGATCCTTCTTGTTGTTGCTATGGGTATAAATCTATATATTATCTGACGTGTACATCCATGTATCTTGGCTTGACGTATAAATAAATGATAACTGTCTATGATGATCGAATAAATTATTTTGTTTAAGACAATATTTTTTTAAATAAAACTAGGACAGATTTCATAAGATTAAATAAAAACAATTCCCGACGGCTTGTAACCAGCGAAAAGGTAAATTTCTCGAAATTCATTGAATTGAAATTTGAACAACCTTTTCATTGGTATACTTACATGTCATTACAAGCAAATTTACCATTTTTAACTGCATGTGTCAGAACCTTGTGGATAGAGGATGTTGTTCTGGCTCTTCAATATAAAGCAGATAGGGTTCGCGTTCTGCTTCAAAACTGTTTTTTTTTTCGTCTATTTCTCATCAATAATTTAAATATTTTTTTAAACAGGGTCTATATTAAGATTTCCAGAAAATGTACAATTACATCAAATTTATTTTGAGTTTTCATGTTTTACCAATAATTCTTATTCTTTTTTTATTACTTCTAACGAACTCGATCGAGATATTTATACATTCGATTTTAGTAGAAAATTTGAACTTGATATCTTAAAAAATTCGACCTCTATCGTGTTAATAAATTTCGTAATATTCCACATATATATATATATATATATATATATATATATATATATATATATATATATATATATATATATATATATATATATATATATATACAAGATATACTAGAAAATAGCATGATCTCATTTTTCAAGGACATCAATGTTCTCGTTTCTCGTTCTTGTTCGAAACTTTGCCGCCAATAGCAGATTAGCCGATGGCTCATTTTTCACCTATAAAAAAATTCTGACGGCTGATAGACAGCGGATAGCTGTATTTCACAGTTCTTATTACTTCTTATTATTTCCATCATTTTTAGACTTTTTTGTTTGTTCGCGCGTTGTGTATAGTAAACGATTTTTATGGTTTTTGATTCATTTGAACGAGGAGACTCGGAAATTGGTCTCATATTCGTAAAAACTCAAACCGAAATCTCCTTCCCTCCGAAAACCGCCACTGAAGGAGGTGGAGGGTACAAATTTTCTCGAAACTAAAAAATTCGAGTTGCCAGAATAAAAGGTAGGACAATATCCGGAAACGTTTAGATTGTACATTTTTTCAAAAGAATTACGGTTTTCGAGTTACATTCATGATAAAATCTCACATATGTGTATTTAGGCTATGTCGAAGGGGCCATATCTTTTAAAAACTGAAAATCTCTGGGTTCCACATGAAAGACAATAATATTTGTAGCAACATTTATAATGAACATTTTCTCCTTAGAGTTACGGTTTTCGAGTTAAGCGGTGGTAAAATGGTTAAATCTAAAATATTGAGGCGTTTTTCCGCAGCGATGTTCTGAGATCTCCACATAATAACAAGGACAAGCAAAGTATACAAGTGGTTAAAAGGATATTAGTGGTAATAGTGAAAGTTCAACGATTTTCGTGACCAATCTTACACTCAAAAGTGTGAAATAAATATTTTTTTACAAAACATTTGTACGAACGTTATTAGTTGGTGCACTGAAAAATACGAAATAATATTAATTCTATTGGTGCTGGTACTTGTGAAGTTGGTGTCAAAAGTTAACAATCTAACTGCAACTGCACAACTTCAAAAGTAACAGCACCAATAGAATTAATAATATTTCTTATTTTTTGACCGACGAACCCCGAACGGAGGAGGTATACAATTCGACTGCTTTTTTATTTTTTTGGTTCGTGCGCCCCTTTTATATAGAAAACGAGCTCCGATTTTGATGATTTTTGATTCATTTGAAAGAGGAGGCTTGAGAAATGGTCCCATATTCATGAAAACGCAAATCCGAAATCTCCTTCCCTCCGAAAACCGCCCTCGAAGGGGTGGAGGAGGCGAATTTTCTCGAAGATTGAAAATCTGAGTTGGTATAATTAAATATAAGACAATATCCGGAACAATTCCAATCCAAATTTAAACGTCTCCGCGCAGAACTTAATCTAAATTCACTGCTTTCAGTCAAATCCGAATATCTGTATTACAGATACAAAATCATTTAAATTCTTAATCGATTCAGCAGGTTTTTCCATCTTTAAACCTAATGCTTGTCAGAACTTTTCTCAAAGATTTCCAGAAAATGTCATGATTCAAGGAGTAACAGATAAGAAAATGAATAGGTCTAAATAAATCTATTCTTGTTCCATTTCATTTCAAAGAAACTCACAAAGTTTACATTTGCAATTTAGATATTGATTTTTATGCCATCCTCGGAACAGACTTACTTATTTAAAGTAAATGAAAATTCAAACTCAAATGTAGAGTTTACCTTTGAAGCAAGTAGTCATGTGAATTCTAATACTATAACATCAGATGCTCGCACTAAACAAGTTTATAAACTATCCTCTTTCTAATACCGAAGCAATATTATCGGCCAAAGAGATAGAAAAAGTGCAAAAAGTAGCTTATATCTCGGAAGCGGTGCACTATATAAAAAATGTTTCAAATACTAATGAAAGAAAATTAAATTTCCTATAAAATAGTTCCTGAACATATTTGTTGAATTGTCAATGGTTCTCGAGATATACGTCCTTGAAAAACAACAATATTCGAATAAATAATGTTTATCTCACTCTTTTTGTTAAACATTTTTTTTATATTGACTTCCACAATCGTTTTTCGAAAAAATTATAAGAAGTCTTAGTTCATTAAATTTTCTTTAATTCGGTGTATAGTTTACCCATTTTATCTTCAACCATTCAAAAGTTATAAAATTTATAACGCTCAATTTCGATGTTTCTCTAGAAAATCAGTATGATGAAAGCCTGTTGCATTTTAGCTACTGTAAATTGCTATCATGATTAACAAGAACACTTTTTTTGCTAAATGATTTGTAGCGGAACTCGTTTAGGGATTTTTGGTGGCTGGAGCGATTCTAGCTGTCTCAATGGAGTCAGAAGAAGGAGAACCGCTGTTAAATATTTCAGCTGCACGTTGTATGGTTAATGGTTGTAGACTTCTGGTACATTTTGACAAAACCAACTTTACTCTTGCGATATATATATATATATATATATATATATATATATATATATATATATATATATATATATATATATATATTGTAGATGTTGTATCACAGCCAGTGAATGAATTTAAGAAATAGGCATTGTCCTTCATTTTCAACTCCTACTGCAACTGTTGTGAGGAACATATACTGGTCTTGAATTTCCTCTTCCAGGTTTTACCATCAGATTGTCGCGGTCAATTGGGGATTTGGCTTCTAGGAGAACAGCCAAGTCGATGTCCACTCCAATAACAGCAACCGGGAAATTTTTTTGTTTGGTTGATAGCTGTCTTAACAAAATTAACCTCAGCATCACCTGAAGCTTGGTGCGAGTTTATCCCATTTGTCTGCAGATGCATCATCAGCAGGCTTATCAGCTGACTCTTTTTATGAAAGTTAGAAAGGAAATCTTCTTGTTTGA
This sequence comes from Crioceris asparagi, assembly GCA_958507055.1. Lineage (NCBI taxonomy): Eukaryota > Metazoa > Arthropoda > Insecta > Coleoptera > Chrysomelidae > Crioceris > Crioceris asparagi. The sequence continues at coordinate 48,455,419 of OY293827.1, forward strand.
TTTTAATTTCACTTTCCAAACGGACATTTACATCCACACATTTCCTGAGTCGATATCATCGACTTTGTTCAGCTGCTTTTGTGCTCTCTGATGTATTAGTGTACCCATCGAAAACCACTGTCCGACCTCTCCCATTATAATGAGTGTTCAGATATCTAACGTAACTAACACAAATGGTGGATACATTTGTTTCTTTTTGCCAAATAAATTTGTGGATTAGGAAACCCCCATCAACAACAAATTGGAAGGTAGTCGAATCAAGGACCTTATCATTTTGCTTAAACAGTATAGATACTTCCTCATTCCACTTTTATTCAAGAATGCCAGAGCATTGGGTTCTCAATAACTAGACATATGTTTTTTTCTTAAATAATTATAACAGGTCTTTATTTTATTATATTGATTTATTTTAGAAACGTTTCGCTACACAAATCCGGGGTTTCTTCAGGCGACGGAGAAATGTTACATCCTTACAAAGGAAAAATTAATTGTTAATTTACATGTTGATTATTTGAATTTATATAAATAAAATTGGATGAAAAAAAAAATTTTTATGATGGCTAAAGTTGACAACATGTAAATTGTTTTTTTTTTCTTACAAAGGATGTAACATTTCTCCGCAGCTATTTATTAGCCTGAAGAGGCCCGGATTTGTGTGACGAAGCGTTGCTAGAAAAAAATTCAAAATTATAAAATAAAGACCTATGATGAGAAAAACTTATGTCTAGTTATTGGGAACCCATCAAATATTAACCAATATTACTAGAAAATACGTTTTTAATTAATATTTGAAGTAGATGAATCTTTAATTTTAATAGATATTTTTCATTGTTAAAGTGTTGGTTTTTAATCATGGAAGCAATTTACAGCTGTTAAAACGCAGCAAGCTTTTGACATACTGATTTATATGTTAGAAATTCTATAACTTTTGATTGGTTGAAGATAAAGTAAGAAAACTTAAATCATATTAAGGTAAATTTATTGCACAACAACTTCATTTCCTATAATTTTTCTAAACAAATATTGTGGAAGTCACTAGAAAAAAAATGTTTGGCAAAAAGAGTGAAATAAACATTTATTTATTCGAATATTTTTGTTTTTCAATGACATATATCTCGAAAACCGATGACAATTCGACAAATATGTTTAGAAACTATTTTATAGAAAAATGTGGTGCATTTTAAAGAGAATTTAAGAAGTGCTACTAAAACATCTTAGATAGAGAAGTTATTAATGGTGGTAATACACTCGATCTACCTTTAAAGGAAGCAGCAGGTGACCTATCAGATAAACAAAATGATTTTGCTTCAAGTAATGCTGTTGAACCAAGCGGTTCTAATGAAAATGCTTTTATTAGGGAGGTTGCGCCAAGAAGTCTTGAAAAAGATGAAGATAATAAATAAAGTCATAAATAATTGAAAAATAGCACTGGATGAGAAAAACCAGTCAATTATAAACAATGCTGAGATAAATAGAGTGTTTGTAGAGACTATGAGACTGTGGGTTGTGTCTTTTAATGTACCACAAGTCGCACTAAGGACTTTATTTCAGAATGTCAATAGTCGAATTCCTAAAACACATCCCCGTGACCCTCCCAGCAAGCAATCAAGTTTCACTATTAAAAAAAAGAATAACAATTGAAAATGAGGTTAGGTTTTTAAGTAGATGTTGCGTCAAACACAAATCAGCTCTGTTGTTGCAGCATCTGAAAGATATTTGAGAGAAAACTATGTTATAACTTATGCAGCCGGAGCCGTAGCAAGAATTTCTGTACCTTCTGGCTCACTTTGTTAAGCATACCTGGACGAATAATGTGCACGCTAATACCAGCTTAATAATAACTAGCTATACATCCACAAAATGCACAATCATATTAACTAAAGTGATTGATCTATTTTGTAGAAGTACATGTTTTTACACCTTTCCTTTTCCCTGCAGTACGTCTCTGCAGCCATAAGGCCATAAATCAAATATTCTATAAAAAACTCGCAAAGAGCAAAAGCATTTTATAAGAACTCCCAAGGTGGTAAAAGTATTTTATAAAATGGAAGCCATATTTTGTGTTGTTCCAGCTAACTTTACAACGGCCATTTTTAAGTGTATTACCAAAAGACACATTTGCAATGATAAAATGCCCTTACTATAACTACTTTAGTATTTATATTGGTATAAAATGGATCCTTTGAATTATTCTATTACAATACAGGCCAAAATGAGAGAAAATACACAATGAAATATTTGGCATTTTCTGTCAAAACTCAATAATAACTAGTACATAGAGGCGCTCGAAAATTTTGTTATATATATATATATATATATATATATACCATATAATATACAATAAAACTTGCCTTTTTGTGATCGTAAGGACCGTTAAAAAATAAATTTGTCTCAGTAGGTACATTTTAACAACATAAGCTTACTTTTATAGTGTTGGTCAAAACAAAAAAGCTACATCTGAGATAATAAAACAATTTTTAGTGCGGTAAATTTGTATAAAACTATTTTATAAATTTTGCAAACTATGTTTTATAATAATTTTGTGAATGTTTAAGCAACTATTCGGTGAAAGCTGTTGAAGCTATAATAAAACAAATTAAAGAACAAAATTGCTGCACAAGAGTGCGCCCTTTTTGGGTTTATAAGCGTCGTATAAACGTTGTTAGAACGTTTATAGAGACTTTGTTATTTTATCAAAATTGTTCTGTAAACGTTTTTAGGCTATTTATAAAACATAAATTGTTAGTTGGGTAATATCAACATTCTTTAATAACGTTGAAGGTGAATCCCAAGATCCAGTCGAAGTCCAGCTACATACAGTTACAGGTGAAGGTGTAGCTGGATTGGAACCACAACCATCTACTTCACGTGATGAAATGTTGGCCAGTACAGCAGTTTAATGTAAGAACGATTTCAGTCAAAACGAATAATTGATTAATCATAATCAGTATTTAATGGAAGAGCGTTTCATTAGCATAATTGTCACATTATTTATTTTAGACAGAATTAATTAATAACACCACTGTTTTTATTTTATCTGCGCAATTGTTTACTAATACATGTTTGTTATCAAACCTAGGGCCGCAGAAGTTTTTGAAACTGAAGAATAGGAGCCCAACAGAAGAAGACTCCCCCGTCAATGTGAATATTGCTTTGCATGAGAAACTTATACAGTATGAGCGGATGTACCTATTTGAAGTAAGGAGCTAAAACTTCTAAATTATGTTGGCTGATTATGCTGAATGAAAGGTCTAATTAGTAATCTGTAGAATTTTTAAATAATAATAAAAATTTAACTCGATTACCTTTCCGTTTTTCATTTCGTTAAATCATTTCTGGATCATTTCTTTCACCAATATCACCCTGTTTCTACCTACTTCATTTTATCTGATTTCAAACAAATTCCTGAATTTGGGAATTAAACTGAGAGATATATTGATGCAAAATGATAAAGTTACTGTAGGGTATTCTAGCCCCTGTAAAATAAATGTATTTGTTGAATCTGAGTTGCAATATTATGCAGTTTTGTTATGTCGTTTTCTAAAGCATGCAACTTTTTGAAAAAGTAAATAATAAATAAGGAACTGATGTTACGGTGAATGTAATCTTAATTTGTGTTTTTTTGTATAGCAATTAAGTACAAAAATAATATAATAATGGTGCAATGTGCAACAAGAGAAATGGTGTACTTACAGAAATACCCATGAAATCTGCACACGAACTCAAATACCCACCTGTGGCAAGACACCATAAACATGTTAATAGTTTATTAAAAGATGATACAGCATTGTTCCTAAAAGTATGGATTCAAGTCATACATAATACCTCACATATTATGATCACCATTAGTGACAAAGAACAGCAAATCTGCTACAGGTCTACCTGTCATCTAGATATTCCAGCCGCACTTCTGTGTGTTCTAAAATATTCAAAACTGTTGGTTTTGTCAATCTGAAGCGTCTGAAAAAAAGTTAGATTATCCATATCGTCAAAATTATTATTTTTCTCATAGATTCGCCTAGGAAAAACATTTTGAATCAAATACAAATATAATAATCGTCATATATATCCATATTGACCAAAAAACCAAAAAAACTCTCAAGACTAGTTAAGTGAAAAAAGTGAGGTTTCAAAGTACCATTTCTCATATTTCTATGCAAAGCCGTTGTTGTATTTCAAAGTCATCGTTAAACATTTCCATTTTTTAATAGAAAAAAACGGTACGGCCCCCATATCATGTAAAATTTAGCAGCTAGTTGCAATCGCGTTGTTGTCTCAGTGTTGCCACAGTCTAGTATACGCTGTCAATAAAATATTGGATATAAAAGAGAAAATAGCAATTTCATTGAGAACATGTTAGAAGTAATTTATTATTCACAAATACATGCAATCAACCTCTCTTTGATAATTTTTACTCGAGTATCAGTTTAGGCTCAAGACTGACAGAGCGACAACACTGTACCAAATCGACGTTTTGACAGCGACGATTGTGCGATAGTCGCAGTCGCGTTGCAGTTGCTATTTACATGATAACCCCGCTGGTGTTTCTGGTACGAGTACCTACAAAAATTAAAATTATCTATGACAAATACAACACAGAGATTACAGAGAAAAACACATACTTGAAAAAATGAAATTATAATCCACCATTCCCTTACTTAAGTCACTGTTTAGGTGGAGAAATTCGGACCCCTAAATATAGGGCAACCCTAGGCCAGTTTAGGTAAAGATTTCGCTTGGTGGAATCGAAATCGATCCCTAACCTAAAGTTATTCTCTACCTAGCCTTAAGTAAGCCCTAAAAATGTTGGTAGAATCGGTCTTAAATTACCTTCTTTGTAAAAGCGTCTTCTTCTTCGATTCAGGTTTTAGGTTTATTATCCATCCCATCTCTTTCTCGCGGTTTGCATTTTGAACTTACTATTATTTTTAATTTGAATGAGGAGTATTGTAAAATGTTGCATATTAAAACAAATAGAATAAAACTTTTCCTTACCTCTAAAAGGGGTGGAGGGGGCAATTTTTTTCCAAAATCGAAAATAGGTGTGTGTTTCCGCTGTTTTGAAATCTCTGAATATAAATCAGCTTTAAAATGATTAATGATATACTCAAAAATGTGAAATAAAACTTTTTTGATGAAAACAAGGACCGACTTTATTAGTTGTTGCACTAAAATATAAATATTAATTCTGCTGCTGCTATTAGGTACCTATGAAGCTGACGCAAGAATTCTTCTCTGTACCTATCTATAACTGCAGAAATTTAAATGTACCAGCACAAGCAGAATTAGTATTATTTTGTACTTTTAAGTGCACTAACTAATGAAGTCGGACCTAGTGTTTTATAAATGTTTCTCTTTTATACGTTTGTCTAGGTTGAAAGTATTGAATTTTCGACTAATACTTACAATACTTACTCTATCTTTTCTTCTGCAACCTTTAACTCTTCTTAGGAATTTCATTTCCTGTGTCTGGATTATTAATTTGGTCTCCTTTCTTTTTTATCGTTAATATTTCGCCTCCATATGCAAGTGTAGTCACTGCAATGGCTTAATAAAATATAAGTTGCGTATCTCTCCTTTTTTGTGTTTAAGGACTCTACTTATTTTTTCGGTGTCATTATTGTAGTGGTATTGTATGGTTTTTATTGTCCATTAATTTCTTCTTAATTTCTTAATTTTTCATTTACGGTTGACGTTATTTGATACAAAAATATAAGTTTAAAATCTAGCATGTGACATGGTACCATACAACTATTTCTAAGCGATTACTAATTAAGTGTAAATAAAAAAACTATAAATCCGTTTATGAGGCTTAATTTGAAAGGTTTACCTTACACGTCCATCTGCCGATTTTTTTATATAATTAATTCCATCAAGACACGCCTCTACAAGTTTTGATGGGATCTGTCCCTCTATTAAATAAAAAACGTTCTAGAAGGTATTGCTTGACGTCACACCTCGCTATATATGAGTGAAAACAAAACTGGTAAATTGTCCGTGGCATTTTGTTAATCACACCCAAGAAATCAACAAACATATGTATGAATATATCATATAAGATCAAATCTAGCGGAATTAAGAGATCTCATTTGCATTTTTGCAATATAAAATTTACGGATTATAAGTTAGAAAAGCGAAAAACGAATCCTTTGGAATTACAAGAAATAGAAACAAGTTTATCAAAAAAAAAAAGAAACTATACTTCCCTAAATAATACCTTGATATGATTATACAAAATAAGAGAATAATTACAGAAATTACCAGAACAGCTAGAAAAACTAAACATATTATAAACCAAATCTCATATAGGTACATAAGAGACGAGGAAGAACCAACTAACTGAGACAAAACGTGAACTCCAAAACCTGTAAAATGAGACGAATAGGAAGTAAGAAAGAAAAAGAATACCCTACCCGTTTACACTTATAGAAAATAAAGATCTCACTCCTGGTCAAGCACCACGATTCGATAACATTAAAATTTTTAATTGTTATTGTGTCGTGTGCCCCACGCTAAATAAATACAGAAAAAATACACGACATGAAATAGGATAATAATATCTTAAAAGGAATTACTTCAGAGGTGACCTAGTATGGAACGAAGAAGTAATTGATGAACCCACAGAAACTATCATGGGACCAGACAACTGAGCTGGCTAGACCATAAGTGGTAAGTAACCTGAATAAGGTTCCAATTAAGGCCCGCCGGTTATTCCATAAGTCATTATGCATGATATTTAAGCTACCATTCCTGCTGTCAAGTTTAGTTCATAATATGGTTAAATTCAAAATTGAATAAATTGTCACCTAAAAGTATCACCCCATATCACCCATTCCCGTACAAATGTCAACTGATAGAAACGTTTCTACATATTTCGATACTAGTAAATTCAAGAAGAGAAACTTTCTCTTTGTTAACGACCCTTAAGGCAAAATGACGAAATATTCTGGAAAGAAACTAATTAACGACTAAAAATAGCTAATAAAAAAGTGAACTACTTAAAAAAATAAAATTATTTTCGCTTGAAATTGTTAGGTATATCGATTTTCGAAATTCATGAGTATTTAAATATACTAGTTTTCCGTTTAAATTAAGTTTTTGAATTTTCAGCTCTACAAAATGGCGTTGCAGTTTTTATTAGAGAATCAACAATCACGTAATATTTCGAAGTGTTTTGTCTTTTACACAAAGATATATTTGTTTTTATTAGCATTAGGAATACGAGTATTCCTAAAACCTAGGCAATAACGAAATGTCAAAAACAATGGAGATGAATATTTGTCATTGTTCTAAGTTTTGCATTTTTACGTAAGTACCTAAGTATTATTATTTGTTTACATTCACAAAAACAATTTATTATTTTTCCATTCAGTTGTCAGACACAATTTAGGTATTTATTCAAAGTTATTTGTTCCAGTAATATATTATTCAAAAAGATCGTCTTATAAGAATTCTTTTATTGTTCCTGATATACTAACGCCTACACATTAGTTCTTTACTTTTTCTCAAAGTATGCTTTCAAACTAAAAATATTCAAAAACTAACGTGTTGTTTATTAATTGTCATTGACAACATCTACCATAATTATTATATTCGTAGATTTTATAAAGACCTTTAGACGCGAATGTGCACTCATTTTGAGTTATTTCGCGAGGAGATATTTCTGCTGGCTTTAAAACTAAGGATAGAAAACCCGATAATGGCAATAGTGTATTATCATCCACGAATAGTTTCTAGCTAGCCCTATATACAGGTCATGGAACCTGATGATAAGATGATGCCGACTAATGATATTTTCTATCAAGACTGCTTTTAAACATTGTGTCCACCATTGAACTTTGACAATGCCACTAGTGTATTATCAGGTTTAATACCTAGCCCTACATGCACGTCAAAAGACCAGATATTGTCATGTCGCCATGACTTTTTTATATAAAGTTCCAACATATAAATTGATTTTAAGATTCATACTTTATTTTGGTCATGGTCCATGGAAAGACTGAATGGCACTAATGTATTATCACCTACATATAACCTAGCCATATGTGCACGTCAAAAAAACTATGACGTCAATTGATATAAAATCTGACTTGTAAATATCCATCAAATTATTTTTTTATGAATCATAACAAATCATACAACATTCCATGAATATATTTTCTCGTATAAGGCCCACCAAAAACCATGATAATGCAATATTAATGATAAAATACCTCTTACAGCAATTTGATTCCAGTAATGTTTATGTTGCCATTTAGGTATTCTTTATTTGGAAATTTTGTTGTGATTTTCTGGAATTATTTTTCAGTCTATTTGTCCTTCTTGAGATGTGATTTGTCGAGCAAACCTTTTAGGTATTCTTTATTTGGAAATTTTGTTGTGATTTTCTGGAATTATTTTTCAGTCTATTTGTCCTTCTTGAGATGTGATTTGTCGAGCAAAGGTGACCAGACCGATATGCCCTTCGAATGCAAATATGGTAGTAGAAAAAGAAATAGAGAGTAATTTTCCAATCGATGTGTGCAGATTCCAGAATAAAACAACAATTGGCAAGAATTCCAATAATCATTGTTTCGAACCAAGAAATACGCTCTCTATCTGCTGCTCCCATTAAACTATGACTTCGTATATTTCGATATTCTGAAGGTCTCCAGTTGGAACATTTACTATGAATACATATTTTCTTTTTTTAATTCAAACTGCTGAATTTTTTTCAATAACAAATTTAATTGTCATCAACAGTTAAATACGCATTCAGTTAATTCACCCATAATTAACACAAAAAGCAATATTTCAAAAACTATCCGAAAGTATTGACAATAACTAACAATAATACGAATATTTTGAGATCTGCTTAAGAAATATATTAGCAGCCATCATTTTATTTAATATTAAAAAATACACCTGCCCAAAAATCATTCTAATTGGGGAAAAGGTGCCTAGATATCTGAAAACACAAAAATATACAGGGTCATCCATTTTAAATAATTGTCAAGGACGTTATATCTCGAAAATTAGTTTAGCTAATGGATATTCAAGTAAGCCACTTAATAGAATGGAAAAAAGCGCGCACAAACCAAAAAACCGACTTCATTAGTTCAAATGTGCCAGCAAAAGTAGAATTAATATTATTTTGTATTTTTCATTGCACCAACAAATAAAGCAGGTTCTAATTTTTGTGAAAGTGTCTTATTTCACATATTTGAGTCTATAATTAGACATCAACATTGTTGAACGTTGTCGACTTCACCATTGCCGTAACTCGGAAACCGCATTTTTTGAAAAAAAGGCAAATTGAAATGTTGCTGGAAATGGTCTCTTCTTTAATTCAGGCATGTCAAATAAATGTTCGATTTTCGAAAAAAAAATCCTCACGTATCGGAAACATACACGTTCCAGATTTTACCTCTGCTGTAACTCAGAAACGGTATTTTTTGTGGAAAATATCCAATGTAAATGTTGCTGCATATGGTCTCTTTAATTTCACCGTTACAATTTTGAAAAAAAAAATTCGCGTGTACCCCCTTTTGGGGTAGTTTTATGCAGAGCGCAAATGTTATATTTTAAATTTGTTTAATCAACTCTTCTCTTTCAGATGAAAAAAAATCATCGAAATCGAAATGTATTACACCAAGAGCGCGGCGTACGAACAGAAAAATAAGAAAAAGCATTAAGTTGAATTGTATACCTCCTCCGTCGGGAAGTCAGTCATAAATAATAAAATCTTGGATAAAGCGTTCCTTTATCTGAATTGAATGACGCATGGAAAAAAATACCAGGAGATACTATAAACATTTGTGTGAGGCGGATCCTGAATGATGCCGTGTGGAAAAAACCTTGACGCATCAGGGTGATAGTTTAGGTACTTAGACAAAAAACTTCCATTAGGGGAATCATTATTATAATAAATATTGTGCTTGACATTGTATTGATGAGATTCATGAAGAAGGTAGATTTACGATACGAGAATACTTTTCTGAGAATTGCCGTAGGAAAAAGTGTTCATAAGATTAGTTACATTTGTATTAAGTGCGTGAGATGAGAGTTTTTTTAATGGCACATGAGAATGTGAATTTTTCTCTCGAATGTGCCATGAAAACACGAATTTTATACACGAAATACAAACAACATTTTTTTGTACAACTGTGAATGTCCCGATAAGTTATCGCTTTTAAAACGAATATTGTCTTGAAAATAGTATTCAATGTTTTCAGTAAAATCGTATTCAAAAATGTTTCCTGTCTGAAAAAATAAGTCCGTAGCAGAAGCATATAAAGGGTGTGCCAATTAAAACTTCCCCCTCCTTTTATCTCGTAACGAGACAGGTTTTGTAAAAATCGCCAAGACAGGTCAATTTTGATATCCAGGGGGACACATATTGGCGTAAGTTTCAGTGTCTTGGAACCTACCCCTTAGGCAGGGGCGTAAAGTACCCTTACATGTTAAATGGCACCCTATGTTGAGTGACACCTCATTTAAAAGCTGTTATGATTCTGATTACGACAACAAAGGACTTTTTGTATTTTCACTGGGCTACGGCCATAAAATCATCCATTCAAAAATAAGACAAAATATCAATAAATGCGACTAATTTATTTAATCAAATGTTCAAAGTGTGTGCCCTCTACTTCCAAACAATAATAAAATCTTGGCTCTTCTTCTGAAGGAACATGTCGAAACATCTGGGTGTTATTTGTAAACATTTCTTAATGAAAATATGTCGTTAAGAATTTTTCATTTCTCTAAAACAGACTTCCAACACAATGTGATATCTTGATTCGAAACCAGTAAAGATCCTGTAAAATCATCACAACGTTGATTGTTGAATCTCAGTTCGTAAAAATGGTTTATACAATCGCTGGAAAAGTGGAAATAATTAGTTTATTTTAAACCAATAATGAATGTGCACGATAGGCAGCCCGAATTTTTAATGATCGTCATCCTGATAAAAATACTTCGCATCGGTACGTCTTGGATTTATTGTATAAATTTTCCGAAACTGGATCGGTTGCAAATAGAAAGCATCAACGTGAGAATATCGTAGGTACTGAAGAAAATCAGGTAGCTTTCCTTGGTCACATAGCAATGGAACCAAATTTGAGCCTCAGGAAACTGGCAAATACTTCTGGAATATCTGTACCTAGTTGTCGCCGAATCTTAAAAATTCACAAGTATCACCCTTACAAGTTTTCTTTGCTTCATCAGCTTAATGAAGACGATCCTGATCGCCGTGTCCAGTTCTGTGAGGATATGAGTGATCGCACGCGAAGAAATCCAGCATTTTTATACTCAATCAGCTTTTCCGATGAATGTACATTTCAACTGGATGGCCAGGTCAATCGCCATAACTGCCGCTATTGGAGCGATGAAAACCCCCAGAAGATTTCATGAAAGTCATACGCAGCATCCAGGTAAATGGAATTTTTGGGCTGGCATACTTGGAGACCACATCATAGGACCTCTGTTCTTAGAGGGAAATCTGGATGGAGACATGTATCTGAATCTGCTAGATACGCATATTTACCAGATGATTGTGGAAATATTGGAAAATGATAACGCCATAGAAGAAGACGATGTATGGTTTCAGCAAGATGGGGCTCCACCACATTATACCGCAGCTGTTCGTAATTTTCTCAATCAAAACTTTCCAAATCATTGAATAGGGCGCAGAGGTTCAATCGAATGGCCTCCCAGATCGCCAGTCGAAAGTTTATGCAACTCCACCAAACACACGTGACGAACTTCGTCGGCGAATAGTTGAAGAATGTCATCGTATTACACCTGAAATGCTTCGAAATGTTCGTTCAGAAGTAGAGCAAAGATTTTATTATTGTTTGGAAGCCCTCTACTTTCACGCATCAATAGAGATGCAGAAATGTCAAGTTTTTTTGACAGTTGTACAAAAATGAGCTTTTTAAATATGTCACTGCCATCTTGAATTAATTTCATTCATATTTTGACAAATCTGTCAGTTAATATCAAAAATATTTTTATTCATTGCCAATCTGTCATTAGGTGGCTGTCATTTTGAAGTAATCTTTAACCTATTTTATTAAACCTTACAGAAAATCAGATGCTCCCAACCTAACCTAACCTAATACTCTGTAGTGCCATATTGTTTATTACATTAAATAATTGTTTGGAACCTCTGATGCTAGTGATTTGATTCGAAAATTATCAACCGCCTCGTTAAGTGGAAGGCGACTATGCTAGTGCCGAGTTTTGTTTATGAAAAAACTCAACTGCCTGTGCAACACCAAACGGGTGACCTACTTGGACTAGTTGCTGTGCAATAGCTGAAGAATTTGTTTTGGTCAAGACTGTAGCTGAGTTACATTGTGCCTGTGACAGATGCACACATAAATTTTCAGGATTGCCTTGTCTTATTTATTTTACACATAATTCCGCAGATAAATATAATATTGTCTGAAATAATTATAAAATGCTCACAGCTAACAGAAGAGATTCAACATATCTTTAACTGACATACAAACGAGGAGGCATACAATTCGACTGTTTGTCTGCCTTTTTTCGAAATTCGGGAGTTTAACTACTTTATTAATTTATGAAACACACAAAACTTGAAAAATCCCGATGGCCTGTAGCCAGCGGAAAGGTCAATTTCTCAAAATTGAAATTGGAATTGAAATTTGAACAACCTTTTCATTGGTATACGTATATGTCATTACATTTACATTGCCGTATGTATCATAGCCTTGTGGTTAGAGGTTTTTGTTTTGGCTGTTGAATATAAAGCAGACCGGTTTCGCGTTCCACTTCAAGGCTGAATTGTTTTTTTCGCCTATTTCTTATCAATAAATATACTATATATTTTTTTAATCAGGGTGTATATTAAGATCTCCAGAAAATATTTTTTTGTGTGCATTTTATGGAAAATTCCTTCGAACAAAAGTTGTAGGTACTGATTATATCTATAATCCAAAATTATTTTTGATGATATTTACACTACGGCTCATTTTTGATAATTTTTTTTAATGTTTGAACTACTTACCCGATATTGCCCAATAACTTGATACCTCCAAAACTGCGATCACTATCGTGTTAACATATTTCGTTATATCCCATATATATATACGTTATATGACATTCTTTGCGATACCACAAGTAACCAATTTACCAGGGGTATCAGGTTACGAGCAGCACATAATGAAGTCACGCGCAGCGGTTCCCGTTCCCAGGCCAGGAATTGCTGACCAAGCATCTACCAAACGCCAAGCCGAAGGTTACACCGTCCATTCTCGGAAACCAGCGTAGGAAGATGCCAACACCGTGGAACTGCGCTTCTGGAATAATAGAACCGTCGACGCAGCACCTTAATTTTGTATAAATACAGGGATCTTTTAGATATAAGTTAGTTAGTAACTCATTTTCATTGTAAGCATAATCTATGCCCAATTTAATTTTGATTTTTCAATAAATAAAGTTGTAAATGTTTTTAAAATGTCATTTTGAAATAATCTGGAAATGATCAGACTCCACCTTGCAGATCATCCCAGAGAACACCCGTTCAATATATTACCGTATGCAGTAATTTGCTATAACAACGCTGCAAATAAGACACACGGGTTTACTCCTTACGAACTTGTTTTTGGCCACAATTCCAGTAGACCACCAGAGAAGCTGTATAATGAGGAAGAATTAATTACCAAATATGTGAGAGACTTAAATAATCGATTGTCCCATTTTTACAAGATAGCACGAGAAAGGACTGAGAGACAAAAACAAAAGGCCAAGATAAGATTCGACCAACACGTTCAGGAGAATATTCAAGAATTCCACGTTGGTCAAAAAGTGTTTATAAAGGAGTCCCAGCTGAAAAACAGGGTAGGGGCAAAATCGTAAACTCCAGTTTTTGTTCTGTTAATTTTTTAGAGTATTTCTCAATACTTAACCAATTCGAATTCTGTTTATTTTCTAATACATCAAGGTTACTATTAGTGAAATCTTGTAACATAAAAGTCAAAGGATTTTTTTACAGTTAATTGTTTTTAACAACCCGGTTCTGGCCCACCTTCCCCTACAGGGTTTTAGATTCAAATATATCTTTTTCTGTATAACAAACATTGCACATTGAAACATTTTACATCAGTATTTTGGAACATTAATAACTTTTCTATCTATTTAATAAAATTTGAAACAAAATTTGTAGTTCAAGTAGAAGTACATATTAATAACGTAGGTTGATTTATTTTCTCAATGTGATGGTTGAGTTTGGTAAAAAAAATGAAATTGTAAGAACCTGCCACACCTTCTCTGTTTCTTACATAAAATACAAGTTGAGTTTCTTGAAATTATTGTCCATAACATAAGGCAAAAGATAACACAAGTCATTGGAAGTATTTTTCCTTAATATTTGTCTGCACTCCGGATATCAGCTAGAGTGGGCAAATGACTCAATTAGTTCGCCATGTCAAAACAAATACATCGGGGGTAGAAGAGTGTTTTATTGATTTTTTTCCATTTAGTGACAAAACACACTTTTGTATGGGAATATTTTTAATTTTTTGGGTAAAAGCATATTTTATTATTAGTTTTCCATAAAAAAGGTATTCGTATTTAAAATCAAAAAATTACTGTTTTTTTAGTAATTTGAGGTTTTAGCAAGTAATGCTGACTAAATTAATAAACCATTTAAAGTAAATTTCATGCGCGAGATCGAACTAGGGTAAGTCCGGGAGAGATGTCAGCCCGGGTGAGACGCCACTTAGTCGTATCTGACGACGTAATTCGAATTCAACCGAATAATCTTGCTCATTACCTAGATCTCTCGTCCAACGCATTAGCTGCAGCGACGGTGATTTGAAAAGAGCTATTAGTTTTCAAAATATTTATTGTTTCACGAAATTGGTGACCTAAAAATTTTGCAACATAGCAGTAAGTAAGGTGGTGAGGCATTTATTTAAGAGAGGACATAAAAATTTGCATGGCTATCGTAATGTCCGTTATCGAGTGCTTACTGTGATGTATTTACGGTTGTTGAATAAGGATCCGCGAATTTTAAATCTCAAGTGGCATCTCTCCCGGACGATCGGGAGTGATGCCACTTACAGTTCAGGTTGAGATGCCATGCCAGATGCAATGTATTTGAACTTGTTCTAGCAAAATGCCAACAACGTACTTATGAAAATGTGAAACGCGTTGTAAGTGGAGCCAAGAAGATATTAATTTAGCGGTGGATAAAATAAACCAAGGCTTGTCAATATGAGAGTCTAGCAAAACATATAAAATTCCATACCGGACATTAAAAAGGAAACTAGAACACAATAATTTGGTAAAACGAAGAATGAGGTTTTCTCGGAGAAATGCAGAAAATAAATTAGTTGCACATATAAAAAAATACAAAAATATGGTTTCGCACTTACGAGAACTGATGTTCGAGAAATGGCGTTTAATTTAGCGAAAAGATTAAAACCTCATGCAAAATTTAATGAAGCGAAGGGTATGGCAGGTTACAAAACTTTTTACGAAGACATCCTGACTCGACAGTTCGAAAGGCAGAAGGAGTTTCTCGAAGTAGGGCTTTAGCAATGAATAAACAAACGGTGCAAGATTCTTTCACACTTTTGGAGCAAATTTTAGAAGATAATGGGTTGAAAGACAAGCCGTCTAACATATATAACATGGATGAAACTGGCCTTCAGTTAAACAACAGACCGGGAATGGTGTTGGCTGAGAAAGGATCAAAAACTGTTGTAAATATTACAGCCCAAGAAAGGGGTGAAACTATTACAGTGATTGCCTGCTGTAATGCCGAGGGTCAGTTTCTTCCACCGATAAGCATTTTCAAAGGCAAAAATAAAAAAAAGGAGTTCGCGGATCACATGCCTCTGGATCTGCAGTCTATATGTCGCAAAAATCCGCTCATATTAATTCAGAACTGTTATTCATTTGGCTGAGAGATCACTTCGTCCCCAGAAAGTTCCCTGGAAAATTTTTACTTATTCTTGATGGACATGGCTCTCATTGTAATACGATTGAAACATTAGAATTAGCTGACGAAAATGGCATTATATTGTTATGCTTACCTGCGCACACAACTCATTATCTTCAACCACTAGACGAAGCGTATTTAAGAGTCTAAAGGCTTCTTACTATCACGCATGTCAAACATGGATTAAGGCTAAAACTCACAGAACTATTTCTAGGCTTCATTTTGGTCAGCTCCTCAATGAAGCATGGGGAAAGGCAGCTTCTGTTCAGAGTTTAGAGCAACAGTTAAGTACGCAAGTTGAGTTGAGTTTATTCTTATAGAATTGGCATTTAGGCATATATCCCTTTTATCCGGATGCGTTTATTCTCAAATCCCCATCCAAGACACCAACTAAAAATACCGATGAGCCAAGTGAAGATTGAAGAAACACATTCCCCGATTCGACCAGTAAAGGAGAGCGAAAAAAGAAACACCGGGAAAAATCTTGGAGGCTGTGGCCCAGATTCCAAAATAGGTAGAGATTGTCAAAAAGCATAGTGCAAAGTTGGCTGAACTCCTTACATCTTCGGAACATATTGAGCATAGGAGGGAAAAGCAGAAAGGTAATTTGCTTATACCCAGCCTACAAATTATTTAAACCGACCTTTGCTGTAGGTAAGGTATCAAAACAGTATCATCCAGAACCTCGGCCTGGACCATCAGGGTTAAAATCCAAAGGAAAAATAAAGAGGATTTGCGTCCGGAAGGGTACGAAGAAACGTACAGTGGTACTAGACGAATCTTCTGATGATGAATCCTTCAACGCAAGTTCAGAATCTGATGTGGATTTAGATCTGAACGATGATATCTGCTGTCAAGGTAAGTAGAAGGCTTTGTACCTAGTATTATGCAGTTAATAGGTGCCTATGTTCATAGGTTGTGGCGAGGATTACAACCTTACCAAGAAAACCGACGAATGGATACAATGCAAACATTGTAAGAAATGGTTTCATGATGTTCAAAATATTCAAATATTTGCAAAAAGTTTTCGAAGTTTCTGTTTATTAAGACGAAAAAATAATTATTTGTGTTCAAACAAGCCTATATAATGATAAACTGCCTTTTATTTTTAACCCTACTATAGTTTTAAACAAAGATTTGTATGTGGCAACTCACACACATATATAGTGGCTTCTCTCCCGCACAGTGCGGGTGAGATACCACTTTCCATTAATTTAAAAAGACACAAAATTATCGTTAAATATTTAAAAAAATTCCGTTTTAATGTTTCTAATGTAAAAACAAATAGTGCCTTAATAGGCGTATTGTATTATCGCACAAAAATAATACCATATAAATAACTTATGGTCAATTCAAAAAACACGTGGCGTCTCCCAGACTTACCCTATCTGATGTTAGCGACGCTCCTATACAAAATATTAAAAAAATATCAGCAGAAACTTTTATGGTCCAATGAAAGGTATTTATGAACTAATGTTAATTCGGAGATCTTAAACCAAAATTTACAGAACACTATTCAGAAATAAAAAAATATTTTGGGGCCCCTTTTACAGAGCCGTATCTTCTGAAGGATGCATTTTCTGACAAATATTTATTAACCAAACCCAAACGGAAGAGGTATACAATTCGATGTGCTTTTTTTTGATGATCTTTGATTCATTTGAAAAAGGAGACTCGAGAAATGATCCCATATTCAGAAAAACTTAAATCCAAAATCTCCTTCCCTCCGAAAACCGGATGTGAAAGATTTAAAATATGTGTATTTTCGCTATGTGGAAGGCACAATTTCTTTCTAAAATTGAAAATCTGAGAGTGCCAGATTAAAGATCAGATTATTTATTGTATCAACATTTATATTGAATATTTTGCATAGAGTTACGATTTTCGAGTTACAGCAGTAGTAAAGTCTGAGATATGTGTACATAAGTATTTCCGCCGCGATGTTTTGATATCTCCAAATCGTACTCGTAACAAGTAAAAGCAAATAATATACATGGGTTCTTCTTTGGTATAAGTGAATCTTCAGCGATTTTCGTGAATAATAATGCAATCAAAAGTTTGAAATAAATATTTTTCACCAAAAATTGGACAGACTTGAGTAGTTGGGGCACTGAAAAATACAAAATAATATGATTTCCATTGGTGCTGGCACTTGTGAAGTTGGTGCCAAAAGTCTTCTATTTAACTACAATTGCACAACTTACAAAATTACCAGTACCAATAGAAATACTATTTTTACGTGAAGACTTACCCGAATAAAGACACCCACACACACACAAATATCTGGAAGAACACTCTGGAGCCCCGGAAGCACCTCGATTACTCTCGAAGGAATATATTGGGAAATACATCCAGAACAATATATTAACGAACGAGAAGTTTCGAGATAGGAGGTTAATTGGATATAAACAGAGTCGATCTCGGACGTTGACAGTTAGTGATAGATAGTCGGTCGGTCATAGATCATAGACAGTAGAAAGTCGTGAATGTGTATATAGTCGTGTAGTTATTGGTGTAAATGAAGAAGTGAAAATAAATCGAACCCAGTTTTAATATAAATCCCCGTTACACTATTATTTTGTAGTTTTCAGTGAACCAACTAATAAAGTAGGTCCAATTTTTTGTATAAATATTTATTTATATTCTATTTACCCTAGAAATTAGCTGAACTTTTATGAAACACCGTGTTTAGTTAGTTCAGTGATTCCGACAAATAGTTTTCACATTTATAAAATATATAGTCCATTAGTTTCTAGTTATTTATTATTTCATAATAATATGCGTCTTCCTTGCTGCGAGAATTAATTAGTATTCAAAAAATATACAATCAATCGATCATGTTTGTGTTTTTTGCTGGCCAACACCATAACTAATAAATAATCTTGACGTAATAAGAATTGGCAGAAAGAAAAGATATTTTTACAAATTATAAATTAATATTTTGGTAGAAGTGAACGATTTTGTTTGTTTATCAAACATTAATCATAGTATATATAATAGATAGGTACATAGTACATGGATTAACTAAGCATAAAACAGGCTACTTGAACGTCGCCATATTATTTCGAACCCTTCGAATGTATTAAGTAAGCTTCTTTTAAATATGATTATTTATAATTTTATTAACATAAATTTATTTTCGATTTTATCCCACAATAATTTATACGTTCCGAAAATATCGAGGCGGAGTGTACCTACAACCATTTTTTTGTAAACAAGTGCAGTGTTCCTCTCAGTTGAAAACTACTGCTCAGTTTAATCTTCATTCTGTGCTAACTAAGCACAGTCAATTCTGGGAAAATTGAAATGGAATAAGAATAGTGAGTGTAATAAATCATTTCACAGTAATATGAAGCTATTTTAAGAAAAAGAATATAATAAGTGCCGAAGCAGTTGACAATCAACAGTTAGCTAAATTTTACCTTGTCTCTTTCCCCTGAAGAAGTATCAACCATTTTCTTAAACTACCTTCCTATATTCCCTTTGTCCATGGTTGAAAGTTGAAACAAAGACAGATGTAATATACAGGGTGATGCAGGGTCGATGGTACCTTAGACGTTTGAGGAAAACTATTCGTAGGATCGTTCGGAAATTTGTACTATGTAGATTATACTTAGAGATCTATCGACTGAAAATATTTTCAGCCTTGCGACGTTGCCACTTATATCAAAAAGTATTAACAATTTTGATTTTTCAAATGAGACACCTATATATTATTAATTTATTAGATTCTCTATCGCCTCCTGGCTATTTTTTCATAAGATACACATATCTATCATTAACAGTTTCCAGTGAATTAATTAATTTGCTTTTGTTTTTTTTTAAACAGAGCTCCAATCAACAGCCCATTACTCTGAATTTTAGAATTGTGAAACGATGAAATTCCAGTAGTAGCCTGAGAAAGACTTATTCCTTAGTTATTATTGATGATTTTCTTTTTATGTTATACAGGGTCGCTCAAAATTCTTGATATTCAGATCAGAATACCTTTGAAATGATATATCATGTCCTATACCTAAATGGTTAGGTTTTCAAAATATGAGCAACTATGTATTAAAGTGAATTATTTCTAGTATTTTTATAGTAGGTATTTGCTGGTTATCATGGTGATAAAACACAATTATTATTGAACAAACATTATTTGAGGTATTCCTTAACATAATTTATCTGAAACGCAAAGACTTGAAGAAAAAAGTGTATTCAACACCACTAAAAATATGAACTGCGTCAACGCGTAATCAACTGCATTAATAAGATAGATGCACATGAAATAAGAAAAGCTATTTTATTCGTGGAGAAAAGTATTCTTAGATGTTTGGAAAGAAACGGTTGTGATTTTGAGAATGTATTATAAACGTTTAATTATTTATATTTCTTCACTAATTATTATTATTATAACCTATGTCCTTATCACTTGGTTATTGATTATTAATTAGATATTATACTGTTTTTATAAAGTTTTTTGCGTAAATAATCTAACAAAAGATCACAAAATACATATGTAGTTATATCGTTGAACTGGATTCATTTTCTCATTATCAGTCAATGCATAGTTATTGCTAATTTTATCTTGAAATTGAGTTCAGGATCTGATGAATCTACTTACTCATTATTGTTTTGCCAAGACTGAGTATGATATCTATGAAAGCTTATTATTATTTTTAAATGGCACGGTTAACGAATCGTCTCTGCAGTCTACTTATCATCCTAATGATTGTAAATCAACATTTTGAATAAGCTTCTAGGAATCAGAAAACTACTTATTTGTTCTGTGAGTAGGTTTATTTTTGTTGTTTTTTTGTACTTTGTGGGTATCTTGCATTAAACTTTCTAAATGTGTTTTGCAATAATTTGATCGCGTTATCTATGAAAAATGAACAACTCAACAAACAATTATTCTTCCTTACGATAATTACTTGTCAAACTTTCCATCGCCATGGTAACGAAGTAACCAGCAAATACCTAATATAAAAATGATAGAAATAATTCACTTTAATAGATAGTTGCTTATATTTTGAAAACCAGACCATTTTGGTATAGGAACATGATATATCATTTCAAAGGTATTTTGATTCTCTATCTGAAGAAATAATAAATTATAGGGTGTTCTATTTAAAAAAACGCATTTTTGGGTCTTTATAGATCTGATGGAAAGAACAAGAATTTTGAGCGATCCTGTTTAAGATAAAAAGAAAATTTTTAATAATAACTAAGAAAGAAGTCTTTTTAAAGCTATTACTAGAATTTCATCGTTTCACAATTCTAAAATTCAGAGTACTTAATGGGCTATTGATTGGAGCTTTGTTTTAAACAAAACAAAAGAAAGTTAATAAATTCACTGGAAACTGTTACAGATAGGTAAGGGTATCTTATGAAAAAATAACCAGAAGGTGATAGAGTATCTAATAAATTGATAATATATAGGGTGTCTCATTTGAAAAATCAAAGTTGTTAATACTTTTTGATATAAGTGGCAACGTCGCAAGGCTGAAAATAATTTTAGTCGATAGATCTCTAGGTATAATCTACATAATACAATTTTCAGAACGATCCTACGAATAGTTTTCCTTAAACGTCTAAGGTACCATCGACCGTGAATCACCCTGTATATGTTGCGCTCGAATCCGTAAAAATGGTATTTGATACCTTTATTATTTGCTATGCTTTTGCTTGATAATATCTCTTAATTTATATATGCAAAAATTACAAATTCAATCTTCTAAAAAGAGAAATAAATTAAAAAAATGTATATAAAATACCGCAAAATTTGGGAAATCTTATCGAAAATCCGAACTTAATTCATAGCGTTTAAAAGAACATTTCATCATAATTCATTGAAAAATAATTACTCCTAATTATATGATGTACGTGACAAAAGCTTAGAAAGGCCATTAAATATGAATTCAACTATGTCCCTCATTGATATTTAGGTATATAATGTACTTAGTTAGTGGTATCGGACTTAAAAGTGGTCTCAGAGAAAATCTACTTTTGCAAATAAATAGTGAAGGAGATAGGAAAAGATTTTATCTTTTATTTATTGGTACCTACACTTTATATATTAATAGGTAGGTACATATTTTGAAATTATTCATGGAGAATAGAAATAAATTTCTAATAGATCAATGAAATCCGGACGCTATAGATACAGGAAAGTATTACCTCAAGGATAAAAACCATAGTTCTCTCTGATTTGAAATATTTATTCAGGAACAAAATTGTTTTGCCAGGGCAAATGGCAAAACAAATGGGATGTTTCAAATAATAAGCTTAAATTAATAAAACCATCAGTACAAAAATGGAACAATCTGCCCGCTAAGAGAAGAGACCAGGTAGCCATCACAAGATTACGAATAGGACATACCAGAATAACTCACGACTATCACGTCAAGAGAGAACCCGCCCCTGTGTGTAACATGTGTAACGTAACATTAACAGTGCAGCATTTAGTAGTGGAGTGCCCATTATACAGCCAAGAAAGACAGCAACACAATATCCCCACCACGCTCAAAGAAAGTCTAAATGAATCTTGTGATTACGAACAATTAATAAATTTCCTTCTCAAAACAAATCTTTTGAAATATATATAACATAATCTACTTATTGTAACTGTTCATTGCTAATAACCCTGCGTGGTTGAAGCATACAAATATAAAAAAAGTATTTTTTTAAATTCCTTATAAGGTTGTTTGGTGGATAATTTGCCAAACTGAATAAAATCAAAAAAATTATAGAAATAAATATTTTCTACCAAAAATTAGACAGACTTTATTATTTGATGCTCTGAAAAATACAAAATATTATTAATTCTATTAGTGCTATTAGTGAAATGATATTTATTTCACACTTTTGAGTGTAACATATTAGTCATAAATATCGTTGAACGTTCACTACCAAATAAGATAGTTCTTATCCTATTATCCATTTTAAATGTTGATACATATACCTAATCTCTTCTTTGATTTGGCCATCTCGTATTTTAAATTATTGAAAAAATTGCCCCCTCCACATCGCGAAATACAAATATTTCAGTCTTTATCATTGCTGTAACTCGAAAACCACAACTGTTTTGAAAAAATATGCAATGTAAAATTTCCGGTTATTGTCTCATCTTTAATTCTGGCGCCTCAGATTTTCGATTTTCGAAAAAAAATGTCTACTCCACCTCCTTTAAGGGCGGTTTTTGGAAGAAGATTTCTTATTTGAGTTTTTCTAATTATGGTACCATTTCTCAACTATCTTATTTCAAATGAATCAAAAATCATCAAAATTGGAGCACAGAATCATTTTATAACTGAACGCAAATACTCCTACATACAAACAAAATACATATTTAGATAAGCCAATAGCTATTAAGGATATTTTAAAGAATAAAGTAAATAAAATATCGATGATCTTCGCGAACCGGAAATTTATTTTTCATTTAAAATCACTATATTCTAACTTTCAAGTTTCAAAGTCTATCTACGTCTGCAATATGAAAAGTATTGATACAGTAAACATGCTTTTAGTCTCCAGAACTATTAAATAACTTTTACAAACAAAAAGTACATTAGAATTTAATTTAAGTACCTACCTATATGCAAATAAGGTAGACAGTTTCTTCGAATTTAAGGATATATATATATATATATATGAATGTCACAAATATACTGCATCTCCTTTATTTGAATAGTTAAAATTAATAATAAAGAGTGAATCCCAACTTTTTTTAAATGAATTTTCATATTTCTTACAGATCTATTGTATCGAGATATACGAAAAAAAAATACCCATTGACCTTATAAAACTTTGTTTACGAAGAATCTTACAAGAGTATCTAAGAATATTTCATAAATAGTAATAACGTCTGATTCCAATTACGTTTAACGAGGCATTGAGTTTGATACATAGTTCTCGCCTTATACGATTGGATCATTGCACTCTAAATTTTGCAAGACCTAGAGTTGAGCCTTTTCGAAATCTATTATAGATATTTTTTTATTAAATCTTTTCTAAGAACATCCCTTCGGTTATCCGCGTAATGGGTGGCAAGTGCACCGCGAATGGCTAATATCACCGATAGCCTTTAAATACACTCAATAAGCTCAATTTCAAAGTTTTCTTCCGGACCGATAAGTCGATTTCGATAATTTTTCCCAACTGTAGATTTTTTCATTGAAAATTGCTCTGCGATAGAATTTTTTATTCAGATTTCTGTTTTAGACTTATAAAGGGTGCAAAGATGCGTACAGTTTCTTAACGATAAATTTGAGACACCCTGTAGAGATCATTAGCAACAACAACAAAAGCTTGATGAAATCATAATGTAACCTGATGTTTTCTAAACATTTTGCTTGATGAATTTCTCCGATATCTGTAATATGAAAGAACACATGTTCTGGTACACAGTCTTGTACCAGAACATGTTTATTTATAATTAAAAAACATTTTGACAACAAACTAAGAATTACACTAACAAAAATTAACGATATATAGCAAAAAAGTACATTAGTAGCGCGTGTTTCCACCTCTACTTCTAATGACTGCTTCACATCGCCTTGGCATACTCGATATTAAATTCGATATTTGATTTTGGTCAAGTCGATTCCAAATATTGGTAACCATTATTTGGACATATTGCAGAGTGGCTAGAGGGGGTTGATGCTGTCTCAGCGCCTTATCAATGTATCCCATAAGTAATCTATGGGATTCGAATCGGGACTGCGTGGTGGCCAAATCAGAGCTCGAATATTTACTTCATGTAAATCAATACTTGGTTGAATATTATGAACTGCACTGAGTTGTGCAAAAGTTTCCTTGACGTGGTGAAACGTTCTCTTGAAGCAACCAGTCTAATAAAGCGATCTTGAACAACCGTAGTTACCCGAGGTCTGCCTTGTCGTGGACGTATATATTTATTAGTTTCCCTAAAGCGTTAGATACGAGAAAATTTTGTATGTGCAAAAATCCTAATCTCAAACCAAATAGCGTAGTAGCTTATATTATTCCTTCGTCATAACGAACGAACGTTACATATAACGTCACTGCTTAAACACATTCATTATATTCCTTCTAACTCGTTCCATTGTCACGAAAGAAGAATAATCAGATATACCTAATAAACTTAATATTCAATTTCAAGAAAAATGGCATTTGCTGGTATTATTTATCATAATTATAATAATCTACCGAATAAGTATCCAGTAAAATTGTGATTTATGTAAGAAAAACATGTTCTGGTATAAAACTGTGTATTTTCTTTGATATTAAAGATATCAGAGAGATTCAAAAAGCAAAATGTTTAGAAAACATGAGGCTACAGCATGATTTCATCATGCATGCGTTGTTATTGATAATACTCCCTAAAGTTTCTCTAATTTACCGTCAAGAAACTTTTCTCAGTATTCTCCAGTATAAACCTAAAACAGAAATTTGAGCATTTTTTATCAAGTACAATTACCAAAGAAAAAAGCTACAGTTAGAAAAAAATATCGAAATCGACT
The DNA here is from genome assembly GCA_958507055.1 of Crioceris asparagi. NCBI lineage: Eukaryota > Metazoa > Arthropoda > Insecta > Coleoptera > Chrysomelidae > Crioceris > Crioceris asparagi. Next base: position 48,480,856 of record OY293827.1, read on the forward strand.
TATTGGTTCGCGAGAAAATCAACTTTGAAATTGAGCATAATTTTTGGTGGTGCGTTAAGGGTATAATAAGAAGACGTAAAAATCCCAACAAACAATATTCTAACATAAAAATAATGTGATTTATATACGGAAGACAATCTGTATGGACAGTGTGGTCAAGTTCTGTAGGTAAATAAGGGTTTAAGCAACATACGTAGCGCTGATTGCATCGAAATTGAATGTTGAAGTCAATAAATATTGTACCTATGCTGCGTCAAATGTAGAAAAATGTTAAATAGAAATAACTACTATAAATTAGAAGGTAAGGTGGTAAAAACACAGGCTATCCAAGCATAACCCCAAATATGCACAAAATAGATAGAAAAAATAGACTGTAAACCAATTAAACTTTCTCACAAAAACAAGGATAGACATTTTAAGTTGATGGACTGAAACATACAAAATAATATTAATTTTACAGGTGCTGGTAATTTTCAACTTTAGGTAGATAGAAAACTTTCAGCACCAACTTCAAAAATACCAGTACCAAGTAGAATTAATTTTACGTATTTTGTAATTTTCAGTGCACCTAATAAAGTCGCCCCTAGTTTTTGTGAAGAACTTTGGTCAAAAACAATAATTTAAATAGCTTTTCTTTATCATTGAACGTGGTTTCCTTTGAGTTAAGGTTACGATTCGATTTTCCTTAGACTGAATATTAAATTTAATTTTTTGATATCCTTAACAAAAAAGTTTCATGGCACTCGCTCATAATCGGGGCTCTACTGTATTAACCATCAGACTATCAAACTATCCGTTCAGGACGATGAAAACCATTTAAGCTAAGATCTTATATCAAAACTTTAATGTCTCAAATAAATTGAATTAACTGAATTTCCTATGCAAGTTTCTAACGCTCCTATTTAAAATCTATATCAACTATTTATCTCTGTCACAGACATATAAACAATAAGTGACATTGCAGTAGAATTAAAGAGCTTTGCTCGCTTGACTATTCCAGCAATTTTTATTTCACTGAAAAAAAAGTTATATCACATGAAAAGTATCATTGAATAATTACAATATCATCAATCAACGGATAGTTATTATTATTATTAGCACCACAAATGATATACAAAAAATATATTTATGTTTACATATGGTAATATATATATATATATATATATATATATATATATATATATATATATAAATTAAATATAAACATTATATTCTTGTACTTTAATCAATGAAATTTTTCAATACTATACGCTGTCTAATGTTTCACCTCAATAGGAAAACAACTTTTCAATACAATATACATACAGTGTGTCGCGAAATTCAGTGTAGTTCCGAAGATATAAAAAAAAAAAAAATCTACGTTTGCGAAAAAGTCCATTTCCATTATCATGACAGTTGAGGAAACATTTTTCAAACAAGAGTTGTTTGATTCATCAACATAAACTTTAATAATTTTCAAACAAAAAAAATTTCCGTGGTTTTTGAGATAGTGATAGTAACTTTATTTTTTTAATAGGCGCCATCTTGGATTATACCATAAAAACTTTTTTTGCTTTTGTATGATGTGCAAAAATTTTAGTTTCAGATAATAAATTAATGCGTATTTGAATTTTTTAATATTAAACTATGTAACGCATGAAAACAAATGCACTATGTGGTCATGCCTTCAAACTAAATATCATTTTGAGCCCTCAGTTTTGAGTTATTAATTATGCATATATGTATCATTTGAATTCAAGATTCGGTAATTTATTAAAAATTGAAGTGAAATATCGAAATCAAATATTCAAGTGAAGTTTTGAAAAAAACATTGTAATAGGGTACCAACAAGATGGTGCTCCTGCTCACGTTGTCAGGAATGTTATTAATTATTTAAATAATTGTTTTAATAACCAAGTAATAGCAATAATACACCTATTAGGTGATCAGCAGACCTAATACCATAGGACTTATTTCTATGGGATGCTATCAAAAACAAAGTGTTCGGTAGTAATTTTAATTATAATAATATTTAAGAATTACGGACATCCGTAGAAGAAGCGCTAACCTAACCGACAAACATTGTTTAAAGTAACAAATTAACGATGTCAATCATGTTTGGCAAACAATGGCCAACATTTTAAGCATTTGCTTTAGTAACCTAGAAACCTGAAACCTAGATTGTTGCACAAAAAATATAGGAAAAACAGGATCTATTGCCTTTGGAATCTATAAAAATATCTTTCCAAATAACATAAACATTCTGATTAATAATAAATTAGTTGAGAGAGTCGACTCCATCAAGTACCTTCAAGTAATAATTGATTGTTCCCTTCAATGGGACAAACATGTGACCCATATAGTAAAGAAAACAAGATACTTAATGTTTGTGCTAAGCTGTCAAAAATATTAACAACATAATCATTTCTGATTTTATATTATGGTCTATTTGACAGCATTGCGTCGTATGGTATAATCGGATGGGGCGGAGCTTATGACAATTTCATTAACTACTTAATATCAATTCAAAAAAGGATTTTAAAAATAGTGTACAGGAATAGTGTTAGCACTGCTGTTAAACCCCTGGATCTCAAGAGCAGATTTGCACTTGAATCTATTAACAAATTTCTTGCGTATCATAAAGTGCAGTTTAATTTATATATATATATATATATATATATATATATATATATATATATATATATATATATATATATATAAGAGCTTGCTAATTCCTATAATTTATAGAACAGTGAATTCTAAAAGCAGTTTTATAGCGTCATTAAAAATGTTTTATTTGTTAACAATAGACATGAAATCTTAATAAATCTAAAACTTCTAAAAAGAAATTGTCTGAGTGGATTGGACTAAATTATATTAAAGTAAGTAACTTGCGTGCAAGAAAAATATTAGTTTAAGTACATTACACTACATTTGTTACATTTCTATTTGATGTTCTCCTTTCTATTACTTTTACTTGGATTATTTATTATTTAGAAATTAGTATTGTATTCTTTCTTTTTTGTATTATATTCAATTTATTCTTCTTTTGTACTATTTATGCCAGACCTGTGTACACGTAACTTGCTTACCTCTATAGGAATGTTTTATTACTTTTATAATTATGCTTTCTGGTTTAATAGAGTTATAAGTTACGGTCAAATCCAAGATGGTGCCCATTTAAAAAAAATAAAGTTAGATACTACCTCGAAAACCGCAGAAGTGATTTTTTATTTCAAATTTTTATGTATTAACATTTTTTCATAACTTTCACGATATTTAATAGAAATATTGGAGTTTCTTTCGTTTTTTCCGAATATCATTGGAACTTGTAGATTTCTAAGCGGAATTTGTAAGAGCCCAATAAACTGTAAATCATTGCTCATTTAACCCAAATTGTATCTTTATTAATAACAAAGATAGCCATTCTATCCCCACTATTTGGGACACACTGTATAAATTCAATTAAAGTTCTTAAAAACACGTTTATTTTTGACCGACGAACCCCAAACGGAGGAGGTATACAATTCGAATGTGGGCTTTTTTTTTCTTTTTTTTTTCTTGGTTTGTGCTTGCCTTTCATATAGTAATCGTAGTTCGATTTTGATAATTTTTGATTCATTTGAAAGAGGAGCCTTGAGAAATGGTCCCATATTCATAAAAACGGGAATCCGACTTCTCCTTCCCTCCGAAAACCGCTCCCGAAGGGGTGGAGGGGGAAAATTTTATCGAAAATTGAAAATCTGAGGTGGTATAATTATAGATAGGACAATATCCGGAAACGTTTAATTTGAACATTTTTTCAAAAGAGTTACGGTTTTCGAGATAGACGCATGTATAATTCTGAAATGTGCAATGTGGAGAGGGCGATTTCTGTCGAAAATTGAAAATCTTTGGACAGTACACGAAGGACATAATTATTTGTAGCAAAATTTATAATGAACATTTTTCCCTTAGAGTTACTGTTTTCGAGTAAAATCGATGTTAAAAAGGTAACAACTAAAATATTCAAGCGTATTTCCGCAGCGATGTTCTGAGATCTCAATAATATCAACTACAAGCAAGGAATATACGTGGGTAATAGGATAAGTACTATCTTCATTGGTATTAGTGAACGTTCAACGATTTTCGTGACTAATGTTGAACTCAAAAGTGTGAAATAAATATTTTTTACAAAAAATTGGACCGACGTTATTAGTTGGTGCACTGAAAAGTATAAAATAATATTAATTCTATTGGTGGTGGTACTTGTGAAGTTGGTGCCAAAAGTTATCAATCTACCTACAACTGCACAACTTCAAAAGTAACAGCACCAATAGAATTAATATTATTTTATACTTTTCAGTGCACCAACTAATAACGTCGGTCCAATTTTTTGTAAAAAATATTTATTTGTAATCGAACTGTGCTAATGAATACATTCAAAGAGAGAGATTGCAGAACTAAGGGTGACTTTATTAGCTGGTGCTTGTATTTTAGAAGTAGTGCAGTTATAGGTAAATAAAAGATTTTTGGCACCAACCAAAATACCAGCACACCAGAATTAATATTATTTTGAATTCTTCACTGCATCAACTAATAGTCAGTGCCATTTTTTGTGAAATGAATTACTTCTCATTTTTTTAATGTATCGTTGACGTTCACTTTCATTCAGATTTCTAAACATAGCGGCAACAAACCTATTTCAGAGTATACTATACTTTTTTAATGTCCAACTTAAATGTTGTTGGATATGGTCTCTTCTTTAATTTTAAAAAATTGCCTCCTCCACCCCCTTTATGTATTATCGTATTTTAAATTTGTTCAGCATGGGACCATTTCTCAGCACTCCTCTTTCAAATGAAAAAACATCAAAATCGGTGCACGTTCACTAGATATGCGAAATGTGCATAAACATAAAAAAGCAAACAGTATACCTCCACCGTCTAGTAGTTTTGAAGTTGTGTAAGAGATTACAAGGCTCTTGGCACCGGTCTTAGTTTTTTGAAAAAGTTATCTTATATTTTTAAGTGGCAACAAAATCACCCAATAAATATGTTCATGGATTTTCATTTCGTTCAAAACTCCCATTTCTAAAGGCCGTATCACAGAAACCGTTGAAATTATGATAAATTTTCAATTGAATGGTTTCCATAGATGATCATTTTCGAAAAAAATTGCCCTTCTACCTCTTTTAAAAGGGATTTTTGGGAAGAAATACATATTGGACTTTTTTGCTGAACTTTTCGAAGTCGGTCAATTATGCCCGATGACAGAAAGCCCCCGTCAGGCTTCGAAAATGTTCTCCGAATTCACGATACAGGTTCATAATATTTATGTCAAATATTTTGAACGTTGCATATGCATGATTATTACCAGGTTACCAGTTGGTTCTAATAAATTCCGATTTAAAAAGGGTCAAAGTTCTTTGCTGGGATAGATTCAGATACGTGAAAGTACCTAAATAAAATTCTAAAATCAAAATGAAAAAGATAATACAACAAAAGATAGAATTCAAGAGAAAATGTAGCTTATTGCAAATTAAGTAAGAAGCCATTTGAACTCAATAGATAAGAGAAATATAAAAAAGCTTATTTTTTCAAGACCGTTTTTTGTACTATAAATACAGCCCTGAAGGTGTTGATGTAATCCGGTTCGCAACTTCGCAACACCCATCTTAAAAGAAAGGTCAGCCATGGAGACACTGACATTGTCACTATATATTTCGTTACCTTGAAATACACAGCGCAATGTCATCTTCATAAGGAAACGGTGGTTCTCTTAATTATATCTGCAGGTTATATCTCCTTATATAACGGTTATTAATTTGCAAAAATAACTCATTAATTACGTTGAATCTTATTTTCATGAGAACTCAGTTCTATCACTTGCGAGTAATATTTGGTGTGGAAAACGGACTTCCCTACTGACACAAGTTCATTACTGTTGTTATTATCAAGTGCGCATATAAAAGGACAATTGAATTGCATTACATTTTTGAAACATAGTTTAGAATAAATATTTTTTTTAAAAAACTATGACCGATTTTATTAGTTGGAGCACTGAAAAATTCAAAACAAGGTTAATTCTATCGGTGCTTGTAATTTTGAAGTGGTACAGTTGTGAGTAAATAGAAGACTTTCAGCGGCAACTTCAAACGTCAGTCTTAAGATCAGTCATGGAACTGGTTGAACGTACATTTATATTCAGTGATTTGAAAATGCGGCGGTAAGAATCATGCACATTCCTAGTGAGTTGATTCAGAAACCCTTGATTTCTTAAATATCCAACATGTGAAGGTATCCAAATAAAACCTACCGTTTTCTTATTCTAGTTTATGAGATCTAGTTGATTTTTTATTACTAGACCAATCGGAACATTTTGTGTATACTTTCTGGTTGGTTTGGATGGAACTTAACAAGTCAGTTAAAACAACGAATTTATGGCTATTGTTCTACATAAAAATGTTATGTGATTATTTAATTAGACTAATAAATTTTCTTCTTTTAAGAGTTTAAATTAAATTAAATTATTAGAAAATCGTTTCATGCTCAAAAAATGATTGACAAAGTGAGCTCTGTGAAATTTGATAGCCTGAAATGAACGTGAACTGATGAAAATCATAGAATCGTTTGACCATTTTTTACCCATGATTGCCCACTAATTAATTTTGTTTGCCATCATTCCAGTTGCAAGAAAAAAAAATCGAAATTTATATTTTTTATAATAGAAAATTTGAAAACTGCACTCATAAAGAAAATCGTATGACAAGATTATTTTTCTGACAGAGCGTTATAACGTCCTTATCGCTTGTATTATTACTTATTTAAAAAATATTTGAGAGCTATGGATTAGCCTACAAAGAAAAGGTATGTTCATTGTTGAATTTTCAACCTTTGTACTATGAAGGTAATTAGGACAACCTATACAATTTGTTAATATACTCGAAAATTATGATATAGAATAAACTATTTCCTATTCAATATTATATTTATTTTCAAGATCAAGATTTATCTATTAGTTTTATGGAACAATATGATGCGAATCAATGTCAAACGATTTGGATTATGGCTTCAATTCTAGAACAAAAATTATTTTTGAGAAAAAAGATATACCTATTTTGCTTCATATAAGTAGAGGGTATCAAATGTTACAGAGGTCATTTTATCAAACAATTTTTGATTCTAACATTTCTTTCGATTCATTTAATAAAAATCTAAGGGGTGAGTTTTCAATCTTAGAAAAAAATAATGTTCGAAATTTTATTTTTGTTTTTTCGGAAATGGAGGTTGGGCAAAAGAAACTGATTGGTAGGCAATCATGCGCAAGAGATGCATAAACGATTCCGTTATTTTCATCCGTTTCCGTTGATTTCAAGATATCAAATTTCACAGAGCTTATTTTGTCAAACAATTTTTTAAGGATAAAACGATTTTCTAGTAATTTAAAAATAATCTATAGGGTGGGCAAACATGCGCAAACGATCGACTTTTTTTGTTTTTGTTTTTTTTTTCGGAAATGGAGGTTGGGCAAACGAAACTAATTGGTTGGCAAGCATGGGCAACAAATAGTCAAACAATTCTATGATTTTCATTCATTTTTTTCCAACTTTGCGGTGCCAACTTGAACATACGACGTTCATGTACATTATGCTTACATAGTATACAAAAAAAAAAAAATAATAAAGCAGACAGTCGAATTGTATACCTCCTCCGTTCGGGGTTCGTCGGTCAAAAATGAGGTCGCTTTCGCTTTCTGTTCGCCTAGGTCTTACTACTCAACGGATTTAAATGCACTTTTCAGCAATAGATACAGTGATTCAAGAGCAAGGTTTAAACATACATATAATAGTAAAGAAAAGCCGAGAATTTTCAAGTTCTGTAATGTGATGTCCTAAAAAACATATTTGTGTGTGCTTACATTGCAAACGCTGGCTAAACCAAATTTTTATGCATATTTATAATTAGGAGAATATATTTACCAGGTTGCATATCAAAATTTGGCCGCTAGAATTTTTTATTTATTTTTGGAAAAAAATTTCGTTCACTTGTTTTTCAAGTAAAATCTCGTCTACATCACGGTAATTTATATAAAGATTCCAAAAAATCACGGTTGCCGTTGCGCACCTTCTTCACCTCTTCGCAGCCAGGTGTAAACAGGTATGATTTCGGTACATTTATACGTTAATAAACTACATTTATTAATTATATATTAAATTAAAGCTTTTTTTTCTATTTATTATCATATATACTTGCCTAGTTAGATCCGGCCGCAAATATGGGTTGCTGGCTGTTAAAGATGATAAATATTTAAGGTAGAGTGAACTAGAGTTAGCGCGTAATATCATTTGTCAGACGAGGATAGCGATTGCCAACGCGTTTAAGCCATTGCGCATGCGTCGAATGCAAAGAAATGTCTTCCTTTTCAAAATGACAAATTTAAAAATTACAACAAAAAATTATTATTGAACTGATATAATTAATATTGATTTGAAAAAAAGAATAAAAAAGGTCTGACTATCTGATAAATTTTACCTGTCTGAGAAATCTAATATATTAGGAATTAGCAAATGGTACTACATTACTACGATTTTCCATAAATATATACATTAATATATTTCTTCTTTAATCAATAATTTTTCAAAAATTGTTCAGTTAATTTTTTTAATAATTAATCTAAAAAATGCATTAGTGGAGTTTATTAATTATTAATTTTTTAAATTATGCATTAGGTAATTTTTTAAGCTATTATTATTATTAAAAAAACATTACATTTTTATATCATTAATTTAAAAAAAGTTTACAATTGTAGGTTGAAAAAAGGGCATAAATTATTTTTTCAAATAATTTTTAATTATTTTTAAAAAATGTTAATTAGATTTGTTAGATTGTTATTTTTTTATAAATGCAGTAATTGATTTTTATAAAAATAAGAACTGTGTCATTTATATTTTAACGATAACCTACCTATATTATTTTTAAGTTTAATTGAAATCTTACTTACGGTTTGTGTTTTACAAAAATCTTCAAATTCTTTTTTATCTTTTTGCTACATTTTTTTAAACATTCTGTATGATATCCAAAATCATTAGCAGGTTTAATTGTTAATAAAGTGTCAAGATATTTATATTTTTTACGACAAAACAATAACATTAGCGAGCACTTTTTGAATGAAGCATTACCAAAGTCGAGTACATTGTTTTTTTCTTTACACAGAAAACACGTCTTCATCTTTATCAATTTTATTTTCCGTTAATTCATTTATTAATTTTTACAAGCACAAATAAAACGACAATGTAAATATAAAACATTGTGTATTAGGAAATCCAAAAGAACGTGGATAGGTTTTTTTGTTAGAATAAAAGTGCCACAACTGTTCAGTTGAGAACACTTACCTGTTTAGACCTAGCTGTGAAGAGGTGCGACCAGGTGCGCAACGGCAACCGTGATTTTTTAGAATCTTTATATAAATTGCCGTGATTTAGACGAGATTTTATTTAAAAGACAAGTGAATGAAATTTTTTCCCAAAAATAAATTAGAAATAATTTAATTAAAAATACCAGCGGCCAAATTCTGATAGGCAACCTGGTAAATATATATTCTCCTATTTATAAAAATGCATAAAAATTTGGGCTTTAGCAAAAAACCGATGAGCGCACTAATCCTGCAGCCGGATCTTAGACTAGAAACACAACAGTTGTAATATTTGCTAAAATATTTGTGAGATTCGATCTTCACATGTTGATGACATAGAAAATTTAGTAAACTAAACCATTATTCACGCCTTTACTCTTACAATTGACGGCCTTGGAAACCAGAAGGAAACAATCTACATTTCGATCAAAAATGAGCTTAAGTGAAAATCACATACTATAAGACCATTATGACATTCAACAAATAAAAATTCAGATACTCTCTCATAGATAAAGCCACTATAGGTTAGTTCTCTTTTGGCAAAATTACTTTAATATGCATAAAAATGGGAGAAGCCACAATAAAAATCAACATGGCGTCAGAACATCCTCGTGCATGCAAACGAAAATTGGATTTTCTTACGTTTAATGCTGGAGACAGTGACCCATTTCTAAATGAGAGTGAACATGATAAAGACTATAGAGTATAAAGTCTCCGAAAGTAATAGTGATTTGAAGGATAATGACTTGAGAACGGTAAGTTTTTAAAATATGTGGCTTGTCCCCTTTCAATATTTTATTTCAGGAAAATAAAGAAGCTACTACTCCACAGACTTCTAGAGGTGCTTCGCCAACTCCAGAAAAGAAGACACCGTCTAGATGGAGATCAGAAAATATCCAACTACATAAAAAAATAAACGCAAGACTAAAATAAACTTGGGTTACAGTTATGTCAGTATAAAAGGGAGCGACTAGAGCCAAAAAAATTGGGTGCACCTTGCGGTTGCTCTAAACAATGTAAAGAAATTGAATTATTCAATGCGATTTGGAACCTGGGTGATTATGATAAATAGAATATTTACTAGTTCTCAAGTATGCGAGTGGTTCCAAAAAAGCGAAGTTACCCAAAGAAGACAAGACGAGTTGAGACGTTTTGTACTATATACGGAATTTCTAAAAAAGCAGATTGAGAGACTGGTTAACTAATTTAAAGTATGTGCTTCGACTCCAAAGTCAGACCGAAGAGGAAAACTGTTGTCATGCAAGAAGAATATACCGGAAGAACAATGTGAGAGTGTCAGAAATCATATTAATTCAATTCCTAAAACCCAACAGAAGACTGCCTTGATTCGAATCTTTGAATTTATAGTTTATATAATGATTATTATCTTGAATGGTGCCGCCAAAACAATTGTGTGGCAGTAACCAGTGGCGGCTTGTGGTCGAAATGAGTGATGAGGCAAATATGTAATACCGGGAAAAATGCGCCGCAGGCAAAAATTTTTTCACACTTTCAAGGTCACACCCTAATAGGGGCATAATTCCAATCAAAATTAAGTTTTATTTTCTTTACGTTAGTTGCGCCCATGTCTAAGTGTTTAGCTACCAAAATTGATTTCAAAAATAAGAAAGTTACGGGATTTGATCTTTACTCAATCAGAGGTGCATTTTAGGGAAGATGTGTACCTTAGAACTAGGTCAGATATTTGTTCCATAATTTTGTGACAATATTTGTTAAGAAAATGAAAATCTGTATATACTTTTGTTTAGAAATGTTTGCGGTAGGATTCTTATTAATTTAAAAATAATTTAAATATATAAAAGTAAATTATTTGCTATTCAAAAGAAAAGAAAATAATCGGTAGCCTATACTAAAAAAAAAATCTTATATATATAAATAAAACAAAAAGTGGTTAACAAATGAAACAAAATTCTGAGTGAGAACATACTAATTTGTGGAAGCATCTCGACAAGCAGCATACGATAGAGGTAAAACTATCTTTCTATAAAATGATGATCCTTGATTTGTGTTTTTATTTTTATTTTTTTATTGAAATTTTTGCCGTATTGCTTAAAACTGTTGTTTCTTATGTAAGACTTTATTCTTTTAAGTGCCCAAAAACGTCTCTCTATGGATGCCGTTGATACCGTTAGAACGAGAACAACAGCGAAGCAAATCAGTTTAAAAAGATCTGGCATGCAAGATTTTAGACCGTTTTTATGCCAATATTTAAGCATGGCATAGGGCATAGGCAGTACCACAGTTAAAACTTTCAAATCTGAAAATCCAGTCATTCTTCAGACCTTTTCTCTACTATACGGAACAATATACATGGCCAGCCAAAATAATTAATTTTTTTCTAGACTTTCTGTCAGCCAATCGTATTTTTACCAATTATTAGTAAAACCACAACTTGTCACATAGGACATTTATTTTCTTTGATAATAATCAATTTTTCATCGTAGTTTAAGTGAGAAAATGACCACGTATTAATTAAAAAAATAACAATAGCTTTAAAATTTTAAATTTAAATTTGAATCGACTTTGATCCCATCTACTTGGGTAGTGTATCCCAGAAGTTCCATTTGTGTATAATTATACTAAACTAACATTTAATATTGCTAGGAACCGCGAAAGAAATTTAAGTAGATCATTAACACAAAGTTCAGATGAAACACCTAATCACCAAGTTACCATATTTTGAAGTTTTCAATAATAATTCTTTCGGGTCATAATAACACAACAAGGAAAAAAGTAAAAAAGAACTGTGGTTGAACTAATGTAACTCTTCTTTCCCTAAATAAAGAGTTTTATTACATAAGTATTATTAAAAAGCAAACCCTACAATAATCACATTTACATTACCATTATACACCATTTACCATAGACTTATTACCACAGAATCATAGATAAAATATTTATCACAGAAGAACTAACTATATAACATATTCTGTGTTATTACCCTGTAGCTACAGACCGTGTGTACACACTACTGCTACGGTTATCTATGTATCTCTGTCAGACGCGTTGTAATATGGAGCTGAGGCTAGCCTCAAGATGGTCCTTTTCTAGCACATTATATCCCGATCGCTAGCGCCGTGTTTTCTATCGACAGTGTTACGGTCTAGAGAGAAATAAGTGTATGCGTGATTCTGTAGGCTAGAAAGAAACAAATGAATATATGATGAGGCATCTCGCATCTCCCATTTCTCGATGTATGTGGGTAGCAGTAAATTGGACAGCGGTTTAATTTTTAAATTCGCGCCGAGGATAGCAATGATCAGCGTTTAAATTTTATTAATATTATTTATTTTAAATAAAAATGCAAGGCATTACGATTAAAAAATGTGATGAGGCACTGCCTCACCTGCCTCATAGGACAAGCCGCCACTGGCAGTAACCCAAGATAAATATAGCCGAATATTCTGTTCCGAGTATAATGTAGGATTTAAGCTACCCAAAAGCGATACCTGACTTGAAAGTTTTAACTCAAAATTGATTTGGAATTACATCAAAGACGTGCTCAAGCCATGCAGATTCTAATGAAGAGGCCAAGGTTACAGGAAATTCAGTGTTTTGAGCTTTGATCTGCAACAGGCTATTCCAGAGCAAAATTTAACAATAGGGGCAGAGTTTTATTTCAGAAAAGCATGGTTTTATAACACTATACGCAACACCACCCTCTCCCGCCAGGAAGATCAAGAGGGGATGAACACCCGGATTGTCGACGCCAGACGCCAGGTTCCAGGTTTGCCATACGTACGATAATTATCGTACATGTACGATTATTTTGGGCTCTGTACGATAAACGATAATGATACTCTATCATACGCCTTTTGTACGATAATTTTCATCAATCAGAAAGTCAACAATTTATACAAATATTTCAACAGATATTTGGCAATGTGAGTGGAGCAACCTTACATCCTTCTCAATATCTACTCTTTCACATTGTCAGATTTTATTTGAATTCGTAATACTTATGCGTTTTATTATACATCTTTGAATATTATGCAGAGAGTATAATAAATATTCTTTGGTGTTATGTTTGTGTGTTAAGTGTGGTTGTGGTGTTGTTTGGCCATGGTACATTGAGATAGATTATAGAATAACAAATTATTTGTACCCTGATCTGTGGTCCTGTTGCTTTGTGGAGTTTGTGGCTTTGTGGACTTTGTATTTTGAATTGCTCAAAATAAAAACCGAATACGCTCTAAGTCTAAGTTTTAAGTTGAATTTGTGTGGTGATTGGTGATACCCTAAACTAGAACTGTAGAAGTCCCCTTTATATATTTTTTAACTATGTAGAAGTCTTCGTTAGTGTATGTGTAGTACCGGATTTTAATAAATAGTAATTGTGTGAAAATCTGTAAGTAAAATATTGTGATTGAAAAGTCAATAGACAAGGTGATTATAATGGCAGAACCCAAACGTAGAAGAGTAAAACTTTTTCGGAAAGATTGGCTTCTTGACTCTGATTATAAGCACTGGTTAATTCCAGTTGAAGGTTTGTTAAGTACTTATTATATAAACATGATTTCAAATATTGTGTACCCATGTTATTTTTATAATACAGGGAAAAATTATATGACTGATAAAATATTTTACTGATCAATTCATTCCATTGGAGAATGTTATTGCATTTGCCTCTGACGGCTGCAACCTTATGAAGGGTAGGAAAAATTCAGTTGCTAGCAGGTTCCGTGACAATTTTGAAGGAATCGTTATTATGGAATGTATATGTCATTCATGTAAAAAGTTACCTCGCACTCCAGAAGATTTGGCTAGAAACATTTATAATTTTTTAAGGTAATAATTTACCTATACTGACAAAGTAAATTTTAATTTACTCTTTTTTGTTTTTTAGTTCAGCTCGAAGCGTCTTGCTGAGTTTAAGGAGTTTCAATCATTCGCCCAAGTTGATATCCATAAGATGCTGCACCCGTCACAAACTAGGTGGCTTTCTTTGAATGCCGTTGTCTCGAGAATATTGGAACAATGGAATGCCTTGGTATTATTTTTCAATAAAAAGTATATCAGTGAAAGATTAATTTCAGCAGAGCAAATTCACACATCTTTAAATGATCCATTTGTTCACATGTACTTTAAATTCTTAAGCTGGGTTCTACCAAAATTTACTGCCTTAAATTTATATTTTCAAAAGGGCAATTCCGTAATTTTGAATTGGCATTCTAAATCAAAAACTGGTTATTTGGATTTACTTGAATGTTACATGAATACAGCATACGTAATGCAAAATGAGATAACTTCCTTCGATCCACAAAATACGGCTCAATATAAAAAAAGAACAGATTTGTACCTAGGGATTAATGATTTGCAAAAACCAGCCATTCAAGCAAATGTGAATGCATTTAATTATTTCTACGATTGTTGCTATAATTTTTTTCCACTGCATGTTGCCAAATTCGCGATAGATATGATTTTAGTAATCCTTTTCTATCGCAGTTCATCATCTGCTCCCAAATGAAGCATCTTCCTTAAGCGATAATAGATTAGGAAGCTTATTATTTCCAGTGTTAAATTTATGTCCTAGATTAGTTTCAAGGGATAGCTAGCAAACTATTGACGATGAATGGCGGAAACTTCCAATATTTCCGAAAACAGATCTGCCACCTGTGGATATCGAGCCAGAGTTGTTCTGGAATGAACTTTTAAAAATTAATATAGAAGTTTACCACATTCAAATGCAGAATGTGAAAGAATATTTAGCAAATATAATTTGATTAAAACGAAGACAAGGAACAGACTTATTACAAAAACTGTAAATGGTACAATACTTGCCTCACAATTAGTCAAAGATGAAGGAGTCTCTGAAAAATTGAATCCATCTAAAGTATTGATTTCTAAAGTCAACAAAAATATGTACTGTGATGTGTACGAACAGTCAGATTCTAATAGTGATTAGTTTTTCAAGATATTTTTATGTATATATTTTACAAAACTTTTATTTTGTTGTTTTTTAGATTTAGATAGATGTAAATAGTTTATGACACTTTTTCTTTTGTTCGTTTATAAGGTTATAGATACATTATTAAACGTTTTTTGTTGTTTTTGTAGATTTTACGTAAATAGTTCGTGAAACTTTTTTATTTCTCACTTTTTAAGTTTTATATATTTATATGTACCTACATATTCCAAGACGAGTTGCAAGATCTCTGAGACAGTTTGCCATTTATGTTTAAATTATTTATTTTGTTTTTTATTTAAAATATGTGCTTCTAAATAGATATATGTTCTATTTTCATTGTTTTATTTTCAGAATCTGAAATAAAACTATTTTTGAACATCCTAGTTGAAAGTTATCTTAAATTTCCCCCGAAAACGGTCCTGTATGATAATTTTCAGCCAAAAACGATAATTTTTTGACAGCTGTACGATATTTCCATTACCAACATATGGCAACATTGGTCGACGCGACGAGATGCTGCTTTTCCCTCTGCTGTTCCTGCAAAGAAAACATACCTCCAATGTTCCTGGCTCTCAACCTCAACAGTTGACTGAGACGCGCGTCTCTTACATTCTCTCACGGTAGTTCCTTTTTTGTTAATTATTCTGTGTTCCATGTAAATAAAAATTACTCTAAAGCTATTTCTCATTATTTGCACTCTGCTGCAACCTCAATTAATAGGAGAAATTCACCTCTTGTAATCCGCCAGCGGGAAGTGACATAAACTTCAAAGTGGTAACCTCAAACTCTCTCGCAGCTTTATTTGCTACTCATTTAAGCGGACATTAAGTGCAGTACATCAGGGCAGTTTTTTAAGCCCCAAATTGCGAAGTCTCACTGAATCGTTTTATCACCGATCTCCGACGCCTATTCAAAGCCATCCGCCCTGTTCAAGCCTCCAGGCATGTCGATCACCATCCCTTCATCTTTAAGGACCTGCGTAGCTGTGAATATGTCTTCCGACGGATCGACGCTCTTCGAAAGCCCTTAGAGCCCCCATACACTGGACCTCACAGTGTCATACGCAGGCTTGACGATCGCTCCTACGTCATACACGTCAACGGAGTAGTCAAGACCATCTCTATCGCCCATCTAGAACCGGCCTACCTAGCACCAGCGGATATACAGCCACCTCAACCACACACACTGTCGCCATCTCCATTTTTATGTCGCTTTCTGGTAAAGAGCATAGCCTCTACTTTGTGGGGATACACAGATAGAGAAGTTGCCCTGCACCACTTTTCTAGGATGCGTAGTGCCCTTTGCATCATTTCGCAAAGCACTCCAATGTGCTTCCCTGTCAGCAGTATGACTATATCATCCGCATATCCTATGGTGTACAGGCCCTCGTCGTTCAGGGTCGTTAGAAGGTCCTCTACTACTATGTTCTTTAGCAAGGGGGAGAGTAACCCTCCCTGAGGACAGCCCTTCTTAACACTCCCTGAGACAGTTGCACCTGCGACACTTATTTCAACTATTCTGCTCTCGAGTACATTTCCTATCCACCTGTGCAAACCTGGCGGTACGGTTCAGTCCCGAAGAGCTTTATTGACTGCTTCGAAGGTAGTTCGATCAAACGCCCCCTCGATGTCTATGAAGTCTCCTAGGGAGTTTTCGCCATTGTCTAGGTCTCTCTCTATCCTGTTCAACAGAACGTGGGGAGCGGATTCCGTAGATTACCCTGGTGTGTAGGCGAATTGGTTGGGGTGTAACGGTCTTTGGATTAAGACGTTACCCCTGATCCAGCCGTCGCATAGACTCTCCAATGCTTTCAGTAAAAACGAGGTAAGGCAAATTGGACGGTACGATTTGGCAGATGAGTAGTCACTCTTGCCTGGTTTCGGTAGGAAGACTACCCAGGCTAGTCTCCATTTCTCGGGTACGTGTGCAAATGCAAGGCACGCCCTGAGGATAACCACCAGTTCGTCCAGTACAGTTCCCAGTCCCCACTGAAGGAGACCCGGGAAAATCCTATCCGTGCCTGGCGACTTATATGGGGAGAATGCCTTGACCGCCTGTATTGTTCCGGGTCGATTTACGACTTCTCTCGCCAATTGCCAGTCCTCCGCAGAGGGACATCCCGAGTTGTGAGGAAGTTCCGTGACGTTCTTTAATATCGACCCTGGGAAATGCGTTGACAGAAGTGCTTTTGCTGTGTCTATAGCAGTGTCGGTATAGGTACCGTCCTCCTTTCTGACACAGCCCACTTGTCTAGGATGTTTGGAGATCACCTTAAGCAGTCGGGATGCTGCAGGTGTACTTTCTGTCTCTTTACAGAAGAGTCTCCATGATTCCCGTTGCTTTGAGTGAATTTCCTTCTTATATGACCTTTGGTATAGTTTGTAGACCTCCCAGTCGGACGTATTTCGGGATGACTTGGCTCTGTTGAAAAGTTTTCGCAGGTGTCCTCTTCTCAAGGGCGAGGCGTGCTCATAAGCACTCATAATCCGCCCAGTGAGTGCGTTGACTCGCTTGTCTAGGTCCTTTACAGACGTTATCTGAGTGGCCGCCCCATCATTGCCCATGGAAGACTCCAGGTGCGTTAGGTAAGCTTCCCTGTCTGTCTTCCTGGGATTCCGGTACGACTCTTTTGATATCTTGACTGCTAAGAGTCTCATTATTATCCATTTGTGGTCAGAGAGGGTGGCTTCGGAGCTGACCCTCCATTCCACGATTGATTTGGAGATCTCTTGTGTCGCGACTGAGATGTCAATCACCGTCTGACACCGCGAGGTTACGAACGTGGGTTCGTTCCCTCGGTTGAGGATTTCCAAATTTGTCCCTAACAGGTATTCTAGTAATGCCCGACCTCTGCTCGCAGAAGTCGACCAGCTTCACCAGCTCCTTGCTGGGGGTGGCTCTTTGGCGTCTATTGGCAAGGAAGATGAGTCTACAATAACCTCTTCTTTACCCTTTCCGAAGTCCAGGTGCGCTTGGACAGCCGTAAGGTCGCGTCCTGAGTGTCCTGTCAGTAGGATGGCTTCTATATGACCTGAAAGGGAAACACATGTCCTTGGTCTTTCATTGGTTGCTCCAACAAAGATTTTCCTTTGGGAGGAGTTGTCGCTCCATCCACATACCTGGTTGCCTGTGCTCCAGGGTTCTTGAATAAGAGCTGTTGCTGTCTGCTCAGCCTTCAGGTGACGACGTAGGAGAACAGAATCCTTGTTAGTATTCATCCCTCGGGCTCGCCACCCGCCAAGCTGTATCAGCGCCAGGGCTACCCGAGAGATATAGCCCCCGGTACCAGTCCCGCACGGACAGTAGGAGCGGTCGCTTACAGTACCGGCGCCCCACTCCCCCCACGATCCATGCTCCCTAGGGACTCACCCAGCCGGCCCTCTGACGGGACAGCACAGCCGATTGATCAAGGTGGGTTAGTCTTGACCGTCCGTCTAATGGAACTCAGGGCCAAAGAGGAGTGTTGCCGGACTTCCGGCCTCGCCAGTCCCGGAGCCGACTCAGCCACCAGGATCCCGTCATCCCACGACACGGATCGCCCTGCACGGCACAAACACAGGGGTGTCACTAAGTACCCGGTACCTTGCCGCAGCACACACAAGGACGGGGTGTTGTTCTTGGTCGCTCCTGAAAAGTACTTGCCTGTTGATCCTCCCCTCCTTTCAGGAACCGTACTGGTCCAGGCCGACTACGTGTAGTCAGTCTAGGTATCCCCATGCCCAAGGAGATCCCATTTTATTCAGGTCCAGTTTGTCGAGGATACCCCTTACTAGGAAGTCTAGGTCCCTCTATTCCCAGGGGCTTAAACCTCTCCACCACCGTCAAGGTCCTACAACCCCTTGGAGAGGAGGTTAATTCCTAAACTAGGGTATAACCTTAAAATTATGTTTTATACAAAACTGATGACTGATAAATAATGGAAGAAATACTTGAGTTTGTCACAAAATAAAAACATAAACAGAAATGTCAATATCTAAATTGTCAAATAGAGATAACCACTCTTTATTAAAGATACCGCTAGTCCTCCGTAATTAACCACGTCCGTTATGCTCAATAAACATAATGGCAGTACAGGTCGCTACTGTGCCAACTCCGTATAACGATAACCACGATTTCAGTGACAAATATTAGGACCAAAAACACTCTATCTCAGAATCGTGATAGGTATGATTATACTCATCGGAGCTTAATTCTGGCCCTACCGATGGAGAGCTGGCCAAATGTACAGAAAACGAAGCAAGGGCCATTAACCCCAGAAGAAGTAGAAGAATGAAGGAGCGTGGACATAACTGATAACATTTATACGAATAGAAAAATAGCGCTGGAATGGATTTACAATATAATTATTATTTATAATAATGTACTTGCTTAAACCAATGTTTGATCCAAACTCTCGGATGTTTTCTTTGCTTTCTATTCTAAGCGACTTCATGATACGTCATAGCTAAATAACACCAGGCCTCCAATTCAGAATCACATATTGCACCTTCGAATGTATACATATAGGGTGCGGTCGAGAACACGCTGTAGGCAATTGCAGCAATAAAAGTGAAGTAAACACAGCAAGCGGTTTTTTATGGAATTTAATCGTTGGCAGCATTTGATGCAAATTTGTTGCCGACCGACAAGCTGTCAATCGCAATCCGTGAATGAAGGAACGACACCTGAAATTATCTAAGATGTAGATAACAATGAAAATGTTAGTTACAGGGAAACTGAACTGTTGATTTATATTAAGATATTACCTTTGGCATTGAATTTTCAACGCCATAAATAACCGTCAAAAATCAATAGGTATAATTTTTGCATTATTAGCTCCATCAAATTCCTCTTTTGTCACTATGATTTTATAATTTGTCCCGGTACTTTCATCCAACAAGATTGATTCCATTATATCTATTATTTTGAATGAAAAAATATTTTTATTGGATCATCTATACATAAACCTACTTTGGAGGTATTGTTCTTTGCTTCTACTCTCAATGCACTTGTTTACACCACCTCCACGGGAAAAGCAAATTTAGCATTTGCAGTAAAGTTAACGCAAGCGCAGTATCGCATCTAATTGTTGTATTCTATGATGTATTAATTTGCTTGTTCTGTATTCTTTGCATATTCGGTGTTCCGTTGTCATCATCCAAAAAAACGGATATTACGTATTTTGTCATTACCGCTCAACAACCTGATAGAAAATGTAATGTACGACGAGAAATCATTAAACATCTTGAATAGTAAAAGTGTTTTATTAGATATAAGAACCCAAGAATATAACATGGTGTCAAGTGTGTAGATGAGAGCAGCTAGTTTAAGCTCACAGTGACAATAAAGAAAAGGAGAGGCAAATATTGTACTCAACAGAAAAACCGAAGCAAACGGCACAACATGGAGGCATTCAGACCACCAAACCCGTTAACAGAATATGATCAAAAGAATTGGTCATTGTGGAAACAGAAATTTGATATTTATTTGCGGGCAGCAAACAAAAAGAGTGTTGATGAAGATACCAAAATAGCGATTTTATTGAACTCTCTAGGTGATGAAGGACTTGATATTTTTAATACGATACCACCTGAGCAAACAAAAACCTTGGCAGATATCTTAAAAGCATTTGATGAGTACTTTATTCCCAAAAAGGTTATACCGATGGAAACATTCAAGTTTAATAACCTTACCCAATCAGATGCACAGTCAATTGAACAATACCTAACAGAGCTAAAAACTCAAGCCAAGCTATGCAGTTTTACATACAAAGGATGATTGCAATGCTAGCTATGAAGAGCGTATGATACGGGATAGATTAATCCTAGGTATTAATGATAAACAGATCCAAGCCAGACTGATAAGAGAACCAGATTTAACCACTTCGAAAATTGTAGACTACTGTAAGTCAATTGCCTTGAGCAAACAACATTTAAAAACACTCAACCCAGAAGAAGAAGTTCATGCCCTGCGAAAGGATGTGAAAACCTTCCAGCAAGAAAAGAAATTGTGTTCCAGATGTTTATATGAACATGTTCCTAGGAGATGTCCAGCATACGGCAAGACATGTGCATCCTGTCAACGAATAGGACATTTCGCCAAAGCATGTTTTGGAAAGAAAATTAAGAACAAAACTGATGAAGATATTGAACCACACAACGTTTTTCAAGAAGATGAGAAAAGAAAAATATACGATGCAAAAGAAGCTGATCAACAGGAGACGCGACATCAGAGTGGAGAAAAGAAAGTTAGAAGTTTAGAAGAAGTACTTATGACTGATCCGAGTTCCAGTAATCAGATGCACATCAATACATGCAATCAAGGTACAGATAAATCATGGTTTGCCAACATATTAGTAGAAGGTCATATAGTTGAATTTAAACTTGATTCACGTTCTGATTGTAGCGTTTTACCAAATCATATTTTGAAAAAATTCAATATCAAGTATAATATGAAAAGTAGTCCAGTCACTTTAGTGTCCTATGGCAACTTTAGATTTAAACCTATAGGAGAAGTTGTTTTAGGGTGTAAATTTAAAGATGTGGAAAATAATGTGAAATTTCATGTAGTTGACTTTCAAACAGAGGCCCTGTTTGGTTTACAAGATTGTATGAAATTTAATTTGATTTATAGAACTGATTCATTAGTATCACCCTTGAAGACCAAGCAGGACTTTTATGAGAAATACACTGATGTTTTTGAAGGATTAGGTAAAATTCCTGGAGTTTGCTCCATTCAGTTAACTAAAAATGCAAAACCTGTTATTCAATACCAAAGAAGAGTTCCATTTTCATTACATAATAAGCTCAAAGAAACTCTTGATGACCTTGAATATAAAAATGTAATTCAAAAAGATGATTATCCTACAAGTTGGGTACATAACCTATTGTTAGTAGAGAAACCTGATAAAAGTTTAATAATATGTATAGATCCAAAGCCTTTGAATCAGTATATCCGTAGAGAACATTTCTTGATCCCCACTAGCAATGATATAATAAGTAAATTATCAGGAAAGTGTATCTTTACTGTAATAGATATGAAAGATGGATTTTGGCAACTTGAGCTAGATAGTCAAAGTGCTGATCTTTGCACATTTAATACCCCATTTGGACGGTATAGATTCAATAGAGTTCCATTCGGAATATCTAGTGCACCCGAAATTTTTCAACGGAAGAACTTTGAAATTTTTGGAGACATACCTGGTGTAGATTTATATTTCGATGACCTTATAATTTCCGGTGTAGATCAAGGATCACATGACAAACCACTAATTGAAGTAGTTAACCGTGCCTTAAAAAATAATTTGAAATTTAATTTTAAAAAACTGCAGTACAAACTGAAGGAAGTAATTTTTATGGGTCAGGTCATTTCGTCTGAGGGTGTTAAACCTGATAAAAAAAATATTGAAGCTCTAATAGCTATTGAACCGCCAAAAAATCGACATGAAGTTTTGAGGATTTTAGGTTTATTGAAATTTTTCTCAAAATTTATCCCAAACCTGTCAGATTTAACAAAATATCTGAGGGAACTTACTAAGAAAAATATAGCCTTCTCTTGGACTTCTGATCATCAAAAAGAATTAGATCTACTCAAATCAATAATTTCAGAACCCCCATTACTTAAAATATTCAATCCAAAACTACCAATTCTAATTCAGTGTGATTCAAGTAGTCAGGGATTAGGTGCTTGTTTGATCCAAAGTGGACATCCCATCAGTTTTACATCTAGATCTCTATCCAACTCCGAGAAAAAATGGGCTCAAATTGAGAAGGAGTTATTAGCCATTGTGTTTGCAGTTGAGAAATTTCATTATTTCGTGTATGGCTATGAGATCATAATTCAAAGTGACCATAAGCCTCTAATACCCATATTTTCAAAGGATCTAGGTACAGTTAGTGTACGCTTACAAAGAATGCTCCTAAAATTACTAAAATATAACATAAAAATTACATATTTGCCTGGAAAAGACATGTTGGTTGCAGATGTTTTATCTCGCGCTTTTATTAAAGACCATGTAGATAATGATCCAGAAATGGAATATATAATTCACTCCCTGTCAAATGATTTATCCATGACAAATGAAAAAAAAATTGCATTCATTAAAGAAATTGATTCTGATGAAATCTTGTCAAAAGTTAAAAAATATTGTGCCACTTCTTGGCTAGATAGTTCCAAAGGTTTATCACATGATCTTAAGATATTCTATAAAATGAGAGACAATATATACCTTTCTAATGACTTACTTTTTCTTAATCTAAAAATAATTGTTCCTACATCTCTAAGAAACGAAATGTTGAAGTTGATTCATGAACCGCATTTTGGGATCGAAAAATCAAAACAAAGAGCTCGTCAAATACTTTATTGGCCTAACTTGGCTAACGATATAGAAACATACATAAGCAAATGTGTAACGTGTCAAATCAATAGAAATTCTAACCAAAGAGAAACATTACAATCTCATGAGCAACCTAACCGCATATGGCAATATTTACATTCTGATTTTTTTGAGTACAAAGGGAAAAACTATTTACTCATTGTAGATTCCTATTCTAACTGGATAGAAGTTTCTAAAACAAAATACAAGACAGTGGATGAAGTAATCAACTTCTGTAAAAATAAATTTATGCAATTTGGAATCCCAGACAAATTTTTTTCAGATAATGTACCTTATAATTCCAAAAAATTTCATGATTTCGCAAAAGACTGGAATTTTGAATTAGTCTTTAGTAGCCCACATCATCATCAGTCCAATGGGTTGGCTGAAAGATGTGTCGGTATAGTAAAAAACATGTTGAAAAAATGCAAAGATGAATCTGAATTACCCTTATTTCTAATGGAATACCATTCAACACCTATTCCGCAAATGAAATATTCACCATCTCAGTTGTTTTTGCAAAGAATTATAAAAACAAAGTTACCTATCTCTGAAAAATTATTGAAACCTAAATTAATTGATCCCACTGAAATACAATCAAAATTAGAAGCAAAACAATTAAAGACAAAACAAACTTACGACAGACACGCAAGAGATCTTCCAAAACTTGAAAAGGGAGAAAACATACTAATCCAAAAAGGAAAAACGTGGGAAAAGGGAAAAATAAAAGATATAGTTGATAAAAGATCATATATTGTTGAAAACCCTTGTGGAAATATCTACAGAAGAAATCGAAAATTCCTCAACAAATCCAATTTAAATTTTGAAGAAAATGAGAGTATTCTGTATGACTTTCATATTTCTGATAATTCAACAGACATAATGAACGTAATCTCCACAGATGATAATTGTACGCAATGTGTATCATCAGAATCTTCAGATTTGAACGAAACCTTGAATGATACCGATAATACTGCGCAAAATTGTAGTGATACTCAAATTGAAATTGAATCTAAGAATGGTGGTGAGGATTCAAAGGAAATGCTCTCTACTGATCCTAAAACTGAAGCTACTATTGAGTTGTCTTTAAACGATAATATTGAATTTTCTGTTCATAGTGATAGTTCTCAGTTTAGTACGGGTTTCAATGAGAAAACCAAGTTGAAACGTGTACGTAAACCACCAACCTACTTGAGTGATTTCATTTGTAATAATAAGCTAACTGATAGTGACTGATATATATTAATGTTTGTTTATTTTAGCTTAGTATAGTGCTTATTGAAAAAAAAAAAAAGAAACGTGTTGTATTCTATGATGTATTAATTTGCTTGTTCTGTATTCTTTGCATATTCGGTTTTCCGTTGTCATCATCCAAAAAAACGGATATTACGTATTTTGTCATTACCGCTCAACAACCTGATAGAAAATGTAATGTACGACGAGAAATCATTAAACATCTTGAATAGTAAAAGTGTTTTATTAGATATAAGAACCCAAGAATATAACACTAATAACAAACAAAACTTGCGTTAGTGAATTTGAGACCACCAATTTTTTGCTGTCAGTGAACGAAGTGTGTTCTCGACCGCACCTATAGTCTGATTTATGAATGTTGTCCATTGCGTCAGAGCCGAACGCCTGAACTAATCTGTTGAAAGTCACGCAATTTTTTTAACATTGGCGTCTCGTTTCGCAGGGGGTTACAAATTGCATGTTTTGAGGCTTACCGGATCGTCGGAAATTGCAAACTGCGTGAGTTAAAACAAACTTCATTGTAATAACCTGTTTGTTTTTGGTTTTGTTCGTGAAAGAGAAATTATTTTGTTTTTGTAGAAATGGGAAAGAGACTGAAAGAAAATTCTTTCCGTTTTTTACCAATAATTGCCAAATTGGGCGAATAACGAAAAGTGAGCTATAGAGCTGATTTTGTGCGTTATTTTGTGACTACTGAGATCAATTAATTATGTTTCTGAGAAGGAAATTATGTATTAGTAAAATACATTTACAACTTTCAGATATTTTTTATTAGGTACATATTACAATTTAGCGGCATATTTCCAGCACGAGGTTGAGATGGATAACGCATGAAGTGGGTACAAGACAAATTGGTCCCCAATTACTGATTGTAATGGATAATGCGTCATATCACACCATGGCCACTGAGTCACATCCAACCAACAGCTGAAGCAAGGCCCAAATTCAGGATACATTATTCGCCCATAATGTAGTCTTCAGTGTTCATCTTCTTCCGAGTCCGAACCATCGTCTTCAGCAATGTTGATAACGAGCGGCGATATCTCATCCAGAATGTGAAGCCGATCATGCCACTCATATATTATTCTGGCAGTGTGGGCCACCGCAGAAAACCATTGTTCAGGCGTACACTCTGCAAGAGCACGCTCCCACATTCCGATCACTTGCCCGTCGCCCGTTCCTTATTCACCAATGTGTTTGTTGTAGTAGCCCTTAGCCTAGATAAAAAAAATGTGAGGAACATAATTTACTAGTGGTCATTTGAACTTACCTGCGCCCATATCAGCTCAATAGCATTAAATTGACAATGATACGGCGGCAGGCGTAGCACATCGTGGCCATATGCTCTCAAGTACTGGTCAACTTTGTATTCCTTTGGCTGTTTGTTGGCACGAACTAGGACGAGTAGTTCAGATTTGAACATATCAGCTGTGAAGACGACGTTATGTGCGACTAGCCATTCCTGAATTTGGGCCTTGGTCCAGCTGGTGGTTGGATGTGACTCAGTGGCCACGGTATGATATGACGCATTATCAATTACAATCAGTGATGGCTCTTCTAAATTGGGGACCAACTTCTCCTGTACCCACTTCATAAAAATCTCTCCGTTCATATCTCCATGGTAATCGGCAAGTTTGGATTTTACAGAATAGGAGGGACGCGTTCTCCACAAAACGATGACCAGCATGAAGAATTATGAATCGCTTTCCTTCATACCCCTTCGCCTTCCTCGTTCCTTTTTTCGTACCATCCTGCCATGATTTTTTGAGAGCACCTTTGGAGAAAATCCAGGTTTCACCCAAAAAGACGACTTGCCTTTTGAATGGTGATGTGTCATAAGAAATTTTCTTAGAAATTCTGACCGTCGGTTAACCACCTCACGTTGCTCCATCAAAGCAATGAGGTTATCGTCTTTTTTGTACTTAAACCCTATTTCATGTAGCAGTCGTCGTAACGTGCTGGTACTCATGTGTACAATTTCTCAACTTGCTAGCTCTTCATTCAGGTTGTGGAGGGTAACATGCTATAAGTGATATCATTAAGCAATAGTACATGAAATAGGCGTTAGAGACTTACTTGCGGCAAAAATATCATACAATATATTCCGTATTTCCATTTTCGCACCTTCGGACAAGTCCGCACTCTTCCACTTTTGCGTGGCGTGTATTTAAATTTTGAGTTATTCGCCTCCTGCTCCTGAAGGGGTTCTGCGACATGTTCAGGATGCTCCTTAATAATTAAAATTTACCTCCTGGACAAAGTTCAATGGGATAACGGGACCCCTATTTTCAGGCTCACGCTGGAAATAAGCCGCTAAATTGGCCACCATCTGCCTTTCTGCTTTACGTAATCTTTTGCCTGGCATTTTGATTATGTGTCAAACAAACGTCATATAATAAAATAACTATACAATTTACTTACGGACGGCTATGGCGATGCTGGACAAACTGCATTAACCGATAACTAACTGAACAGGGCTGCCCTTGTTTAACGCATATCGCGATAAAGTGAGAGCGGAATGCACTGGTGACATAATGCCATCGGAACGTGTCAAGACAAACGTCAAAATTTAATTCAAATTTATGGAATGCCATGAAATGAACAAAAAGCTTATACAATTTGTCGGTGATTCGTTCAGTCGATAATGACGCAATGGACAACATTCGTCTTTGGCGCTTGCTTTCGTCACTGGTCAATATTCGATTAGCCACTTGACGGACAGATGTACTAAATATTTGGAAATAAATATACCATGCGAATCACCCAGAATAAATCAAAAAAGGTTGACTCTACTTTAGGTTATCGGGTGTCCGCAACGATAGTGACATAGATTAAATATCCAGAGATAGTGGCATACATAAAATAATGCGCACGGGATTGGCAATACAAGTAACCCTGCTATTTGATCAAGATGGCCGCGATCTCGAGTGATATTACCGTACACGACATAGAAGAATTCAGTAAATCTACTCATTCAAACATTGTATAGCCAAAATATGAATTTTATTCAAGTAATATTTATATACTAGCGAACCCGGCAGACTATGTCCTGCCTAACCTAAAATGTATAAGTCGTTGTAGAAAATTGTGAAGAAAATAGAAAAATAAAAACTTTTATGCCATAAATATATTATAAACTATGTAAATATTTCCATCAATAATTAACAAGAAAAAAATATTTACCTTTGAATCCCAGCACGACAATACCTATCCACCAGTGGTAACGCACAACAATAGTAGAAAAACATGTAACAATAACCGAAGAATAGAAATGTAAGTTTCTTTGACGGGTGCCCACTGCCTCGGTATACAAGTTGAAGTACAGCAGCGCCATCAGTTGGCGAGTTGTAACAAAGTTGGTAACACAAAAATATTCTATTTGCTCATATATCTAAGTATACAAATTTTTATTGTGATTGGTTGAACGGTATAAAGTTGATTTGCAGCAACGCCATCTGGTGGTTAGTTGTAATAAAGTTGATAACACAGAAATATTCTATATGCTAGTTAAAGTTTCTCCTTTGATTTTTCACTTTTTAAAAAAATCACTAAGACTTTTTAACAATTTTATTTACGGAATAACATTACAAATAAACACAAGAATAATTTTCTACCAACTGGTTTACAACAGTTACCTTAGCTATATTTATAATATAAAATGTACTGACTCAGCTTTAAAGCTGCACGATATGCATTATAGTTCATTTGTTAGTCCCGTAACTCCTCCCGACGTGGAACGAAACTCCGGTGTAGTTCAGATGATAATGTCTTGGGGTTGGTCTTCTCTTTTCTTACAATATTTTTGACATATAAATTTTGCAATGAAATACATAGTAACAAAAGTGGCAATTATATAAAGCAATATAGTCCACACACTAACACTATATAAGTCCACTGGTTTATTATGAAAGTCTTTGATTAGTTGATTTTGTATTTCCAGAGCGGTTCTCACATTTTTCATCGCATCTAAGTTTAGGTGGTCGATGTTAAGAGGTTTCATTTCTTCTTGTTCCTCTTTGTCTGTCTGTTTATCTGTAGCGAAGCTGGTTTTTGGAAAATTACTTTTTCTATAGTTTGTTCTTGTTGGTTTCTTTATCAATATTTGATTCAGATGGATTGATATCTAACAGATATGTGCCTTGGAGTATGATTTTTTCTTCGGATTGATAGCAATACTGTTGTGCTATTGTTTTCCTTGGAACGACAACGATCCATTTTTCTTCTTCTATTTTCCTGGCTTTAATTGATGTTACTTCAATTGGGATTTCTGTGCAATTTATAATCATTTTTGCATATTGCAACATTTGAATTTCACAGGGTACATTTTCGTTAATAAAGATGGGGTTGACACTGTGGCAAATGTGTTAGTCAGATGAAATTTCTTGGCATCTGGTATTCAGGAAGACGTATTTGTGCTCATTAAGGATAAGGAAATTTGCTCTCGGTATGATAGTTTTAAAATGATTAGATTGTGGGACAGGTAAGGGATAGAGGTGGTAGTAATTATAGTTTTCTAGTTCTATTAAAGGAATTTCTACTATGAATCCGACTTGGTTTCCTTTGCTATAACTTTTGATATTCAGTATTTTTTCGTAATTTAGTATATTTTCGAGCTTGGGTTCAAATGGTAATTTAACGTTAGTTAAATGAATAGATATTAGTTTGATCTCTTCTAATAATTCGTGAGGAGTTATTAGAGATTTATGGAAAGTATTCAATTTTGAAAAAGTTATTGATATTTCTATTTTTTCTAGGATTTCGTATATATCTCTAAGTAATGATAATATTTGTGTGAAAAATGTGTGCATAGCAAAATGTTCGTTTTTGTGAAGATTTGAAAGTTGCATATAGGTTAATATTTTTTCTATTTGCAGTAAATGTGACTGTATTGAAATTTCATTCTTCGTTATATTTCTAGTTATATCTTCAAAATTGTTGACTGTTTGATTGAGAATAGTAATTTGTTCTTGAACTAGCGTTTTCATCTTTCCTTGGTTTTTGAAAAGAATGTTAATCGCTTCATCATATTTTACAGCATCTTCTTGATCTAAGTTTCCAGTGAAAACTTTGATAAGACTACCTAAACCGTTTATCAAGCCTCTTCTTTTTCTAGAATTTAATAGAGGGTTTATTTGCAGCATCTGATTATGTACTTTGCTTTGCAGAGATGTTATCAAATTACAGAAATTATAGAAATCTTCCGAATGTTCTTTGGAATTTTCTATTTTTAATTTGAACTCATCAAATAGTTCGCTTATATAAGTGAAATGTTTTAAAATAATTGAAATATCGAAAACTTGAATGAAAGACCAATTATCTATAGCATTTTGAGCATTACCGATTTTGAAAGGGAGAAGACCTGGATTTTCGTTCAATTCATGAAATTCGGGATATGCGAATTCAGTTCCTAATCCTACGCAGTGGATGAAGATCCTGAAATCACATTTTGGGGTTTCAATTCTTTCATATGGATTATTTGAATTTTATTGTTCTTTTTATTTTCCACTTTTACTTTATGATGTTCTAATATTTCAAGAATTTCGTACGGCCCTAAAAATTTGTTTTCACGTTTGTTCCGTCTGTTGTTGTATTTATAAACTGTTTGACCTACTTGAAGTTCAGTTTGTTCTGAGCCTCTATAATTTCGTTTTTCAATAACTTTTTCTTTCTTCTCAATAATTTTTTTGGAAATATTTTGATATAAATGTTTCATCTTATTTCGGTGTGTTGCTACATAATCTGAATAAAATGATGTTTGAATTAACTCTGATGGATCGCGAGATTCTGTATGACCAAAAGTCAGTTCGTATGGGGAATAGTTAGTGGCTGAATGGAAACTACTATTGTAGGCTACATATAATTGCAAAATTCATAAGTTCGGAGATGGTATCTTTTGGATATTTCTGTCTAAGAATTCTGAGATGTTCTATTAAGCTAGAGTGGAGTCTTTCGATAGCAGCATTGGATTCATGATGAAGTGGTGTTGTGAAATGAATATTACTTTTGTGTGATTTGAGTAATTCTTGAACAATTTCATTTTTAAATTCAGTACCATTATCGAATATTATTTCTTCTGGCAAACCGTAATATGAAAAATATTGAACTAGACTTTTGCAAATTTCTATAGAAGTTTTTCCTTGAATCTTTATGGCTTGACCTAATTTTGAGAAGGCGTCAATTATTGTAAGGAAGTTCTAATTGTCAAATTTGAATACATCTGCGTGAAGTAGTTGAAAAGGTCTACTTACACTCTTTGTTAGATTTAATGGTACATATGCAGTTCTTCTTGAATATTTAGACGTCTGGCAGATTTCGCAATCGTTGATATATTTGGTGATATCTTTTTTCATAGAAGGCCAATAATAATTTTTCTTGATTTTTTCCAATGTTTCGTTAATTCCTCTGTGATTGCATTTATCTTCATGTTGATGTTTCATTATTAATATCTTTTCCTCGTTATCCTTAATAGAATTTACTAATTTCGTACATTTTACTAGTTTTAATAGATTGCCATTGAAGTTTTGGATGAATATTTTATTGAAATCTATATAGAGTGTCTCGTCATTAAAATACATATAAAATGTTCTATCGGCTGTAGTATAACAACGAAGAAAGTCCATGTAATATTTTGTTATGTGGGTTTTTTGTGATCATAATTTGTAGGGGTTTGTTATTAACTATTTCATCGAGTATTGGGATACCATCGTTAATATTATCATTTGCATCAATTGAATGTGCAGTTTCTGTGCTTTCATCTGTCTGTGCTATTTCAATATCGCTTATTTCTTGGTTAGGTGGTTTTAACTGGATGTTTTGTAAAATTTTGATTTTTTATTTTTGCTTCTACTTGTTGATGGTTCTGAGTGAATTTTGTTGAATTCTTTCAAGATGTCTTGTTTAATTTCTTCTATCTCTTCTTTTTTTTGCTCGGATGGATCTAAATTATTTTTTCTAGAAAGTCTGTAATTTCTTGATTAATATCTCCTGGGTTATTATGTGTACTCCTTGTTTCAATAGCATTGATCTTAACTCTTGATAACGCATCAGCATTGGTATTTTGGCTTCCTTTTTTATAAATGATCTCATAATCGAATTCCTCCAATTTCAAACGCCATCTTATAAGTTTACTATTAGGTTCTTTCAAGTTAAAAAGCCAAACTAAGGGTATGTGATCAGTGTAAATCTTGAATTTTCTTCCGAATAGATATGGTCTGAAATGTTTACAGGCCCATACAATTGCTAATAACTCTTTTTCAATAGTTGAATAACGGTGTTCAGTATCATTTAGAGTTCTACTTGCATATGCGATGGGTTTGTCATTTGGTACAATTCCTTGGCTTAAGACGCTTCCAACAGCTTGATCTGACGCATCTGTTGTCAATATAAAGGGTTTCTCAAAATCCGGATAAGTTAAAATAGGAGCATTTATTAGAAGTTTCTTGCAATGTTCAAATGATTCAATAAATTCTCTTGTATGTTCTATTTTCGATTCTTTTTTCAAACACCTGGTCATCGGTCTTGTAATTTTCGCGAAGTCTTTGATAAATCTGCGGTAGTAACCAATCAGTCCAAGAAATGACTTAATTTCTTTTCGGATCTTCGGAATTGGAATGTTCTCAACTGCTGAAATTTTGTCTGGGTTCGGTTTAACTCCTTCGGGTGTTATGATGTGACCCAAATATTGAATTTCTTTTCTCAAGAATTTGGATTTGTCCATTTGAATTTTGAAGTTTGAATCACGAATTATTTTGAAAACTTGTCGTAATCTTTCGATGTAGAAGAGGTACTATATATTACAATGTCATCAAGGTACACAAGACAAATTTCATTTTGAAGTCCTCGTAATATGTTATCCATCACCCTTTGGAATGTTCGAGGTGAATTCTTCAAGTCAAAAGGAAGTCTTCGAAATTCGAAGTGCCCATTCTCAGCAGAAAAAGCTGTCTTCGGAATGTCTTTGGGTTCCATCTCTATCTGATGAAATCCACTTGCTAAGTCGATTGCAGAGAAATATTGGCTTCTTCCTAATTTATCTAAGATGTCGATGATATTTAGCAATAGGTATTGATCACTTATAGTTTACTCGTTCAGTTTGCGATAATCGATTACAACTCTCCATTTCCTTTTTCCGGATGCGTCCAGTTTCTTCGGTACGATCCATATTGGACTGGAGTAAGGGCTTGTTGAGTGCTGAATTATTCCTTGATCTAGCATTTTATTTATCTGATCTCTTACTTCGTTTCTGTGGATTTCGGGATAACGGTAGTTCTTAGTGAAAATAGGTGTTTCATCGGTTAAATTTATTTCGTGTTTGATTTTGTTTGTGAATGTTAATGGTATTTTCTCACTGTAGAAAATATCTCTGAATTCGAAACATAATTTCTTGATAGCGTCTGACTCTTCTTTATTGATCTAGTCGAAGATTATAATTTAAATAATAATAATTATAATAATAATAATTCTTTGAGTATTTTATCTTCAACAGATTTATGTATAGTAGGTGTATCTATGTTTAGTTTCTCACAAAAATTGAGTTATATTGGATTTATAGGTTCAATTTCTAAAGGTTCGAATCTTATGAGATCAACTGGATTGTCGTTAATATTCAAAATTGTTGTTATTGCGTAATTATCTATAATATTTACTAATGCTTCAGGCATTTCTAAGTTTCCTTGTAAAATAGTATGCTTCAGAATTCCTAAGCCTTTATTTAGCTTTACAGGTATTTTATTGCTTTTTCTACTCTAGGTTCTAAATGTATTCTATAATCATTAAATTTCTTATGAGTGACGGGTTCATGATCATTAGTTTCGTAAATTATTGGAATCTTAGCGTAAGGTGTTACAATACATTTATTTTTAAGATCTATATTGGCTTGCAATTTACTCAATATATCTGCACCAATTAATCCATTGTATTTCTGAGAGAAATTAAAAAGGTAAAATTTGTGAAAATTATTGACATTAAAAATGTTAAATGCTGGGATTACTGCAATTTCGTTGTGGGATGTTATACCATGTGCAGTTTGAATATTAAAATTCTCGAATTGTATATATTCAGTAAAGAAATAATTTGCTAAATCCGGATGAATTAAACCCTTTGAACTTCCAGTATCTATGAGAAAATTAGCATTTAATTCTGGAATTTCTATGTATGGTAAATCAGCACGTATATGATTCATTTGAATTACTGTCATTCCTGTTGGATATTTTGATGAGCTAATTGAAAATTTTCCTCTTCAGAACCAGTCGGATAAAATTGTTCATAATCATAAAAGCCTGGGTAAGCATTTTCTTGTAAGGTATATGTATCATTTACAACATTTTCTTGTGTTTCTACAACTTCATTAGAATTTGCTTTGGTTGAATAATTGTTATCTTCTATACCGCCGGCGCCAATCTCATGATTATGTAGTTTCGCATTACTTTGTTGGATATGAGGTCTTGTATTACCAGACGACGTGTCCGTAGGTTGGGGATAAACGCTTCTCTTTGAATTTGTGCTAGCGTTTGAAAAGAATTTTAGAATGGAAATTTGGTATAATATTACGAGGGGTCTGAGAGAAATTCTTTGGAGGTGAATAAATTGGACGGAAATTTGGTTGATATAGATTTGCTTGATGGAAATTTGGTTGATATAAATTTGGTTGTGAAAAATTGGGTTATGAGAATCTTGGTGGTTGGGAATTAAATGAGTTTAGTGGACGCATATTCATTGGCTGAGAAGGATATGGTCTCTGAGAAAAAGAATTTGAAAAATGAGGTGGCATCGATTGGAATGTACGTGTTGGTTGGATAAACTTGATTGATTTGTAAATGGACGTATAATCGTTTCAGGTTTTGAATAATTAGCGTTAATTTGCGGTTGAGATTTATAGTTCGTAGTTTGTAAATTTTGATTCCTGCCTGTACTAAAATATACAAAGTTTTCTTCTTCTGTACAATGTGCGAGAGCTTGTTCTAAAGAAATGGGATTTCGTAATCTGATTACAAGTTGCATATTATATGGTAATCCACAAATAAAAGTTTTCAATGCAAAGTCATCATAATGTTTAATTTTTATTTGTTTTTCGATAGCATCTGTTATGGTCGAATTCAATTTAGAAAATAGAAGACTCCTTGCATCTTGTATTCTCATTCCAAATTGAATAGGATTTTCATTTTTAAGAGGTTTGATATTGTAACGTGCAAAGGGGAACAGCCGCCGGTATTGGCTATAAAGTAGCGGCATCCGTTTGAAGTATGCGCGCGATATATGCTGTGGTTGGACATACCAAAAGCGGCGTCAACAAAGAGAGCGACGGCAGTGTCGGCATCTTCTGTTAAGCTGCCGACAAACGAATTTCGAGAAGCGTATAGTGGCGGCTTCTGGTCTTTGATACCGAATGCTCTGGATCCTTTATCGGGTATATATATGGGAGAATTTTCGGCAAGAAGACAGAATGAAAAAGGCAGTGTGAATAAACAGAATAGTCCGAGTAAGTTAGAGAGAATATAGTAAAGTTAAGTTGTAATTTATATTATTTTGAGTGTAAATAAAGTTAATTTAATAACTCTAAATTAGTCTCACTTATCTGCGAACCCG
Organism: Crioceris asparagi; assembly: GCA_958507055.1. Lineage (NCBI taxonomy): Eukaryota > Metazoa > Arthropoda > Insecta > Coleoptera > Chrysomelidae > Crioceris > Crioceris asparagi. Next base: position 48,516,348 of record OY293827.1, read on the forward strand.
CATACGCAACAATATGTATTAAGTCCTGTATTAAACAATCAATACTTCTTTGATCAGAGAAAGTTAATGTCAGAGCATCTTTTATTAGCGCTCAAGTATTTAGTTCTGATCGTGAGCCGATTAGGTCTGCTGCACGATTTCTTAACTTACTTAATATAGAATCATATAGACAAATGTTAATCGGAACATTCGGATTTGAATTATTCTGGAATGCTTTAATGAAATTTTCACAAGAACTTATAAATCTAAATAGCTGTTTTGGGTTACCATCGAAAGGTGGTATATTATCTGCTTGATATTTCAACATATAAACATGATTATTCTCAAAGTGCACTGATACTTATTCCATCAAAAAGTCTGATTTCTCTCACTAATCAACCTCTAAATTTTTGGGTGAAATAGATGTTTTGAAATCCTAAAATACTCTTTAATGTTCTTTCAAATATTCATAAATATTCAAAATAATATATAAAATCATATTCTCTCACAATACGACATGAGAATGAAAAATTTTGAAAATCATTCACTTTTCCAGAAACAAGCTGATATCTCTCACTAATCAGCATGCATATTTTCGAAAACAGTAAATGGTATGAAAACCTTTCATAAATAGATTATACATTTAATCTCAAATAAACATATAATGAATTTTAAGAGAATAATTACCTTTGATCAACTAAATTTCTCTCACTAACAAGTTGATCTAAATTTTTCTATTGTTTATGGAAACCTAAAATTTTAAAGTTAATTACTATAAAATCAGTTAAGACCTGTCCTTCATCTATATATAGGTACATATATCCATACACATTAATCCATTTATAACCAATATACATATATACACATATATATACACACATATACATACATACACATATATACATACACACACATACATACATACATAAATACATATATAAACATAAAATAAATATTACATGTCAATTATAGGTACGTATTACATACCCAACTATACGTAAATATCTATACATATTAATTTTGAGATACATCTTGAGAAAAATTATTATAATTATCATTATATAATTTTAGAATATAAGAATAAATGGAACTAAGTCCTTTTATATCTGAGCGTGTATTTATAATGTTATTATGTTTCTTAATATTCACCATTTCTAAGAAACCACGTTTAAAATAATTTTTCTCAGAACATAGTGCAATAGTATTATCAAAATCAATACTATGTTTCTTACTGATAGCATGTTCTGTCAAGGCACAAGATTTTTTATTTCGTCTAATATCACTTTTATGAGATGTAATCGTTCGCGAAATATTTCTGGAAGTTTGACCAATATATGATAATTCACAGTCTAGGCAATTTACTTTATATACTACTCCAGATTTTTCTGTTATTTTTAAAGGAGTCTTTAATTTAGATAATAAACTAGATACTGTTTTTACATTCTTTCTCGATATTATAACATTATACCCCTTAAAAATATTAACAAGTTTACTAGTGAGTTCATTGATGTAATGTAAAGATCTATAGATAGGTAAAATATTATTTGCATTAGAAATATTATTAGGATTTGGTGCGTTATTGGGAACTATTTCATTTATTTCAAGATTAAGTTGAGGATGCATCAAACATTTGTTTATCAATTTTAGAGGAAAATAATTTTCTAGTAGCATTTGTTTTAATTTAGTTAAACTTTCATTTCTATATAAATTATGTGAAAGTTTAATAGCTCTACTTTTTAATGCCATAATTAAGTTAATTTTCATTTTTTGTGGATGATAGGAGAAAAAATGTATGTATCTATTACTGCATATAGGCTTTCTGTACCATTTTGTACGTAATATACCTGCATTATCTCTACATACCATCATATCTAAAAAAAGAAGACATTGTTCACTTTCTAGTTCAACTGTAAATTGAAGATGTTCATTATAAGTATTAAAAATATTTAATGTTTCATCTACTTTATTTGAGGGTAAAGCTAACATTAGATCATCAACATATCGTTTGATAAATGGAATTGGGAAAGAAATTTTTGTTTTTGAAACTTGTATCAATTCATCTAGGACATAATTTACTAAAATAGGTGATATGGTTGAACCCATTGGAGTGCCAAATATTTGTTTATAATATTCTAGGCTGCTTTTGTTAAATGAGCATATATCTAAACCTCATTTGAATAAAATTCATATTCTAGCAAAACACTGTTTGAATGAGTAGTTTCACTGAATTCTCCTTTGTCGTGTATGGTAATATCCCACGAGATCGCGGCCTCCTTGATCAAATAACAGGGTTACTTTTACTTGTATTGCCAATAGTGGGCAAATATGCTTGTCGTCTAATCGGCCAACCGCATGGCAACCGTTTACAAAGTGCGTGACTTGTAAAAGGGTTCGGATTTTATTCCGGTGACACGCCCTTTATAATTTCATTATATTAAAATTAAAAAAATTATAAATAATGATTACAAACTGGTTCTTAATATTTTATATTTGTATATTTAATAGTTGATATAAAAATAATTCGGATTTACTTTCTAATACTTTGAGTTTCCCGTTCGGTTGACCAAACCCATCGCAATGCAAGTTCGTTTATTTATTTCAAATATTTTAAACATCAAATGTGACATGTGACAAATGATTATTATGGCCTATTAAATAGGTAATCAGCTGATTTTGATTAGTGTCAATTCTACTATTTTATAACGTTGGAAGACACTTCGAGAGGCATTTGAAATGTCCTCAGAATTATTTTCTAGATGGTTTTCAGTAGCAAGATTCATTTATATAATTATGCAAGTTAAAATTGAACGGAAACTTTCGTTCCTAAATAAACAAGTTTCTAGGTTAATGAAATCCTATATACCTAGTTAACTATACTATGATTTTTTAAATTTCTAATTTGTGAATTCTTTTATATCCAGGACTTTTATATAATAACTAGCAGCGAAACCGGGCGATACATCGCAGGTTTATTGACATAAGACATTTTTTAACTACCAATATTTTTCACCTTTAGGTTGTATATTGAATATATAACATCAATTAACTGATTAACTAAATTAAATAATAAGACAAAATTAAAATTAGCTTATTCAATTGAAACATTTATGTTTCGTTGTTATATACATATTTACATTTTTATTATATATTTATATGTATTTACATTTTTTGTTTGTTTTTTCTTCACAATACTTGCTTATAGACATTATTTACAGTTTTATTGCTCGGACTGTAAATGAATTAATTTTGAGGTGATCCAACTCGTAAGGTTTTAAACATGGATGTTGACAGAGTACGATTTATATATACGAAACATTCGAATTTAGAAAACAATACAAATTAAAACATTTATTAGACTTATGCACACAACATTCTAAAAGTAGTTTATATTATTATAAAAAATACTTGATGTAGATAAACGTATAGTTTGAATACCCATCGAATGGGGTTACGTCACGCCATTTTACGCATGTCGTAAATAGTTTGAATTAAATTTTAATACCTAACCCCAAAACACTGACACTGACAACTCCAGAGATTTCTGACAATACTTATTTGTTAAGGGGCTAAATCATGAACAAATATAGGGGGACAAGTAATACGAGTAGTGGGAATAGCACAAAAAACATAAGGTTATCGTATGTCATTTCGGTTTTCGGTGTGTTGCGCAAAATCACGCAGTGCATCCTTATGTAGTATGAGCGAAGGAAGCTTAAATACAACAATAGACACTCAGTGAAATACTGCGCAACATCCCAAATTGACAACTTATCACGGGACGTTATTTCAGCCAATTCTGCTTATAGAACATGATACAGAGTTAATCATCCTCCCTTTATATATTCTTGGGCTAAATCACTATCGAAAAAAAATGTTTGACATTAAACGTCAAAGAGAACAATAATAAACGTCAAAATAACAATCAGCAATTAGCCGATCTGATCGAGGACATATGATTATGTTGTTAACATTTTATTTCACCTAATTTACAAACAAAAAAAGAGATAGACAAGGTATGACGAAACCCTATTCGATGGGTATTCAAACCATAAACAAATCTAATTAGTTTACTCTGATTCTGTGTGTGGTTTACCTGTGAATTATTTTAATATTCAAAATTGATTGGATATCTATGCAACCCTCAATGGTATTTGATTTATTTTATGTATGGAAATAGATTGACTAATAAATATTATCTATCAAGTTTATATTTTTGATTGATAGTTAATCAAGTTGGTTGGATTTACAAAATAATTATTATTTATAATTTCATATACCTCTGGCTCAGTTAGTTCTTCTATCAAGTCCAAATGAGAAAGTTTATTTATTTGCTTCAACCAATGTGTCATCCAAACTTTCGGATATTTTCATTTCTTTCTATTTGTAGCTACTTCATGATAGGTGATAAGCTAAATAACATCAGGCCTCCGATTTAGAATCACACGTTGCACCTTCAAATATATATATTTCGTCTTTCTCGCCTGCTCCTTCATTGGCCCATGCTCTCGTTTTGATTGCTCGCCTGTAATGTTCTTATGTCGATACAAATTCGCATACACATTAATAACTAAATTCTATTTATTTAATATAACGAGAGTTTACAATTCTCACACACATATTACAATTTATATACACTAATTCACTATTCACTAATAACTGACTATTTACAATTTATATCACACTATTTATTTCACCTGGTTGGCACGTTGAAAACTGACTGACTTGCCAGGTAGAAGATTCGTCTCTGACCCTTTTTCAACAATAATACTTGTCCGACCTGACCATTCTGCCTTTGAAGCTCTTCTACATGACCGAACTAAGCCTTGAGAGCTTTGGCGATTTCTTGGAACATTTGCAGATCTTTTGCAACACATGAATGCATCGAAGTCCATCTCAACGCTTAGCCGAGTAAGGTCTCTTGCCTGTGCCTCATCATTGTCACCAGCAAATGGGGCCCGTCTGTTAAAATGCACAACTCTGAGTTTCCTTCCGGTAGCCTTCCTAATCCTGTATACTACATCATTGATCTTCTTGATTACTTCATAGGGTCCTTCCCAAGAGGTCTGCCACTTCTTTTGACAATCCTCGACGTTTATGAAGTTTATATAGCCAGACCAGACTGCCAGGTTCGCATCTCGAATTACAAGCTCCGACTTCATACGTCATATTCACGCGATTACTTGCTTACTGTTTCATTTATATTGTAATCAAAGCATATCATGTTCATTTTAGTAAAATACATGATTTTACATTTATTTATATTTAATGTCATTCTGTTCTGGAGACACCATGGAGAAAATGTTCAAATCATCTGCAAAAATCAGATGCAAACATTCAAGCTGTAGAGATAGATCATTGATATAAGTAATAAAGAGCAGTGGCCACAAGTTGGAGCCCTGGGGGACACCTGAAGTAGCAACATATGGTGAGGATCTGCAGCCTCCATATTCAACAACTTGTAACCTATGAGATTGATAAGATTGCATTTATAACAACATTTGCTCAGAAAAACCAACGGCTCGAAGTTTCAACAATAAGACATGATTATCTAGTTGGTCGAATGCCTTTTGAAGATCTGTTTAAATGAAATCAACTTGACCTTGACTGTCAAGTATTTCAGCAAGCACCTGTGATATACAGGATAAATTGAAAACAGTGGAACGTTGAACCATGAAACCATGTTGATTGGGAGAAATTGTATTTTTTACCGCACTATAGATACATTCATAAAGTATAATTTTAAACAGCTTCGCAAAATTACCTAGAAAAGCAATAGGTTGATAATTAAATATTAAGGTAGAATCGCCAGACTTTAGTACAGGGCAAATTTTTGTTACCTTCCACAAATGAGGAAAATGATTTGTTTTTAAGATAATATTAAGGAGGACAGCAAGTGGTTTCGATAAGGCATAGATACAGTCTTTTACTAACAAACTAGGTATGTTGTCAACGCCAGGGGTGAGCTTATTTCTGAGTTTTTTAGATGCTCTAATAATATTTTGTTCCGTTATACTGGGAAGTGAAACGGAAATATTATTTGAGTAAATATTATGAAGAAGATTCCCAGCATAATTAGGAAGAGAAGTTGTGAAAACACTGGAGAAAAATTTGGAGAATCCTTCAACAATGTCTTGAGAATCTTCGTATTTCTTATCCCTATAGATCATATTACCAGGAATTCGAGAGTTACCACGTATGTAATGAACAAACCATGCGTAAACCATGGAGGAAAGCGATGCCCAGTAGCCCTGCAGATCGCGACATATTTGTCTATAATATTGTAACCTGAAGACTTACCCGAATAATAAACTACACACACAATGCACATTCCGGAAAACACGGGAGACATCAGAGGCAACAAGAATAAGTCCTGGTCTATTCTCGAAGCCATATATTGAGAAATAACCTCCAGAAACAACGAAAACAACTCTGGAATCATCTAGAGCTTTTTAGGTTAGATATATAATGCTGATGGCAATGTTAGTGACAGTTAGTTGGTGATAGATAGTCATCGAGTCATAGATCACATAGACAGTAGAGAGTCGTTATAGTCCAAGAAATAAGTTTGAATATAAATATGATTATAGTCGTGTAGTTATTGGTATAAATAAATAAGTGAAAATAAATCTAACCCAGTTTTAATATAAATCCCCGTTACAATATTATTGAGTAGTTCGTAAATCATACTACAAGCCATTTCGCTGTCATCCATTTGTACTAGGTCTGACCAATCTAGACAGCGAATCATGTCATACATAAGCGGAAAGTTAGCACGTCTAAAATTATATTTTTTGAAAGTCCGCCTATATTTGAAATCTTCACTAGACACGGTATTAAACTCACACTCAATTGTAAGAACAAGGTGATAATTATCCTCTCTCACTAAGGGATGATCGTCTACTCTGCATGAGATGTTGGCAAAAATTAAGTCTAAATACCTACTTTTGACGTTAGGGACAATATTATATTGGCTAAAATCTAGAAAGGAGCAGATGTTTGATAATATGCTGCATTTACTGTTACAATTATCGATGTCGGTACATTAAAGTCACCACATACTAGAATTTTACATCCAGAAAAAAGACTGTTGAAAGATTCAAAAGTATCAAAAAAAATCACTTGTATTGATAGACGGTGGGATGTAAATACTATAAACTAACACAATAGCATGAGTTTACAACCAACAATATGTATAAAAGGAAACATATTTGTCAAAATCTGGACATCAATACTAAGAGCACAGATTTCACTTCTAAACAAGTGAGCCACCTCCGGTAGATAATCCGGTGGCCATATGACTGCGATCACATCGAAATACATAATAATTATAAGGAAACATCTCCAAACTTTCCACCTTATCCGTAAGCTTGGTTTCAGTTAATCAAATAATGTCGAAATTATTAATCAAAGCTGAATTATAAAATGTGTTTACTTTAGTATTGAGGCCCCATATAGTCTGATAATATATATAAGAAATAGAATAATTGTAATTGGATGTTTAGCGGTTTAAAGAAACAATTTTTGGGAGTCCATTATGATATATGATTTTTAAATTTTTTCACCTTTCTTTATTCGATCCGTCATTATAACTTTCAACTGCTTATAATTTTCAATTTGAAACAGTGTTCTGTCGTAGGATAAGGATATGTGTTTAAAGCGATCGGCGAAAGGCAATCGGCAGCAATACACTCCTGCGGAATTTGATGCTTAGACTCCGGTAACCCAAACACAACCAAGTTGTTTTTCCTCTTTTCCCTCTCAGATATTTCCTGGATTACATTTTCCATAACTGAAGTTACCGGTTGAGAGGAAACGGTACTTGATTTCAAGTTACCAATCTCGTTTTGCAATTTGGTAACTGCATCTTTGAGAACACTTCCCGGTTGGAAAGAGGTGGCACTTGATTTTAAATTGCCTATTTCTTCTTGCAAATCAGTCACTGCAGTCTTGAGATCATTGTTCTAAGTGGACGGCGCATGATTTTATGTTGCAAACTTCTTCTTGCAAGTCAGCTACAGTAACCTTGCATTTTTATCTTTTTAAACAACATTACAAATTTTTTCTTCAAGATTGGAGAAAATCTTACTGAAATTATCTTTAATCGTTGCCAAAAGTTTAAGGGACGCATGGTTCTTAACAAGAATTTTCCACCATATAAATATTTGTAGAAATGCTCCACGTATTTCACAATGGCCAACAATTCTCTTCTGGTGACGCAGTAGTTTCTCTCCGACTTCGATAAAGTCTTACTGAAATAGCTTATAACCATCTCCTGGCTATTCTGTATCTGAGATAAAACAGAACAAATATACCAATATAAATTTTCCCGTTGGCAGGATAGCTTAATATTGGAACTGTTAGCAGTCCATTTCTCAATTTTTCGAAGGCTTGCTGGCAGTCTAGGTTATTCCGGAATGTTAAAGATCACTCTAGAATGTTTGAAAATCTATAACTTGAATAATATTAGATCATTTTATAAAAATCTAGAATCTAGAATATATTAGTAACATCTGGAATGTCATAGAAAAGTCCTAATGTACTGAAGAAGGATAAAAATATATAATTTCAATTTTAACTGCCATATTTCATAATCACTGAATTTAAGTGAACGTTCAACAACTTTCATCTCTAATGAAACACTCCAATAAATTTAAATAAATATTATGTAAAGAAATAGGACCAACCTTGTTACTTGGTGTACTGAAAAATACAAAATAATAATAATTCTTCTAGTGCTGGTAATTTTGAAGTACTGCCCTTATAGATACCTATATAAAAGACTTTACTAACTTCAAAAGTACCACCACCACTAAAATTATTATTAGTATTTTGTACTTTTCAATGCAACGACTGATAAAGTTGGTCCTGTGTTTTCTAAGAAAGTTTTATTTCACAGTTTTAAGTGTGTTAGTCATCAAAATCGTTGAATATTTTCATTATTCAGAGATTACAAAACAGCTCGGAAACCGTAATTTTTTTTTAAATGTCCAAATTAAATTTTGCTGGTTACCTATGCTCTTTTCTTTTATTTTGACATCAGCAGTAAAATACTGCGCAGCAGTCTAATAACTAAAAACCACCCACAATGGATACAGAAATTCATGTTTATACCCCTCTTGAGTTTTTTCTCCTTCTCGGTCATGTCAAATGAAACTAAAATAAAATTTGGAATTTATGAAATGATTATAATGTGGTCAAAATCATTATTTTGGTTCATGTCTCAACCTTCAAAAAATTCAAAATTTATGAGAACATTACATATATATTACAAATGATGTTAATTTCAGATCATCATAATATGCATCATCAGCATGATTTGCGCCATCTATTGTCGCAAATCGCTAATATCAAATAGCAATAATTAAACGTGAAAATGAAACCTGCATTCAAGGATTCCTTAGTAATGGAAGTCATTTGAAATAATTATTCGTGCAGTAGATATTCCTTTATTAAATAAAAAAATCGAACAATTTTGAATTCACCTTACCATATTCAAAAAAGAACATATTGTTCATGAAAATAACAAAGAGTCAGTACCTTTTAGGTAGTAGATACTGTAACGTGGATAGATGGTCATGTACTTACGGTTATTATTCGTTTATTAGCTATTTATTCTACTACCTTGTTTACAATAGTTGTTGCTTGCATATTTCATTATGTACTTAGTTTTAGAATTATAGTAGATTTATTCTCGATCCTTCCAGAAACTGTATGTGAGGTACAATTTGTCATACTATTGTCAGTTTGACAAGGCTCTAGAGCATTATTATGTGCATCTAGATATTCATAGAACATTCTCAATTAATATAATATATAAAGCCGTGTCCATCACGGGTCACAGTCAGTCTTATAAAATCAGTTGATAACAGTCAGTCTGTGGAATCAGATGTTAATAGTAGTTCAGTCGGTAAAGACAGTGACAGTTTAGATTGTCAAGGTGACAAGTGGTGACAGTTGTACTACGACAGAAGGTTGTGTACAGAGTGTTCGAAATAAACCATTGGAAACAATTTGCGAGCTTTTGAGTCGTACGCAAGTGAACTCACCGCACAACCTTTAGCACAGGGTTAAACGTTACAATACATTTTCAATCTTGAATTTGAATTTGTAATCTAAGATTTGAATACAAAATTATCATGCATTTTAGATGCTTTCAAATGGTCTTTACCGATTAAAAGAAACTTTACCCCAATTAAAAATTGTATAGTTTGGGCTCTATACGTTACTAAAATCACGATTTAAGAAATCGTTTTTTTGTTGCGAATTTGATTAGCCGCAATTTAGAACGTTGAAATGGAATGATTGAGCTAGCAAATTCATTTCAAAATAATAAAATTTATCCATATACGTACATTTTTTGCGGTTTTAAAGAATATTTTTATTTTCTACACCAATGGATGACGAAATTCAAAATCAATCAATAAAGAGCTACAAACAGATATTCTTTCAATAGTTACGACCGTTAACTTGCGCCAAGTCTCCTTTTTGGTTTAGACCGCCCTGTATATGATGATCTGAACGAGACTTGATAAACGATAGTAAGTATTTATACAGAAATTATTGGGTGAGGAGTGAGGGGAAAGAAGTTAAAATGCTCTAATTAGATAAAACTGCAGCATATACAATAACAAATGCTTCTGATCATCCCTGAAGTTGTACAAAAGATTTCATTTGACGTACAAATGATTTTTTTATCTTATAACAATAAAGTTATTAGTAAAAGTAGTTTTACTTTCGGATTTTTTTTTATTATTTATTTTGAATACTCGATCAGAGAACACTACCTAACCACGGTCATATAGCAAGGTCTTGAAACGAACGTAAAAAAGTGGTTAGCTTAGCGTCCAATCTTATTGAGCTACCAATTTCTGCCGCGTGATATGCAGTTGGGCGGCTTCTCTGCCTTGAAAGTGTTACCACAGACAAGGGGACCTACAGTTTAACATGGATTCTGAACCACCGATGTCTCTCACTCGTCCAAGCCGTTTCCATCGTATTGCGCTGCTTAACTTCGATGATCGAAGGCGTTCAGTGTTAACCCGCAGTTACGCGCTCCTCTCTACAATAATTAACAATATATAATATGTAATTTCAGCGGATTTCTGTTTTCTACGACTGAAATTCTGCCTAGCGATATCATTCTGCTTAACTATATTATGAAGATATATAAACTAAGTATGTTACAGATGAGTTTTTTAATGTTGTGGTAATTTTGAAAATTTATAGGTACCTTGCAGGTGGGCCATTGGATATTACTTCGCAAGAATATCATTTTCGAAATAGTAGGTACAATAAGAGAAGGATTATACTCTACAGAAGGAAAATATCCCTTAAGCTACATTACCGTGAAATTTAGGAATGTTGAAAATGTCATGTGAGTACATACAGATTTAATACTAGAATTTGATAATTATTTGTAGAAGTTATACTTTCGTAAGTTTAATCAGCCCCAGATTGATATATTCTGCCAAAGAATAGACATAGATATGCATCTATCTTTGGTTCTGATGTTCTGCAGTTATGAAAGAGTCTAATAATCCACCATAATCCATAATTAAAATCTGGGAAAGGTACCAATCTCAAGTACAGATATTCAGCAAATTTTATGTATAGAAACTTGCATTTTGGGGTCCTCGCAGCTTTGCCAAAATAACCAGAAAATACAACTTTCTGGTTTAATAATTTTATTTTACCCAAAATAAAATTGTTTTGTTACGACACTGGCTATTTTATTTAGTTGTGAATTAATAGATGCCACGTGCGGTCTGGTATGGTTGCAGATGTCATCTTTTTCTTTCTCGATGATTCAGCGGGGAAGACTTTGATTTCGACTCTCACTGATGATTGTTCTACGAGGTCTCTAGGAGAAATGAACTGCTCGTCGTATGAGATTTGCAGTTTATATAGGAAGCTAGATTGATCCATCCTTTTTCCACTTATTTGATGTGCATTTAGCTATTCCTCACACTCTGTAACACATGGGTTTCATCTGGACAGATCCTTGGCATTGCATGCTCATTCCAAGTGAAACTCCTTCTCTTGCTTTTTGTTGTTGTTGTAAATAGAGGAATTTCCGTTTTTCCTAATTAACTATTCAATCGTATTGAATAGAACCCTTAATTTTCAGTACAATATGGTAACTGCATCAAAATATATACAAGTATCAATTGGTGAATTCAATTTCTTATTAAACATTATAAAACAAAACTCTCTCATCTAAACTCAGTAACTGTTATTCCAAATATAGAATTATTAGAAATAGACTGTTCCTTTTTTATTTATTATACTTAAATCGACCATTAATTATAATTCGTTTTTAGCTTATGTTTCGAGATCTCAGAAGTGGCTAACGTTAGAAGAAATCAAGCAGATATTCATCAGAGTCCCCTTTTCCCACGAAGGATGAATGAAGCCAACATGAATACTTTGATTTCAACAAAGTGGTTTGTATTCTAATAAATCTATTTCATATATATATATATATATATAACTCATTTATTCCATCATAAATAAAAATACTCTATTCCAGTGGTACAAAGTTTTCGGGCTTACAACAAAACGATTCAACATTTTTTATTGAATAAACTATAGAGATGAAAACGGGAAAATTAATTATATTCTACAAATATTGAAAAAAGATTAAATTAACCACTCACCTAAAACATTGAAATTCAAAAAATTGAAATAAAAAAATAATTCTTGATAAAAAACATGGTTCTTATTGTTTTGGTAACTTGTTTCTTCTTTTTCATAGTTTTCATATTGTTCTTTTTAAAATAAAATTATTGAGATGTCTTTTACAATGGATGGAGGATATTAGTTACCGGAAGGCTTTTCAATTAGGCTAGGAGATTTTTTTTACAAAACTGATTTATGTCATTTTGTTTTATATTACTTTATAAAATATTGTTGAAGATAATATTTAGTCTATTTTTGTCGTTTTATAGTTTACTCTGTTTTGTTTCTTCTTTATATAGATCGTTTCCAGAATAACTATGTATTTTGTTCAGTAGTTAATATTTTGGTTTCATCATAATTTAAAGTATGTTATTTTCCTCTTCATGATTTGATAATGCGGTTTTATTTTTTTCTTATATTTATGATCTCTGATATGATTTATGAGGTATTTTTGAGTTTGCCCGATATATGCGCTATTGCAGTTACTGCATCGTATTTAAAATACTCTGTGGGTAGTCATTATTCTGAATCAGTGAAATTGATTGATCTGTCTGCAAGATTATTAATTACTGATTTCTTTTTGGATAATGGGTGTTCCGAGTTAAAATGCAAATATCTCCCAGACCAAGTATCTTTAGTCTACCATTTTGTGCGTATATTCTTTCATTGTGTATTAATGTTAAATCTAGAAAATTAATTGAATTGTTTAGTTCAGTTTATTGTGATATATGTGGAGAAGATCTAGTATAAAGTTTTCTTTTTTGGGTACGGTTAATAAACAATCGTCAACGTATAACGTATCTAAAGAAAATGGTATTGGGAAACCTGTTTTCGGTAAAATTTCGTTCTCTAGGTCTTCGAGGACTAGTTTTGAGAAGCAGCTTGAGATGGACGAACCCATGGTGCAACCATAGATTTGTTGATAGAATTATTCATCATACTTAAAGTAAACATCTTTAGGAATATTTGTGTAAAAAATACTAAATCAGTAGCCTGCTCCCAAATACAAACTATTAGCCTGGCCAGGCTTAAATTGGCCCTAGGAAATTCACAGATATGCGGACTCTATACAAGAATATGACATTGACTGATGGCATATATTATACAGCTCTCAACTTCGAAATAGAAGAATCTCGAAATTAATTGAAATTCATAGAATTAAAATAGATATAATTATATTTTGTTGGTTTTGATTAAATAGGATTTTAAGAATTAACTTGCATGTAAAAAATGAAATAAAGAAATATGGAAATAATTATTTTTATTGTTAAGTATTATTACTTAATGAAAGTATTGGTTGATGACGTATTGTGCTAGATCACTACCACTGCCTCTACATTAAAAATGCATCTTTACTACTAAATAAACTGGAAAATGATACTCTTATAACTTTTTCGATTGTTTATACATGAAACAAATTCAATAACCGAAAAATACCGAATTTCTAATAAATTATTAAATACATGTTTGGGATTGTTGGGCTTGAAGGAGTGGAGGAGGCCACAATTTCGTTACAAAACTGTTATATTCTAAGCAAAATTGCTCACAAATAGGTACTGTTTCCTCTGTTATTGAGGATTTGCAGTGTTAGTCATGGTAATAATACTATATCGAAAGATAAAACTTATAATGTATACACATAACAAAGAATATACCTATTCTAAAAAAATAGAATATTTTTAAATTTAAACCACAAAAATTATTGTGCCCCAAAATAAAATAAAATAAAAAAACAAAAATTAAAAATTAATTCCAACTTGACCTGGACTACATGATTGCTAGTGAGTTCGATGTGAAAGAGAAAAATTTTGGTTGGAGATGATAATTTATAGCTCATCAACCCATGCGTGGTGCCATCTATAAATGACTGGACATAATTGATCAAATTAATATCGTATAAAGATTGAAAATTGAAGAAAACTCTATACTATAATATAATGACAAATAAATAAATGAGGTTAAGGAGAAGCATAAATATCCCTAAACAAATTCAAAAGTTAAGAGTGTTAAAGAATTGTATACAGTCAAAGTTAGTTTGTTCATTAAGAGATATGATTAATGGGTTGTTGTTATTAGAAGTGATTTTCTCTTTCACATCGAACTCACTAGCAATCATGTAGTCCAGGTCAAGTTGGAATTAATTTCTAATTTTTGTTTTTTAATTTTTAGAATTTAATTTTATTTTATTTTGGGGCACAATGTGAAAGTTAAGTTTTCTTCAAAATTTTTATTTTATTTTATCGACTAATTTTGGTTCGAGATTGAGTTTATTTTCATCTCCACGTGAGTATCATATTAGCCATCTTTTCTAAGATATAGTTCAACAGTATCATATCATTAATTTGTACAAATTTGTTACAGAACCTTTTAAGATTGATAATGAAACTATATAGTTTCGAAACATGTCTCTTATGGTAATTAATATGTAAACAATATATTGTGGAGAAGACTTAGAGTTTCTTTTTTCTACATTTTACTTCACTCCACTTTGAGATAATGGACTTTTACCTACAATTCCAATATGCTAGTCGAGCAACGTTAGTCCGCCAATATAAGGATCTCTTATTACGACGAAAAACCGTATCATTGGATATATGGTTCAACAACGTTTGTCTAAGGAGGAATCTCACACATAACTACATATCACTACACTCCAGAGTCAGCTCCTCAGCAGCCAAAAAAGCCATTTCCACAGCTAACATCACTTGGATCAAATACGAAATTAAGGCCCACTACAACAAGCTCAATATCATCAACTCTCATCTCAAATGGCTCTACTTGAAATTGGCCGATGTCCTACACTCCATGGAACTGGATTTGCTTCACAGACAATTACTTGATTATATTGAAATAAAAGGTAAGGAGAAGCATAATAAGTTAACACATAAATTATCTAGATTAAATTCCAATATTTCTCAACCCAATAATACAATAAACAAATTTTCCGATTACAATTTCCATCCGAGAGTCATGAACAAATCGTCGATTACATTTAATGAATATGAATTGAATTGTCTCAATCAAGGTTTAAAATTCAATATATACAAACACCAAGATAAAAAACAATTTCAACAATTTGCCATAGAATGTGAAAAAGTCATTGAAACCTCCAATTTCTATAATAAAGACTTAATTAGGAGTGACATTGCACGTGTATTAAACAGGAATTTCTCTTTTAATCCGAACATATCATACAACAATAAACGTAAGAAACTAGAGTTTAATTTGAATCGTATTAATAACAAAGTGAAACATAATAATTTAATAATCACAAAAGCAGATAAAGGAAATTGTCTCGTGATCTTAGATCACTCTGAGTACGTGAGCAAAGTCCTCAACTTCTTGACCTCGGGCGGATTCCTAAGGTTAGATTGTGACCCTGTAACCAAATACGTAAGAAGAGTGAAAAAAGATTTAGACAACACTTTAGATACCATCGTATTCTATGAATCTAATAAAGATAAATTAATCCCCATGAACCCGTCTACTCCATTACTATATGGTTTGCCGAAAATTCATCAAGCAGACATACCCATTAGACCAGTTGTCTCTTATTGTAACTCTCCTACATCCAAATTAGCAGCATGGCTCAATAAACTTATTAGAGAATTAACCGAATTCAACAATCCCTACTCTATAAAAAATACCAAAGACCTTATCAACAAAATATCTAATTTGGTAATACCTGACAACTCTATATTGGTTTCCTTTGATGTAGTTAACCTCTTCCCAAGTATTCCTCCAGATGATTGCATACAATTAGTAAGAAAACTCCTCTTTGAAACAGGCACTAATTTCCACCACTGCCTTAACATCTGTCAACTATTAGACACAGTCCTAAATCAAAATTTTTTCAAATTTAATAATGAATTTTTTCGCTCAATTAACAGGATTAACCATGGGCAGTAACCTTTCCCCATTACTAGCTCAAATTTTTCTGAATAATTAAAGATGCAATTCCACAATTTCACTCATTATGATAAAATCATTTTCTACTACAGATACGTGGATGATTGTTTGGTTCTTTTCAATGGTAACTTAAATCAACTTCATCTGTTTCTGACTTTCTTGAATACTTTACATCCAGCGATCTCTTTCACAATGGAAATTGAAACTAACAATTGCCTACCCTGTCTAGATATCCTTATTACAAAAACAAACAATAAGTTGGGATTCGCAATCTACCGAAAACCTACACATACAGACAACATCATCCCTTTCTCATCATGTCACCCGATTTCGCACAAACTGAGCTCCTTCAATTCATTTTTTCATAGATTATTCTCCATCTCTATGAGTGCAAGAGACTTTAACAATGAACTAAACATCATTAAACAAATCGGTATTAACAATGATTACCCTATTCAATTCATAGATAGATTATACCATAGACAGTTACAGAAACATATAAATAGAAATTTAACTATACCTGCCTTACCATCTAGATATTGTTCACTGCCCTTCATTGGCAAAGTTTCCCAAGAAGTCAAAAACATACTCCAACGTCTTAACCAAGAATTGAAGGTATGCTTCTTCACTCGGAACACACTATATAATAGGTTGGTCAACAGCAAAGATAAGGTTAGTCCCTTGGATAGATCAGGTGTCTATGAGATTTCATGTTCCACTCCAAACTGCTTAGCCAAATATGTAGGTCAAAATGGTAGAAAAATAAGTATCAGAATAGCAGAACACACCAAAGTGATAGACAAATATCGATCATTGTTTCTCACAGTTCCTTTCCATGAGATCAATTCCAACAGTTCCTTTGCGAATCATATTATTAATCATAAACAAACCTTTGATATCACTAAAGATGTCAGAATATTACACCTGTCACCAAAGGGCCGTTTGTTGAATATCTTAGAAATCTTTGAAATCAATTCTAATAATAACAACCCATTAATCATATCTCTTAATGAACAAACTAACTTTGATTGTATACAATTCTTTAACACTCTTAACTTTTGAATTTGTTTAGGGATATTTATGCTTCTCCTTAACCTCATTTATTTACTTGTCATTATATTATATTATAGAGTTTTCTTCAATCTTTATACGATATTAATTTGATCAATTATGTCCAGTCATTTATAGATGGCACCACGCATGGGTTGATGAGCTATAAATTATCATCTCCAACCAAAATTTTTCTCTTTCACATCGAACTCACTAGCAATCATGTAGTCCAGGTCAAGTTGGAATTAATTTTTAATTTTTGTTTTTTAATTTTTAGAATTTAATTTTATTTTATTTTGGGGCACAATGTGAAAGTTAAGTTTTCTTCATAATTTTTGTTTTATTTTATCGACTAATTTTGGTTCGAGATTGAGTTTATTTTCATCTCCACGTGAGTATCATATTAGCCATCTTTTCTAAGATATAGTTCAACAGTATCATATCATTAATTTGTACAAATTTGTTACAGAACCTTTTAAGATTGATAATGAAACTATATAGTTTCGAAACATGTCTCTTATGGTAATTATTATGTAAACAATATATTGTGGAGAAGACTTTGAGTTTCTTTTTTCTACTCAGTGATAATTATTTATTAACCATATTGTGGTGTCGATATTTAAATTTCGCGGATTGTTTATTTTTCTTTATATACGAATCATAAAAGTCAACATATGATGTCTTATTATTTTTATATGTCTATGTTATTACTGATAATACAATAAATTAAAATTTCATAGACAGCTGTGCCGGATTGGTTTTGAACGGCATTCTATGTTTAGCAATATTTCTGTCAGGTGTAGAGTATTTGTTTTGTTTTGACGTTTTTTTTGCTTCTTGAGAGAAAAAGTTTTGAAAGGTGCGGTAAAAATAAGAGAGTGATTGTAGACTTTGAGAAGGTAAGGTGTATTTTTTTGTTGTTGTATGTAACTGATGAGTTTTTGTTTTGTTGTTGTTGGAAATTTATAAGAAGGTTTGAGCTACCTTAAAATTAAATGCACTTGTTTCGGTATCATTTATTTGATGAATTAACTTGGAATAATTACTTCATCACATAAAGTAATTTTATAGACGATGCGAGAGTATCGTGAGTCAGGCCAAGAGACTATTGTATGATAGAGATTTGTTGAATATTATTTATTTTGGTATATGTTACTGTTTTCATGATGATGTCAATAACTATTGTTTATTTCAAAAATGAACACCTTTGTAACAGTATCTCATGGTAAATGGTATTGACCGTTGACATCAACATGCAAAAAGAATTTGTCCCAGGGACTTGAATCCCAAATTGAGCAGACTGACAGCGAGCGGGGGGTCTGTCCCTCCGTGTTAGAAAGTGTAAGTGTGGTGAGTGATTCTTTCTTCATTCGTTTGTTTTATACCATCATTTATTATTGTTAATCACATTACAAGTAAATTCATCAAGAGTTGTCAAGAGTTATTATGTAATAGTGTCAGACCTTTGTGAATTTTCACGACAAAGAGAATGTGCAGTGTTATTAAAAATTTATTTTAAAATATTTGATAGTACATGGGTTTTTTTCGCTCTTTTTCCCATGTTATGAAGATTTTAAGAGCGACCTTCCTGGTCTAAATTATAAATTTTATTTTCTTTCAAATTGCCTGTATTATTTTAAATTATTAAATGTTTTCGTATTTAATTCAAGTGAAAAATGATGTGTTGTTTAAATAAAAGGACTGGTAAGGGATTTTGTTGTTTCAATTACTGTCTACCCCCTTTCTCTACTAGAAGGTTAACTCCGTTGCATCCTACAAACGTGTTTTCTTATATTATTAGAGTGCCTGACACTTCAGGTAAGTCCTAAAATCCACTAGACTAGATGATCACGTGCCAAGAGACGAGTCGTAAAGTTAGATAGTGAATTAGAGGTAAACTGTAGCGCGGACCAGGAGGTCTATTCTGTACACTAATCGTTAATCGATAGCTGCTTATCGCTATAATTATATATATAGATATACTTATACATGGCGATATGTCATTTGATGCCAGTCCGCAACCAAAAATGATTGTTCTATGTCGTCATATTTTGGTGTTCTGTTCAAAAAGTTATCGGGCGGTCTCTTGAGTGCGATAAGTGAAGATCCTTGTGAACGATAACATTTGACAGTCGATGATGTCACGTGGTCTTGCCGTCTCGCCGTACGACGTGTGTTGTGTATTTATGTGTTTGTTTATGTTCAACTATAACCTATAACCTCTTGTGCTTTATTATAAATTGTTGTGAGTTGTCAACACAGAAATATAATAAAGACTCTATGGTTGTGAGTTTTCTTAAGTGAGAATTTTACAGGTAAGTATCATATCCTTTTTTGAATTTTACGTCTTAAGAGAAATTATTCTATTTTTAGGTTACTTCAATCGGCAAAAGGAAGTAAAAATATATTTGTATTCGTATTTATGTCTCATCTATTTGAGAATTGATCCTATACCCAATATTCTAGGCAGTAATAGCTTTCGCATATAGTATTAGTTAAATTGCAATCTGAATTCCGATTATTTTGTCATGGGTAAGTAGTTATCGGATTGGATCCTTGTGTTACTTTCATCAATTATATACTTTCATATTAATCTTTCTGCAAGTTCTCAGAAAGTAACATAACGGATACTATCCTATAGGTAAGTTACAGAATAATAATTTCATAATATACACCATTTCCACTTTAATTCAATAAGGTTTTAATTGCATTTGAGAATACAACAAACGTAGTGGAGAATAGTCAGTTGTATTTGAGAAATTATTTTATAATATCAATACGAATGTAATTCTATTTCAGAATGTATCATTTGAATTTAAGAAGTTGCTAATTGCATTTGAGAAAAGTATCCTAATTGAATTAGCAAGTTGGTAAAAAGGTCTAAAGGTTCAGTGTAATCATCATTTCTAATGTTAAGATTGTGTTATGCATGTGCTTTTGTGTTTTTCATTATCTTGTTTATCTTCTCAATTACATTTTACCATTTCTTGAATACAATTGAACTCTTAAATTAATATTTTGACTACTCAAATAAAACTGACTTTTTTCAACTAATTGGTGCTCTCTTAAATAAATTTGACTTCTCTCAAATACAATTGATATTTTTTTTAAATAAACAGTATTCTTTCTCAAATAAATGTGGAAATGGTGTAGAAGAAACCATTAGTGTAATGATTATTAATTATTGTAGTATAGGTCCGTAAGTACTGCAAACTGCAAGTTATTTTCATTTTGGTGTGTACGTTTTACAGTTTTGGGAATTATTATGTTCTAGGTTATTAAAACATAAGTAAGTGAGGAGTGAATTCAAGTATCTACAACAATTTGTTTCTACCACTGAGTAAGTATTTTTTTATATATACATACAATATATATATATATATATATATATATATATATATATATATATATATATTTACTTGTTAAACATTGATTATATTTTATTCTAGGTTCATAACTAGATATACGATATACTTACTATAAGTGGGTCCCTACTGCTGTTCGAATAAGTAAGTAGATTTCAGTTCAGTGTGTTGATTACTTTTTTGTTAGATTTAGCCTTCAAATAAGTTCAGTTTTATTCATTGTTGAAATTGGTATAGTATTTTTGAGAATATCTAAATAGAGATACAGCAAAGAATATAAAATCATCATGTCTCATAATAATATAACTTTTCTAAATACTTTGCAAGGTTGGTGAGATTTTTAATTCTATTACATTTTAATTTTTATAAGAGCTTAACATAAGTTCAGCACACATCGTACTTGTTTTTAATAAATTGTCTATTACTTTAGGATCAATTCATAATTTTCAATGCTGGTTTGGGCTACTTGGCACTGGATGTGATGAATTTGGAACATCGTGCACGGCGTTTGGAGAGAAGAACGGAACGGAGTGCATGGAGAGCGAGTCATGATCCTTTTGAGATGCATGAAGACCAATTCATGGATCTTTGGGAATTTGGGAATATTCAGAGCTTCAGCCACCCGAGTACAGACTGGCTCTTCTCTAAAGAGTCATCCCCCTGTTCCAGCCTTTCTATGAATTCCTACGAAATAAGGTAAATATCAACTAGTGTACCAGAAAAGATTAAAAAAATGTAATTATTGAACCAGAAAAGTGAGAAAATGTCTAGAATTATAAATTATAATGAAAGTTTAAATTGTTATTATTTATGTAGAAAAGAGAAAAGAAATGAAATTTAATTTGTATGGAGAAATGCAATGTCACAGAGGTGAAGCGATATAAAACTAAAGTACGTATGTATATAACTCTGAAATAACTCACTATTTCTTCAGGATAAAGGTCAGCACATGAGGAACCCTCCCAATAATTTGACCCAAAAAGGCTACAAATTTGTTTATCCTGCTCGTTAACTGCAGGCTCATTATTCGGAAGGCCTCCCGTTCTACTTCTTGCACCACGGATCTGAGCAGCCTTACCAAGAGCTTTGGATTTCATGTCTCTCCATGTCTACAAGAAATTCAGCTCCAATAATGACTGGGAAATTATGATGAGATTAGGATATTGCTATTGTATTAGCTCTTAAAATATTTCCTTTACAATGAATTTAATAGATTTATTTTTGATGTCTTTTAGACATTTAGTACTCATGACTAGGAAGGTAAGCTGTGTTAGCAAAATGTGTATTCAAAATTTCTAGTATGCCTTGGATAAAGATTGGAATTATTAAAATTATAAGTCTGTAAATTAGAAGAATGTTATTATATGAAATTATTATATAAAATGGCTATGTACACAGTTGAACAAAATTGTGGAACCATCTTCATCGTTTTACGTTATATTAAAATCTTCTCTTACAAAAATAGTGTTTATTTTGATTTGCAACAGTTAAAATAATTTTATATATTTTTTCATTTTCCTCAATGTTAGAGTGCTAATTTTGTTTTAATAAGAATTAATTGACAACTATTAAAAAACCAAAAGTTGGACATCCTCCGAAACTTATTATATCATCTAAAATGTGAAAATAACTATCTGAAAATATAAAAATATATAGGGTGATCTATTTGGTAAAACTTATGATGTCAGATCCAGAAATAATTTTCCATCCCTGTATATGTATAAAGATATTAGGATATTTTTTTCTGATACGAACTTTTGTCACTATTCACAACTTATTTCGATTAGTTCATATGAGTCTATTTGATACTCACAGTTTGCCACCTCTCTGCAATTTTGGGGTGCCCCAACTGATTTAGAGTATTGGTCAGCTCTTGCCAAATTGCTTTATTTGTGGCTACACCATCATAGCCAAGTTGCGCCCCAGAAGCGAATTTCGGGTGGCTACACATAAATGCTACCAAAGAAGTAAGTTGTTCTTTATTATCTCGGTAGCATCTATTTTGTCTCCTAAGAAAATTGCGTAGAAAAACTTACTTTACTGCTTCAGAAATGCGGATCATAATTTACCAATAACATAATATTATTATTGTAACTTTTATACACACAAAAATACAATATATATTTTATGAGAACATTAAAATTACTTACATTTCGGCAACAGTATCCATCATTGAAATTTAAATCACCAGAAAACTATCACAAAACTTACGAACAGAAATTAACCCTCCAAGTTTATAATTCGCAATGATCTTTCTTACATAAATTAGTCTCGTGAAAGTGTATTAGTTCATATCTCAACCGTATATCTCGAAATATTATTGGCTGAGACAAAAGAATGGATGACTAATAATTGTTTCTCGTGCCATATGACTCCCATCGGTCTATAACGGCCGTTGGGTCAGTTCATAAATATATGAACAAATTCAAAGCATGAAATAATAAGGAATATTTCGAGATTTCCCACCCTATCAATGCAAGTTTAAAAAATAGAAGAAATATATTTTGAACTGAATATCTCCACCTGTTTTTAGATATGCATATTCAGAATAAATCTAGAAAACTGATTAACATAGGTAGGTACTTGGGGCTGGATTGAATCACATTAAAAATATTTTCCTGATAAATAAGAATTGATTGTAAACAACCATTTCATCTTTAAATTAATCGTTCATCGAATAAACATGCAAGTAATGAAGAAAGTAGATGAGATGGTGAAATTCTTTATGAATCTCTGTTGTTTATATTGAGATTACCTACCGTAAGTACCTACATATTTTGGATTTGCCTTCGATGTTATTCATAATCATTATATAATATTCATCTGTTTTCTCTCTGATGGTGAATCATTAGTTTGTGTAAAACGTAAAGTTAATTCTATGATAGGTATAATAGATAGAATTTGAGTTTGTGGTATGATAATTGAGCAAAGCTCTTCTCCCTCACAGCAAAATTCACATAGTGAAATCAAACACTGTTAGAGCTATTTGCAACATGATTGTTCGCTCAAACAATACACTTGAGTTTGTGTTGATACCTAAACTGAGGTATTGCCAAACTTAATTATTGGCAACTCTCATTCTTGAAGCAATAATGTGAATGCTATCATTATACAGTAATTTGATTGATTGAAATTAAAAAAGCTTCTTTCCAAATGTCGGCCTATTTTCCATACCTTCTTCTTTTATCCAACATAACCTACATTTAATTTTTCTCACTATTATAACGTAACCAAATAATGTTGCCTCTACTATCTGTAATAATATAACATCACCCAGTATATGGATAAATAAAGTTAACATCTATGTGAATGACATTTCGATCTTCAACTGTTATCGTTAATCGACATAATCTAACGATAACAGTTGAAGATCGAAATGTCATTCACATAGATGTTAACTTTATTTATCCATATACTGGGTGATGTTATATTATTACAGATAGTAGAGGCAACATTATTTGGTTACGTTACAATAGTGAGAATAATTAAATGTAGGTTATGTTGTATAAAAGAAGAAGGTATGGAAAATAGGCCGACATTTGGAAAGAAGCTTTTTTAATTTCAATCAATCGAATTACTGTATAATGATATAATGCATTCACATTATTGCTTCAATAATGAGAGTTGCCAATAATTAAGTTTGGCAATACCTCAGTTTACGTATCTACACAAACTCAAGTGTATTGTTTGAGCGAACAATCATATTGCAAATAGCTCTAACAGTGTTTGATTTCACTCTGTGAATTTTGCTGTGAGGGAGAAGAGCTTTGCTCAATTATCATACCACAAACTCAAATTCTATCTATTATACCTATCATAGAATTAACTTTACGTTTTACACAAACTAATGATTCACCATCAGAGAGAAAACAGATGAATATTATATAATGATTATGAATAACATCGAAGGCAAATCCAAAATATGTAGGTACTTACGGTAGGTAATCTCAATATAAACAACAGAGATTCATAAAGAATTTCACCTTCTCATCTACTTTCTTCATTCCTTGCATGTTTATTCGATGATCGATTAATTTAAAGATGAAATGGTTGTTTACAATCAATTCTTATTTATCCGGAAAACATTTTTAATGTGATTCAATCCAGCCCCAAGTACCTACCTAACTTAATCAGTTTTCTAGATTTATTCTGAATATGCATATCTAAAAACAGGTGGAGATATTCAGTTCAAAATATATTTCTTCTATTTTTTAAACTTGCATTGATAGGGTGGGACATCGCGAAATATTCCTTATTATTTCATGCTTTGAATTTGTTCATATATTTATGAACTGACCCAACGGCCGTTATAGACCGATGGGAGTCATATGGCACGAGAAACAATTATTAGTCATCCATTCTTTTGTCTCAGCCAATAATATCTCGAGATATACGGTTGAGATATGAACTAATACACTTTCACGAGACTAATTTATGTAAGAAAGATCATTGCGAATTATGAACTTGGAGGGTTAATTTCTGTTCGTAAGTTTTGTGATAGTTTTCTGGTGATTTAAATTTCAATGATGCTGTTGCCGAAATGTAAGTAATTTTAATGTTCTCATAAAATATATATTGTATTTTTGTGTGTATAAAAGTTACAATAATAATATTATGTTATTGGTAAATTATGATCCGCATTTCTGAAGCAGTAAAGTAAGTTTTTCTACGCAATTTTCTTAGGAGACAAAATAGATGCAACCGAGATAATAAAGAACAACTTACTTCTTTGGTAGCATTTATGTGTAGCCACCCGAAATTCGCTTCTGGGGCGCAACTTGGCTATGATGGTGTAGCCACAAATAAAGCAATTTGGCAAGAGCTGACCAATACTCTAAATCAGTTGGGACACCCCAAAATTGCAGAGAGGTGGCAAACTGTGAGTATCAAATAGACTCATATGAACTAATCGAAATAAGTTGTGAATAGTGACAAAAGTTCTTATCAGAAAAAATTATCCTAATATCTTTATACATATACAGGGATGGAAAATTATTTCTGGATCTGACATCATAAGTTTTACCGAATAGATCACCCTATATATTTTTGTATTTTCAGATAGTTATTTTCACATTTTAGATGATATGATAAGTTTCGGAGGAAAACTTTTGGTTTTTTAATAGTTGTCAATTAATTCTCATTAAAACAAAATGAGCACTCTAACATTGAGGAAAATGAAAAAATATATAAAATTATCTTAACTGTTGCAAATCAAAATAAACACTATTTTTGTAAGAGAAGATTTTAATATAACGTAAAACGATGAAGATGTTTCCACAAATTTGTTCAACTGTGTACATAGCCATTTTATATAATAATTTCATCTAATTTACAGACTTATAATTTTAATAATTCCAATCTTTATCCAAGGCATACTAGAAATTTTGAATACACATTTTGCTAACCAAGCTTACCTTCCTAGTCATGAGTACTAAATGTCTAAAAGACATCAAAAATAAATCTATTAAATTCATTGTAAAGGAAATATTTTAAGAGCTAATACAATAGCAATATCCTAATCTCATCATAATTTCCCAGTCATTATTGGAGCTGAATTTCTTGTAGACATGGAGAGACATGAAATCCAAAGCTCTTGGTAAGGCTGCTCAGATCCGTGGTGCAAGAAGTAGATCGGGAGGCCTTCCGAATAATGAGCCTGCAGTTAACAAGCAGGATAAACAAATTTGTAGCCTTTTTGGGTCAAATTATTGGGAGGGTTCCTCATGTGCTGACCTTTATCCTGAAGAAATAGTGAGTTATTTCAGAGTTATATACATACGTACTTTAGTTTAAATTTTATATCGCTTCACCTCTGTGACATTGCATTTCTCCGTACAAATTAAATTTCATTTCTTTTCTCTTTTCTACATAAATAATAACAATTTAAACTTTCATTATAATTTATAATTCTAGACATTTTCTCACTTTTCTGGTTCAATAATTACATTTTTTTAATCTTTTCTGGTACACTAGTTGATATTTACCTTATTTCGTAGGAATTCATAGAAAGGCTGGAACAGGGGGATGAGTCTTTAGAGAAGAGCCAGACTGTACTCGGATGGCTGAAGCTCTGAATATTCCCAAATTCCCAAAGATCCATGAATTGGTCTTCATGCATCTCAAAAGGATCATGACTCGCTCTCCATGCACTCCGTTCCGTTCTTCTCTCCAAACGCCGTGCACGATGTTCCAAATTCATCACATCCAGTGCCAAGTAGCCCAAACCAGCATTGAAAATTATGAATTGATCCTAAAGTAATAGACAATTTATTAAAAACAAGTACGATGTGTGCTGAACTTATGTTAAGCTCTTATAAAAATTAAAATGTAATAGAATTAAAAATCTCACCAACCTTGCAAAGTATTTAGAAAAGTTATATTATTATGAGACATGATGATTTTATATTCTTTGCTGTATCTCTATTTAGATATTCTCAAAAATACTATACCAATTTCAACAATGAATAAAAATGAACTTATTTGAAGGCTAAATCTAACAAAAAAGTAATCAACACACTGTAACAAGTAAATATATATATATATTGTATGTATATATAAAAAAATACTTACTCAGTGGTAGAAACAAATTGTTGTAGATACTTGAATTCACTCCTCACTTACTTATGTTTTAATAACCTAGAACATAATAATTCCCAAAACTGTAAAACGTACACACCAAAATGAAAATAACTTGCAGTTTGCAGTACTTACGGACCTATACTACAATAATTAATAATCATTACACTAATGGTTTCTTCTACACCATTTCCACTTTTATTTGAGAAAGAATACTGTTTATTTAAAAAAAATATCAATTGTATTTGAGAGAAGTCAAATTTATTTAAGAGAGCACCAATTAGTTGAAAAAAGTCAGTTTTATGTGAGTAGTCAAAATATTAATTTAAGAGTTCAATTGTATTCAAGAAATGGTAAAATGTAATTGAGAAGATAAACAAGATAATGAAAAACACAAAAGCACATGCATAACACAATCTTAACATTAGAAATGATGATTACACTGAACCTTTAGACCTTTTTACCAACTTGCTAATTCAATTAGGATACTTTTCTCAAATGCAATTAGCAACTTCTTAAATTCAAATGATACATTCTGAAATAGAATTACATTCGTATTGATATTATAAAATTATTTCTCAAATACAACTGACTATTCTCCACTACGTTTGTTGTATTCTCAAATGCAATTAAAACCTTATTGAATTAAAGTGGAAATGGTGTATATTATGAAATTATTATTCTGTAACTTACCTATAGGATAGTATCCGTTATGTTACTTTCTGAGAACTTGCAGAAAGATTAATATGAAAGTATATAATTGATGAAAGTAACACAAGGATCCAATCCGATAACTACTTACCCATGACAAAATAATCGGAATTCAGATTGCAATTTAACTAATACTATATGCGAAAGCTATTACTGCCTAGAATATTGGGTATAGGATCAATTCTCAAATAGATGAGACATAAATACGAATACCAATATATTTTTACTTCCTTTTGCCGATTGAAGTAACCTAAAAATAGAATAATTTCTCTTAAGACGTAAAATTCAAAAAAGGATATGATACTTACCTATAAAATTCACACTTAAGAAAACTCCCAACCATAGAGTCTTTATTATATTTCTGTGTTGACAATTCACAACAATTTATAACAAAGCACAAGAGGTTATAGGTTATAGTTGAACATAAACAAACACATACATACACAACAGACGTCGTACGGCGAGGCGGCAAGACCAAGTGACATCATCGACTGTCAAATGTTATCGTTCACAAGGATCTTCACTTATCGCACTCAAGAGACCGCCCGATAACTTTTTGAACAGAACACCAAAAGGTGACGACATAGAACAATCAGTTTTGGTTGCGGACTGGCATCAAATGACATATCGCCATGTATAAGTATATCTATACATATAATTATAGCGATAAGCAACTATCGATTAAAGATTAGTGTACAGAATAGACTTCCTGGGGTCTTTGGCTACACTACAATATATTTTGACGATGTGCTTTAGGAGGTAGTAGTTCCATTCCAAAGGGTGGTTTAAAAATAAAGTGTGATATTTTTGAGCCATCAAAAGCAGCAAGCTCCTTGGGCAAAAATTTGTTCTTTTCCAAACGAAAGCCTTGGATGTCCATAACTAATTTCATTTTTCTACAATTTCAGACTTGCAAATTGTTTAATCATTAATTGTTTGTAGCTATATAATTCTATAATTCGCCTTAATTCTTCAAGTTTTCTCTGATGTTCAATGATTCTTGCTTGGAGCTGAGTGCTTAACATATTGTAAAGTCTTCTTTGGAAAGTCTCACATTTATACTTTATATGAGGCATGCGCACTAAATTTGACGAACTATTTTTGTAAGAGGGTTATAACTAAACAGTTTGTCATGTAATATCAGACAGTATGCTGTAGTGTCTTTTTTTACGTTTTCACTGGTCTCAAATTCGATACGCATAACAACTGACCCACTTGGAATCGACTCTTTTTGTCGACTACAATCTATGTGAGTAATCGGACAAATTTTTGAAAATTCTTAGGGTGTATAAACTGGTTTGTTGTTAGTTTCATAGTAAGATTGTTGGAAATGGGAAAACATCTCATACAGAGAAGCATATTTCTTATCTTTGAAATTTAAATATAGATCCTGATAAGGGTACCTTTCGCAGTTTAAAAATACTCCTATATTGGTTAAGTTTATATGATCAAACCAACTCATATCAGATGTAACTTTGTTTTTTTTATTAATCTGGAATGCTACTATAACATGCCTAGGAGTTTCTAGCTTACTAGTGGTCCTTACACTCCACGAGTGTTGAGTTGATTCAGTTAAAGCTGGATATTCAATTGATTCCCATGAACGGAAACCAATTGCTAAATCTGTATTTTTTTCTATAATTTTGGTTAAGGCAAGTTGTTGTGGTATGTCCACGGAATTATGTGGAACTCTCCAATAGATTTTGGTAATTGTAATTCTTGGTTTTTCAGTATCATCTTCATCCAAATCATTACTAGAGCGGATCAATACCAACTCTTGCTTCATATTCACAATAATTTTGCGATAATCTTCAAAAAATCCCATCAAAATATTTAGTGGTATACAAACGTTGAAATTTCCATTAGTGTCTGTAATTCTCTCACCCTCTACATACACTCTTGGTCTATATCCAGCATTATGAAGCTTAACACTTTCACAAATATGCTTTTAGAGTGGATGTTAATCCCATGTTTCTATTTGTATCGATTGTGACCCCATTTAATTCATAGCGAATTTCTCTAAATAAGAAAGCTACACCATTATTAATAAATTTAAGTTTGGATGGCTTAGTTCCATCATCTTTTGTTAATTTTCCCTCGATATACAAATGACTCTTACACGGTAATGTACACAGGTCTACTTCTTGAATGGGTATTCTTATCTCATCACTGTATTCAAATGTTCCAGATACTGAGGGTTGGTAAGAGTGCAATTCAAAATTTGTGATGGAGTTGTCCACGAGAGGTCTTGCTGTTACGTTCAATATATCCATTATATTTGTAATTTGAAACCAAGGGAAGTCAAACATTTTCGATTCTGTGTTAACGCTTTGGTTGTGTGAGATACACTAACTTTGTTTTTTTCGCTGTTCCTTTCTTCTTAAGAAATATCAACATCTCTGCTATATCTAACCACCATTGCTGATGGTTTCTTCTCTGAAATTTATACGTCGACTGTCTTGATCCAATACTTTTATAGTAATATTGGTTATTGTTTGAAAACTAATTGGAAAATACAAAATTGGTAATGGTGATTCTACTATCTTATATCCCGTAGGAACGCTTGGAAAGAACTGATGGATAATGTGGACAGGTTTCCCATTTAAACAGGAGTTTGTACATATATTACAGTCAATACAAATTGATTTAACTCTCAAAATTTTTACTGTAGAGTCTGATTCATGATCCTTGTTTGCAGCTAGTATTTTCTTACCAAATCCAAAAACTTCTCTCAAAGTATTGTCTGATTTGAAATTTATTCGTTTTGATCAGTTAATTTTGCATTTTAAGGTATCTTTGTTGATAGTTATGTTTAATGGGACTCCATTGCTTTTAGTGTCTATTAAAAGTTTACTCAAATCTTCAAATTCATATAATCCTGTTGGAACTAAAATCTCCTTATAATTATTATTGTTAGACTCATTGTTGTTGTAAAGCACCATAAACTACTTTTGAAAGTTATCTGCAGAAGAAGTAATTATATAGATATTTTAGACAAATCTGTCCGCAATTGTATGTAAGAGTTTGTATTGTATTGTAATTGTATTTAATATTCGAGCTACCATCACTTTGAAAGTATATTATCAGTTCTTTTGGTGGCCTTAAATCACCATAGCTTTCAAAATAGATGATATAATTGTTGTCTTCAACATATGCTATCCAATGACTACCCACATTTTTTTCATCATCCAAATTCACGATACCGCATTCAGTTTTATGTATCTTCATAGGTAGAGCATCTCGCATAAAGACCCCCCTGAAATGTGGTATTTTTAACAGTTTAGCGTATTGCTCAAGTTCTTTATTGGTCATGGCATGGTGTGGTAGCTTCACTGGGAGTTTTTTTTATATGGTGCCAAATATAGTCCACGTCCGCGATATGGCTTCAGATAGAGACCTTTTCCTTTGACTTCCATCGCTTTGTTGTGACGCTGTTGTTCCTCCAGCTGCTGTTTGTTAGCCTTGACATCATTAACAGCTTTCGCGATACTAGCTGCCTCACCTCCGAGAGCTCCAAGTGCCGAGAAGTGGTAACAAAAGGAGGAGGAACCCCCCAACACTTTTGGGTGTTTTTAAAACTCGTTTCTTGCTTTTTCTTTTACCTTTCTGCTGTAATCCTTTATTGCTCCAGTTATTCCCAAAGCAGCAGATTTCTCCCCAAAACTAGCGTCAGCTGATTTAAACATTTGCCAAGCTTTATTTGCTAAAATTTTATCCGCCTGATGTCTCTGTTCAAGATCTTTATTTTGAGAATAGGCAATATCGTGCTCAAGACAAGCCTCGTCTAAACTATTGATTCCACGATCTCCTCTTTCAAGTCGTTTAGCAAGCTTCGTCCCTGGTCCACAATAATTATAACCTGGTATATGTAATTCGAAAGGTAATTTATTAATAAGATTATTAATTAGTCCACGACCTCTCTTTATACGTCTGCGTTTCTTAATGATCTTTGATGTGTAAGTTAACATTTTTATTCGTTTTGACTAAGACTTTTTTCCATCAACATCTTCTTATATATATACGTAATGACTGGTGGTAGGGTTACTATACACCGGACTCATAATGAGAATAGTCAAACAAAAATTTTCCTTTCCGATATCAAACCATGAAATTAATCAATTACAAAGCAATTACTCAAAGCATGCTGGTCTATTTGGTGGGGGATCAAAAGGAGGTTTAATTGTTGGACCTTCTGGGAGTGGTAAAACTAATGTAATGATGTCATTGTTAGAACATCCCAAAGGGTTGAGGTTTGAAAATGTATACGTTTATTCCAAGTCACTCTACCAACCAAAATATGAATATTTAAGAAAACTGTTTGAACCTTTGAAAAACATTGGATATCATGAATTTAGTGAAGGAGAGGAAATAATTCCACCTAGTCAAGTGAAAGCCAACTCTATCATAATTTTTGATGATATAGTTTGTTGTAACCAGAGTCCGATGAGAGATTATTTTAGTTTTGGACGACACAAAGATGCTGACTGCTTTTATCTCTCTCAAACATACTCATCAATACCACAGCAGCTTATAAGGGATAATGCCAATCTCTTAGTAATTTTCAAACAAGACAATACCAATTTGAAGCATATATTTTTGGATCATGTAGGTACTGATATGAAATTTGAACAATTTAAAGATTTATGTGCGAGGTGCTGGGAAGACAAATTTGGATTTGTTGTAATAGACAAAGATAGTGAAATAAAATCTGGGAGGTATAGGAAAAATTTTGACTCTTATATTTACATATAAACTGCGACGAGATTGTTAAAGTCTATTCAAAGCTATTATGGACAAGAGGTTAGCACGAGAACTAATCAGAATCCGTAAAGCGGTAAAGGAGAAATTCCAAAATTTAAAATATGACATGGCGAGAAGCCAAGCTCAGTTGGAGCAAACATATCGACCAGTAACACAACCACTGCAAACCCTTATATCAACGATTGGGCAAACTGATAGTTTTCAACCCAAAATTGAACCAAAAGAAGAGTCTTCAAGTTTTCTTGAATCGACACCAAAAAAGAAACCACCCATTGATCAACATAGAAAACAACAACTTGATTTTGATGTAAGTGTCATTCAACCGCAGAGAACTGGTTTAACTCCTGTATTACCTACCACAATTCCATTTGAAGAATCGTATGCAACTCTAGACAGAAGCACGTTAGAAAAATCGAAATCCTTAAATTTATCTGATGTGTTAGAACAAACTCGACAAGCAATTCAGCATATGGTACGCACTCCTTCATATCAAACTTATTTAGAAGATTTTGAATCGCTCCCAAGACAATACATTGATGCTGGTATTAGACATACTGAGGATAAATTCGATCATCATTACGGAATAATAAATGATATTGAGACAAATAAATTTTACTTGGGTCTCACTCAAAAACCTGTAGACATCTTAGGAAAAGATATTCGCGGCAGGTGTCACTTACCCTGGCACACCTGGTCTATATGAATTATTATTTAAAAAAGAACCAGTCAGTTACAAGGATAGTGACCTTGACAACTATATAGATATATTTAAACGTACTAATGCATATCGCAAATTTTTTTATCCAAACGAAAAAGTAATGGGAAATGGTTCCATAAAATACATCAGCATAATTGGACCTTACTTACAAAAGGTTGGAATTACAAAAGTAAAAAAGGCAGCAGCAGCAACATCCTCGAGTATAGTGAGACTATTAGCCCCATACAGGCTAACAAGAAAAACAACTAAAAGAGGTGGAAATTTGTTACTTAAATCCCTAAAAAATCAGACAAACTATGTATACTGGGACAATGTAAACGAACTGGTGGATCGACTAAGGTTACTAGTGGGATCTCAGATCTCTGGACATTCTGGGCATGAAAACGAAATCATCTCAATAATTGAGGAGTTAAGAGAAGCCAAAATAATTCTATAAATTGAATCACCAGCAATTCAAAGTAATCAGTCTTATACATGCCTATAAACAAGCTCGGAAAACATTTTTTAGATAAACCCAATACCTACTACTGCATCTTGAACGTTATCGGTACAAGCGGCGGACCCGCGGTACCATATTTATGGTACAAGCTATAATATTAATTATCATAATAACGTATATTATTTTCCACTACCATCAGCTGTTGTCGAATCTGTAGATATTAAACCCCACAATCAAATTGTAGTTAATGGTAACCCTATCGCAGATTTCGAAGGACTAACATTGAGAAAAAATTATAAGATATCCATTACAGAACCTAACAAATTTATTCCTAATAATCCTGATTTAGGTTGCTTTGTCCAATTTGTGTTACTCTATGAACAATGAGCATCAATGAAGAAGTTGTAGAAGAAATACATAAGCCAGCTAGAAGAAATTTCCGGAGACGACATGTTGTGGTCAAAGGCTTTATGGCAAGTTGACTTGGTTGAAATGATTTCTTATTCAAAAGTTAACAAAGATACAAGTATATCTTAACAGTTATTAATGTATTCTCCAAGTTTGCTTGGGCTAGACCGGTTAAAAATAAAACTGGTACAGAAGTTACTAAAGCAATGAAACAAATATTATCGACAACAACGCCTCCAAAAAAAATTGCAGACTGATATGGGTAAGAAGTTTTATAACAGAGAGTTTCAAGCTCTTATGAAAGATTTTAATATTAATCAACTACTCTACCTACTCGAACATGAAAGCTAGTGTAATAGATTCAATAGAACTGCAAAGAATATGATGGGGAAGGAGTTTTCGCTACAGGGTAATTACAAGTGGTTGCAATTATTACCTATTATTGTTAACAAATATAATAATCAAAAACATAAAACGATTGGTATGAAACCGACGGGTGTCACAAAGACACATGAGAAACACCTCCTCTCAGCAGCATACAATCATCTAAAAACATTGGACCCAAAACCAAATAAATTTAAAGCTTGAGACTAAGTAAGAATAAGCAAATATCGAGAAGCTTTTAACAAAGGATATACACCTAATTGGAGCAATGAAATATTTAAAATTTATAAAGTTCAACTCACTAACCCTACTACCTATCTACTAGAAGACCAAAATAATGATCAAATTAAGGGTGGATATTATGAGTATGAACTACAAAAAGCCAAGTATCCTGATGTTTACCTGATTGAAAAAATTATACGACGGAAAGGAAACCTACTTTATGTTAAATGGCTTGGCCTTGACAGCACTCACAATTCATGGATTCCAAATAATCTAATTGTTTGACAAATAAAACAAATAAAAATTATATATTAAATAAATCGAATGTAGAGTATGTTTTTTTTATCCACAAAACCTTTTTTATGAATAATGATAAATAATTTAATGAGAATTTAATAATTTCCCAGACCATAAGAAATCACCGTTCTATTCAACTCCTATGTTTCAAATGGGACCGAATAGCACGCTGGGTTAACGCTCCGTCCTAGGTGAGCGATCAAAAGAGAGCGTGCGATGCGGCCGGGAAGCGCGGTGCGGACGATGCGCACGGTCAGAGCGCTGGCTTGTCCTACGTAGCACAAGTAAAGAAAGCGTCGAAAGCGAGCGTTTTGTCAGTCCAGTTTAGTCAGTTGCCAGTTGATGGTGCAAACGAGAACAATATATCGTGGACTAATCAGCGTATAGTACTATTGTTGGATAATATATTTTTGTAATTATCCACTATCCGAAGGCAAAAAAGGAAAAGGAAGCCAGTGAATCTAATTTATTTAGAAAGAGCACGATTGGGCGAATTTTATCACATGTACAGGGAGCTGAGGCAACCAGGGAATAGTTCTTTATTCTATGGATATGCAAGAATGTTGCCCAGTACTTTTGATTACATTGCAGAAGCTATTAGACCAGTAATAAGACATTCTGTAACTAATTTTCAGCAGCCTATATCAGTGGAGGAGCGCCTTTTGTTGACTATTAGGTAAGAATCATAAAAAATTATTTTAGATTTTTCATGAACATTTATTTTTCACATTTTTATCGTCTGGAATTAGAACATTTTACTTTCACGGTAATGTTAAGAAGCAGCTATCCTCGTACTCGTATTGATTGGTTTGTTCAGATACAGCTGATGCCGAAGATAGGATTGTAGCTGCTGGGGAAGGGTATGGTGAAGCTACGCAGGAGCTGCCTGCACCATCGCGTTGAACTATCGTTTGTACCTGCTGTGCTCTATTTTCTTGAGTTTGAACTTTGATAATTGCATTTGCTAATAAATGTTGTACTGCACTTCGAAAAGCTAACTTGTCTAGTGGTGGAAGAAGTCTCACATGAGGAAGTAGGGACTTAAAGAAATGTCATCATCTTCAACATCACCCTTGTTTAATAGTTCAATTTTCTTTTTTTCAATTCCCAACAT
Organism: Crioceris asparagi; assembly: GCA_958507055.1. NCBI lineage: Eukaryota > Metazoa > Arthropoda > Insecta > Coleoptera > Chrysomelidae > Crioceris > Crioceris asparagi. The sequence goes on from OY293827.1 coordinate 48,552,959, forward strand.
TTCTTGTTCAAAGTTAGTGCTACGATTATATTGTATCTTAAGTTTTTTAACTATTTCAATGGGTTTTTCTGGTTCATTTTTATCTGGCAATTCATTTTCCAAACTATCAATCTCCCTTTGTAGATGTGTCTTTGTGTGCGATTTTGACCCTTGACTCTCCTCACATTGGGTAACTTGAATTTGTTCATTTTCCGATAGAGTGGCATCCTGCGACTGAGAAGCATCTTGTTGATCTTCTAGCTGAGAGTGTGAAGAGTTTTCAGGATGTTCGATATTACTTTGAGTATTCCTCGGTGTAAAAACAGATTTGAGAAATAACAGTGAGTGGAAATGAACCCACGATCCTTGATAGAGGGGTGCTTGCTCGTTATCATCACCCTAACGGCATTTTGGAATTTTCTTAAGTTCTTTCCGGAAATTATCTCGCAGGTTCTTCCACTTTCCTTTAACTGCGTCCACTGGAAAGATAAGATAAATCATTATTTAAAATTATTGTATTTTGAATATAGGTTAATTACGTCGAAAATTTTAACATAATTCTGTTTTTTGTTTTAGGTATTTGGCAACAGGTATGCCATTTCGACAACTAGCATATAGCTTCAGAATTTCAAAGAGCGCTGTAGCTGCTATAGTCATTGAAACATGTCGAGCAATTTGGAAAAAGTTAGTAGTCCCGCATATGCCACAGCCTACTGAAGCAGATTTAAAAAAAACTTCGGATAATTTCTGGAATAAGTGGCAATTCCCGAATTGTATTGGATGTGTTGATAACATAAGAATTAAAAAACCCCAGAAATCTGGTTCCATGTATTATTGTTACAAAAACTTCTTTTCCATAGGCCTTCTTGCAGTCACAGATGCCAATTATAGGTTCATTGTGGTGGATGTGGGATCTTATGGCAAAGAAAACGACGCTGGTGTTTTTGAAAACTGTCCCCTACGACTTGCAATTGAATCAGGAAAAATAAAATTACCAGGCGAAACTCATTTGCCTGAATCACCAATCAAAGCTCCTTTTGTTTTTCTAGGAGACGAAGCTTTCCCTTTAACAGAATATCTAATGAGGCCATACCCACGATCTCAATTGCAAGCAGGAGAAGAAAATGATGTATTTAATTACAGATTATCAAGAGCGAGGATGGTTGTGGAGTGCTCATTTGGAATTATGGTAGCAAAATTTCGTCTTCTAGGAAAAGCAATTGAAACGAGCGTAGAAAACGCTGTGTGCATTGTCAAAGCAATAACATTACTGCACAACATTATCATTGACTTGGAGGGAACGACAAATTCAGATCCACAAGATATAACTGGTAATGAGTCTACGGCCGACCAAAAAATATAATGCTTCTACAAGAAATACTGTTTGTATTAGAAAAAAATTTTCACGATTCTTCAAACTGGCTCCTTTAGTACGTGTTTAGAATTATATAATAATAAACAAATTGTTCATACGATTTTAAAATAAAATATGTGTGAATTTGTGCATTTAGAATTTTTTTATAGTACCTGTGAGTCTGATACCTGTGCCGATACCTTAAAATTTCAAATAAACGCATTCATACTCATACTGGTATAACTGAAACTGGATTTATACAGCGAATAAAATAACAAATAAGAAATAAAACTTACCCTTGCGAGATACCTTTGAAGTGTAAAAATACTTAACAAGAAATAAAAAAATAATAAATGTTGGCATTTTAACTTTATGTTATTTAATCTTCTGTGAAAATGTGCGGGTGCGCATGCCCCTGTATATCAATTTTTCGTCAGCTGTCGAAAAATGCGTACACGTAACCTCACTTTTGGTTGATAGATGGATTTTTGTTGTTTAATTTCATTTTATTTTCTTTATAAACGGCAGCGCATTTCCTTTTCGTTATTTTATTTGCTGTACAAATTCAGCTTCAACGTGAGACCCTCTGTGTATATATAAAATACTTAAAATACTCACTTGTTTCTCCTAAATCTGAAACAATACGTGTCCATTCCTTATCAACGAATAATCGGTTGTGGTAGTGTTTATGGCTCATGTCCCAAAGAATTCTGCTAAGCTTCACAGCACTTATTAACGCTTCCGTGAAGTTTTCAGACATTTATATAGTCTCAAATCCATAATAGACTATATAATCCTAAAACAAAACACCAAATATCTTGTAAAGGATACAAGAGTATATAAGGGAGTGGAATGACTCCGACAACTATCTACTAGCGTCGAAAATTTGGATCAAGTTCAACACAGACACACATACAATATAATCTAGGTAGTCTACATGAATCAAGTACTAGAACCCTCTTCCAAAATAGGCTGGACCAAAAACTAAATGATCAGCACCTAAGAATGGAGATCACACATCTATATGAACATATAATGGAGTCCTTACATTCTGCAGCACGTGAAGCCCTCGGAATAGAAAACCATTCTCACAGGAAGAATCACAATCTGACATGGAACACCGAGTTAAAAAAAGAAAAATCAAATAAACCGCAAGCTTATAATAAATAAGTAAAAAAATAAGTACAAAGGATACTAACAACTATATGGCGTACAGACGAGAGCAGAATGATTATAAACAGATGGTAAGCAATAATAAGAACGAAACGTGGGAAAGGAAATGTAAGGAGGTGGACTGTTACATAGGTGGTACAAGAACGTCAGAGGCTTGGAAATTAATTCGGTCACTAAGAAAAGAAACATCCCACAATATAAATATACAGCTGATACAAATAGATGCTAAAGAGCTAAAAGAAAATAGAGAGCGGTATCTTACAGGCTCACCTACACCTTACATGGTGCAAGGGGAATATATAGATATTGACGAAAATACTATAAAGAAAGCAGTGAAATCCATGAAAAACAAAAAAGCACCAGGACCAGAAGGACTACCAGCAGAACCAAGAATGAATGGCTCCCGCAATTAAATACTTAAAGGAAATATTCACACGATATATCAACAGTGAACCAATTCCACTATGTTGGAAAGAAGCATGGATAACACCTATGCATAATAAAGGAAAAAGCAATGACAGCTCCAACTACAGATGCCTCTCGGTAAAAAATACAATGAGTAGACTATATGGAAGAATCATCCAGAGTATAGTAGAACAAGAATACGCACCACACGAAATAGAAGAACAGGCAGCGATTCCACACGGGACGATCGTGTGCTGACCACGTCTTTAGTTTATTTCTACTCTCGACTTAGGTCCGGCATCTTCCATCTTAACATTAGGCTCGCTATTTGAGCTGTCCTTGTTGGAGCAATAATGAAGTTTATGTTGGATGCTGTTTTCTGTCTTACATTGTTGTCTAATTCTAGCCAGTTCTTCATCATGTTCTTGTCTAATTATTGCCTGTTCTTCTTCATATTCTTGTCTAATTCTTTCCTGTTCTTCTTTATCTTGCCTATTTTTTGTTCATCCTTCTTTATATTCTAGCATAATTCTTGCATGTTGTTCCTTATGTTCTAGTCTAATTCTTGTCCATTCTTCTTTTTCTTGTTGTCTTTTTCTTACCCATTCTTCTTTTTCTTGTTCTCTTTCTCTTTCCTGATTATCTGGAATTTGTCTTATTTTTATTTGGTCTTCCTGTCTCATTATTTCTTGTTCTTCTTTGTCTTGTTGTTTAATTCTTTCTTGTTCTTCTTTATTCTTTTCCAGGAACCAGAAAATTTGCCATTTCGTCGTAGACCATTGATCTAGTATTCACCATATGTACTTAGCAAAATGCAAAGATCCAGTTCTGACACCAATTGTAACGTTTAACCCTGTGCTAAACGTTGTGGGTGAGTTCACTGGCGTGATACTCAAAAGTTCGCAGATTGCTTCCAATGATTTATTTTCAAACACAACCTGTCACTTTGACTATCGCGTTTCAACTACTATCAACTTATGTCTCCAATTGGCTGATACAATAAACTGACATTATAAGGCTGGCTGTGACCCTTGATCGACACGGCCAAGGATGTTATAAGGAGGATAAGCGACTCGGTATATCCCACTGTGTTAGTGCTCATTTATAATGGACGTAAGACGTAAGACATGCGTAATGGATAAAGTTGAACACTGGAAAATAAGTGGGATCGTTCACAATAAGCGAACGTTACACTTATGTGTTACGGTAGACCGTAAGATCTTACGGCCGAACGTTAGGCGGACATAAAGTTGGACAATGTTCAACTTTACGTGCGGCTTATGGGAAATTTATGAACATTTTTATGGGATTTGGATTTCTTGGGTTGAATTATTCCTCGGTTGGTAAGTATCGGTTCGCATTCTTGTATATTTAAAGAATCATTGTTCATCATGAAGTTTTAGTTCTAGTATTAAACGTCGGTATTCACTTTTCTTTTCTTGATCCCTGTTTACTGGACGCACACTCCATTGCCTAGGTTTTTTAACACAATATCTTCCTTGTACTATATGCACTGCTAATAACAAAACCAATAACTGCATTTCCAACTCCATGGCGTTAAAGTTTGTGTACTTATACCAGAGAAAACCCCCAAATGAACTATAGCTGTCAAATTATTTCACGCATGCGTAGCAACAAAGTTTTTACGTTCATTATAAATAGAAAAATGTTACGTCTATCTTATGCGCTATGTAGCCTTACGTCTTACGTTCATTATAAATGGGCACTTAGGAAATATGCTTTCTAGAGTCGACGAGGTGGGTGTGGCTTAACTTTCCACTCTCTTGTACGTACCTCAATCTTTATCTGTCATACTGCACAGCTCCCGCTTAGAAATATTGAGATACCTATTATAATGTGTTGGTTGTTGGTTTGATAAAAAAAACAAAATTATAAGTTATAAGCCATTTTTTTGATCCATGATCTTATTCCTATTTGACACTTTAATTTTAATCTACTGTAAAAATAATGTATTTTTATGAAGTTGTGGCTTACGGGCCACTTTCATTAGTAAATGACTGTCTGGAAGTAAAGAAATCACAAAATAAGTTTGAACTTACGCGATGGAAATTATTTAGAACACCCGAAGAATTAACATTTATGTGGAGCCCCAATAATTAATTCACTGGAGAGAGTAAAATCTTTGATGAGATCAATAAGACAGCAACTGAAAGATTATTTTGACCACATACCACTACTGTTTTAACGGATTTCATTATCTCTGTAAAATACCGTTTCGTTCGCTTTTGATCAACTACGAAAGACATCATGAATTATTGCTTGTTCAGACTCAAATTATGTAACTTGTAAATTATTCTGAAAGAAATAACTTTTACATCGTTGCATTGAGTGTAAACCTTGCTACACTATCTATAACTAGTATCATAAACATAAATAATGTTGAAGATACGATGTACGATGTCGAGATTAAATAGGTTTGGTTTTAGGTTCCGTCACAGCGCAAACATAATATGAAAATGATATGAATGACATTTCACTAGTCACCGACACCAACTAACAGCGATTGGCTCGACTCATTAGTAGACCCGCCCACCGCCTCGAAAATATACGGCATGCTTACTCAAACAGTAGTTGATTATCCTCCTTATAACATCCTTGGACACGGCTTTATATATCTGAATCTTGACATGACATTCATCGAGAATGTTCTATAATTATCTAGACGCACATAATAATGTTCTAGAGGCTTGTCAAACTGACAATTGTGTGGCAAACTGTACCTCACATATAAAGTGTGTTCCTAAATTCAAAACATTAGTCTGGCCAGGCTTAAATTATGTCATCAGTCAATGTCATATTCCTATATTTTAACCCAGGCCAGGCTAATGTTTTGAATTTTGGAACATCGAGACTGTTTCTGGAAGGATCGAGAATAGATCTTCTAGAGGTAATTAATAACTATACAACCGTTAACTATAGTAAATAAGCTAGTAGAAATAAATAGAGACTAAAGGAATAATAACCGTAAGTACATGACTACCTATCCACGTCACAATATATATATATATATATATATATATATATATATATATATATATATATATATATATATATATATTGTTAGCTAGTTTTCCTCTTACTAGTTAATTGTCAGGTTCTCCTTTATTAAAACTCGGACTCGTAACTTTTACTCTTGATTATATATTACTCTTATCCATCTACACCTTAACACGTCTTGCTTCATACTGACCACTAACGCTCCTAGCCTACTCTACTTCTACCACTCTACTCTCACACTAAATACATGGTTGCATATCCTTAATTTGATAATTGCTAACACTCGGGCATCCTGAATGATGAATGCCCTCATTCATAAAAGTTTTAAATGAACTATAATCACTAAATTTATTCGTAGTCCTGTAGATACGCTGGCCGTCTTCGACGTCGCTTCACAGGTGCTGTCCTCTTCGGAAGTTCCTGATGCGCAACCATTGAGGGTGACTCTTCCTCACTGGGTTGGTGTTGCTCCATAATTCGCTGCAATTCGATTTTCGGTTGTCTCGGTGCGTTTTCATCGCTTGCGTCAGGTGTCTCACTACTGTCCTCCGACTCTGAATGATCTGAATCATTCGGTGTTTGGTAAAGTTTTAACTGACTCACGGTTGCTGTCGTTTCATAGCGTCGTCCTCCTGCTCCTTGTATGCTTGCAATTCTGTATGTGTCACTTGGCAATTTCTCAGTGACTACTAGAGGCCCACGATATTTTGGCTGAGTTTTGGTACTCTCCCCAGTCATCGATGGAACTCTGCGCACAACCACGATGTCTCCTATGTTAAATTCAATGCCCTTGTATCGTTTTCTATCAAAATTGTCCTTGTATTTTCTCTGTTCCTCGATGATTGTTTTCTCCACTTCATTTTGTACTTCTCTGGCAAGTCTCCAACTGTCTTGCTCATTCAATGCTACTGCTGTCAGCAATCCGTCTGAAAATCTTGGTAGGTAGCCATACAAAACTTCATACGGTGTCTTGTGCGTTGTTTTATTAGGCGCTGTATTTAGAAATCTTTCAACTTCTGGTAGTTTACTTGCCCAATCGGTCTCGTTCTCCAAAGATGTCATTAGTGTTGGTATTAATGTTCGATGCACTCGCCCGCACTGTCCATTGGCTTGAGCCCAATGTGTGGAAACTAATGTCAATTTTACACCATTTTTCCTCAAGTTCTCGCGAAAATTCTCTGACGTAAAAAGTACCTCGATCACACACTACTCTGTCTGGTAATCCGAATTGTTCGATTACTTTATTTAGCGCTTTCACTGCAGATCTCGTTTTAGTGTCCTTCACTGGAAACAATTTCACAAATTTCGTTAAGGCGTCTACGAAAACAAGAATGTGCTTAAATCCTTTTTCTGTAGTTACTAATGGTCCTACATGATCCAAATGCACACGCGAAAAAGGTCGTTTTGGGGGTGGGATGGGGTGCAATTCACCTGGTCTTTTCCCACTTGGAATTTTCACCAACAAACACTCTGCACAACCTCTGATGTGTTGTCTTAAATAGCGTCTTACCCTCGGAAACCAATAATAACGGTAAATTCGCAAAACAGTTCGATCTAGCCCGAAATGTCCCATTAAATCGTGGTATTTAATCGCGATACTCTTTCGTAAAGATTTCGGAATCACATATAAATATCTCTCAGTACCATTGACACTCACTTTTCGATATAGTCTCGAATCTTGTAACACGAAATTATTTGCGTCTTGTGTCTCGGTTCTCGTTCGGTCCTCGCTAGGTTTTTGTAGGATTGCTATTAGTCTTTTTAACTCAGGATCACTCTGTTGTATCAATAAAATATAATCCTCTTCAGACATTATTTTCATTACCTCCGTTTTCTCGTACATTTCCCGAGATGTATCACTAGGTTCTTCGACGGCTGCTCGCGACATGGCGTCCACGTGAACCATCTTCTCTCCTGACCGGTGTCTAATCTCGAAATCATATTCAGAAAGTAAATTATACCATCTAGCAATCTGAGGGTTTTGAGTCTTTTGCGCGTTTAAATAGACCAACGCCTGGCAATCGGTATACACTATGAACTTAAGACCAATTAAAAAGTTTCTCAACCTTTCGATACAAAACACTACTGCCATTAATTCTAATTTCGATGAATGATAGTTTTTCTCGACATCAGTTGTCTTTTTTGACACGTAAAATATAGGGTGTAACTCATTGTCCTCGAATTGTCTTTGGGTCAAAATTCCAGCCAATCCTTGGCTCGATGCATCGGTGTATAAAACGGTTTCACTCGCGTTTGGATTGTAAAGTCTTAAAACCGGTGTACTCGCCAACGCATTTTAAAATCATTGAAAGAATCTTCTTCCTTTTCTGTCCATACGAATTTTTCACTCTTTCGCGTCAAGTCACTCAGAGGTCTCGCTCGAATCGCATAACTCTCCACGAATTTCCGAAAGTACGATGTTAATCCTAGAAATCGACGAACTTCTGTTACGTTATGCGGTCGCGGGAAATTCACTACAGCTTCGGTTTTCCTCTGACCCGGTTTGATACTTCCTCCCGATAACAACATTCCTAAATATTCAACCTCTCTCGCCCCAAACACACACTTATTCAATTTTAACGTCAATTTTGCTCTCCTTAATGCATCGAATATTTTCCGCAATTTTCTAATCATATCTGGCCAGTCTTTTGCAGGATATATCAGATCGTCGAGATAACTCATCACCACTTCGTTTTTCAAAGGACCTAGGGCGAGGGTCATTAGTCGACTGAACTCATAGGGACCATTGGTAAGCCCAAACACCATTCTCTCAAATTGCCCTGTCTCGTCTGGTGTGATGAAAGCAGTTTTGGGTTTTGCTTCCTCGGTGAGCGGTAACTGTAAATATCCATGCGCGAGATCTAAAACTGTAAACATTTTACATCCGCTAATGCACTCCAGATGCTCCTCGGGATTTGCAATGGGAAAATTGCTTTTCACTGTCTGCTTGTTTAGCTGCCTATAATCGATCACTAAGCGCGGTTCTCCTGTCTTTTTAGGCACTAATAATACCGGACTCGCATATGCCGAATTAGTTTCCGTCACAATTCCGTGCGATTTCCACTCACCAACAATGTTTTTAATCGTTTGTCTTTCTTTCAAGCTCACACGATAAGGTTTCGCACGAACTGGAATTCCTGTATCTTCAATGTTTACCTTCATTAACGTTGTACATCCCAACTCGCTGAGATTAAACGCGAAACAGTCACGAAATTCGTTGCACAAATTCACTAAATTGGCAAGATCATTTGCAGAGGTTTCACTATCCACTTTTAACATGCTTGATGTTATTTCTTGGACGATGCACTCGGAATCAAGTGTTCTTCTCTCAGTTTTCCCAATTTCTGTACCTTCTGCTAAAACTACATTATTATCATTACAGTTTATCACAGGTACCCAAGAGTTTTCTTCTCCATTGCTCGCACGTATGAAGCTGACTGAATGTGCTTCCAAAATGTTGCACTCCTCGGTTGTTACGTGAATTTTCTGTGACGATGGCGTCTCCAATATCAAGTTTTTGAATGGTTCTTCGTCCGCGCGTCCAAATTTCAGAACGTCAGTCACTTTTGCGTATGCAACTTGCTTATCTTCGGTAAAAGATCGACCAATGAGAACTGGTATTTGTTGCGCACTGTCTGGAACCACGTAGAATGGCACGTTACTCACTGTGGCTTCGTCGATGGTCACAACTGCTTGGAACATCTGTTCAACTTCAATTGGTGCTCTGCCTCCAAATCCGAATAACTTAAAGTTCACATCGCTCAATGTTTCTTTCCATGTTTCAGCCGTACTGCGCCGAATCGTACACACGGAACTTCCAGTATCAATGAAAGCATCAACATCGCGATTATTTACACGGATACGTCGTAAAAACTTGTCAACACTGTTCGGACGAACTCCTTTTTCGATAATCACACACACGTCTCGATTGTTGTCAATTTTTGAACGAGATTCACTAGTCGACGATTTGTGAATGGGTGTACTTGTAGCCGCAGGGTTATCTCGCCTTTTGTGACAATTTTTCGTGAAATGTCCACTCTGGCCGCACGTAAAACACGCCGGAAGATTCCTCGGTTTAGAACACATTGTTGCTACATGTCAGTATTCTGCACAATTGAAACATCGGACCTTAGTACGGTCTTGTCTCTCTTGATCACGCAAATCTGACGAACGCGTCTGACTCGTCGATGGTGCGCGTCCACGCATGTTTGTAGCGCTTGCATGATTCACAAAGACTACCGAGCTGATGCTCTTGTTCGTCACTCGTGTTAGTTTTAGAATGTCATGTAACAATTCGTTTACATTTGCATGATAAGCGACCATTAAACCCGGAATTAAACTTTTGTTCACAAGACCTGTCACAATTTGTTCTTTTAGTTCTTCAAATGATAGTTTCAAAGCATTACACAATTTATTTTTCTCATGAAAGTAGTTCTCAACCGGTTCGGAACTTGTCTGTATTCTTTTAGTCAATTTAACCCACTGCGCTGTTTTACTCGGTTCAACCACGAATGTCGCTCGAAACACATACTCAAATTCACGCCACGAATGTATGGCATCACGATTCACCTCGTACCAGTCTTTAGCCGCACCTTTCAAATGGATTCTTGCTGTCTCTAATTTTATTTGGTCCGTCCACCCGTGAAGTAGACCACAACTCGTGATGCGATCCAACCATTCTCTAGGTTGGTCATCCACGATCAAGCCATCAAAATCCGGAACTGCCCTCGATAAGTCAGGCATAACGTGAAAATCCGTTGTCTGACTTTGATTGTTGATCACAGTTCGCATCATTTCATCACTTCTTGCTCTATTTTCCTCGACTCTAGTTATTAAATTCAAAACTGCCGTCATTTGTTGCTGGATGACGTCAACATTTGTTGGCACACTTGTCATAAAGGTCGCTGTCGTCTCAATGCGATCCTCTTGCTCATCCATGGTTTCGCGCACGCGCTGTTGCTGTCCTTCTCCACCAGAAAATGCCCGCTTTGGCCGCCATTTTGACTCTGTTGGCTTGCCACTTTTCTCGAAGTTTTGTGGTTCACTGGTTCACTCAAGATCCATTCTCATCTTCTGATCTTCTTATCTTCAAATCCCACTTCTGAATTGTTAGCTAGTTTTCCTCTTACTAGTTAATTGTCAGGTTCTCCTTTATTAAAACTCGGACTCGTAACTTTTACTCTTGATTATATATTACTCTTATCCATCTACACCTTAACACGTCTTGCTTCATACTGACCACTAACGCTCCTAGCCTACTCTACTTCTACCACTCTACTCTCACACTAAATGTATACATGGTTGCATATCCTTAATTTGATAATTGCTAACAATATATATATATATATATATATATATATATATATATATATATATAAAAAGATCTTGGGGATGCAGTCATATATTCAATAAATTTTTTTGATTAAAGCCGAGCTTTCGAGAATAATTATTCTCTTCTTCAGGGCAAAAATCGTGAATTTAGAACAAATTAGCCAAAAACTGGAAAGATTTCATAGCCATCAATTACAAATGTCATTATTGATGGCTATGAAATCTTTCCAGTTTTTGGCTAATTTATTCTAAATTCACGATTTTTGCCCTGAAGAAGAGAATAAACATTCTCGAAAGCTCGGCTTTAATCAAAGAATTTTATTGAATATATGACTGCATCCCCAAGAACATCTTTTTATTTATTATAAAACCAGTCAAGAATACAAAATCTCAATATATATATATATAACCCAAGTAGCGAAAATTGACTTAGACAGGACAGGACCCAACGGTTGGTCGAATCCGCCATATCAATGTGCTGGCAACGATGGGCTCTATAAGACGCTACATTGCATTCTCAGTGTGAAATGCGCTATAGATTGGCTGTAAAATATACAAAAAATACAGGGAATTTATTTCACAACTTCCAGCCTCGGATTTCAGAGAAAATCACTACGTAAGAAAAATTATCAAAGATGATAAGCTATACTTTCTTATTTGTAAGGTGTTTTGGCATTTGATTCTTCAAAATTAGGGCAGGTATTAGTTTAAAAATAAAAAGAAAAAAACATTATTTCCTCTGACAGTTATCTCTTATGTTCCAAGTTCTCATATTTAATTTATTTGACCGTAACAGTGAATGTTAATTCGTCATATTTAATACATCAGAAAAATTTTCTGCAAAATTTGCATTGCGTATTTTCAACCTCATGCCCCCAGGATCTACCTTCTTAAAGATCTTATATGGTAAGTGGTATCTAGTGATGGCCCATTTCCAAAGGTCCTTTTGATTTTGGCGGATGTATTTTTTATTTGGTGTATAAGCTAAACAGAAATAACAAACTTTCTATTCTAATAAAAATAGCAATACATTGAGTGTATTTGGACGAAAATAGCTATCATCGGTGCGAGATAAACAATGCAGATGCTTGACATGGACACCATACCCACAATATAGTGCAATGAGCAAGAAACGACCATAAAAACCTGTATCGAAATCCCCACGGTACGTCGCCACCCGCGTTTGTGATCATGTCTATCTACACGCTGTTTTGGACACACTATAGATAAGATTGTATAACATTAATCTGTGGTGCTAGGCAGTGTCATATCTGGCGGCGATTGGGGACCTTGAGACTTCAATACCTGCCTTAAAAAAATTAAAACGAATGGCCCTATTATAATAAATCCAATGCCTATACAAGCGAGGATGAGGTCCTGGAAATAAAATTCACACTGAATGTCTTGTTAAAGGTTTGAAACAAGTGATTCAGGATATTTGAACTATTTATTGAATCAGACTTATATTACATTATAATATTCAATTGAAACAAGGAAATAGCAAATATCGTAATTTGTGATTTTATGGAGCAAACAAGAACAAACTATTAAGTAAAGTGAAAATTAAACTGGCTTTCCAACTACTCGATTCATTACAGGCATCTGCATCGTTGCAGCTTTGAACACATCCTTTGACGTACCTAAAAATAAGCATTCATCAATACGTAATATTGACATGAGTCGACATTTTGAATAGATCGGGACACAATCAGCCTGTGCCTAAATACAAACCATTAGCCTGGATGGTTGTCTCTGGCCTGGCCAGGCCCAAATTATGCCATCAAAGTCATATTCCTATCATAGTCTTTACTTATACTATGTTCCTATATTGAGTCAATTTTCGACGGCCATTCTAACCCTGGCTAGGCAAATGGTTAATATTTCGTTTATGTATAATTTTATTCAATTCAAATCTATTTGGAAAATACTTACTTGTTGTCATAGTAAAATCCACCACAATGAGACATTCTTACTAGCTCAGTATCAGTTGTTAAAGTTCCGCTATCAAGAGCACATCCTCTTAGAATAATTGTGTCTCCAGTATCATCTGAAATAATAAAAGATGATATTCCTCCACCCTTCACCTTCCATTAAAATTTTTCCTTCCGCTCCGCTCGAACCAACTATTAAGGATTACCTATGTCTTGTATAGTAATTTTTCTAGGGTTCTGTACATGCGGTGTAAAATTCGTAACAATTATAAGATCACTCTTGTGTCTCTTTTTCACAGCCTGTTTTCTCCGAATCTACAAAACGAAGAGATATGTGCCCGCAACGCGGACATATAGAGTTCAAATAAACGTATTCCGATACTGGAGATTATGTTTTTAAGCAAATGAGAATTAATAAGTGATATAACAAAGGGAAAGGTTCGTTATGAGTAAATCATAAATATTCTTTCCATTATTCTGATTTGAACAGCTTAGAAGATGTCAAGAAAATATAGGAATATTGACCAATAACCCTTATCTCAAAACTGCTGAGAGTAAGTATCTAGCGATCCAAAAAAAATAATTCGCAGTAGGCATTTGAAATGGGGATCGTGTCGTTACTTGAATCAACTGCAGTTGCATTTATATTGATTGAAACATCACATGTCACGTTTAGCTTCATATCTGTGTTTAGCAAAGATATGTTCTTATTTTCAAAGGCCTACTGGGGATTAGTTTTTTTGGATCGCTCTCTAGGAAATCATGAGTACGGAATCTTTCTTACGCGGACTTGACTCGCACTTAACCAATTATTGATCTCAAGACATATCTCCCTCTCATAAGCATATTCCAACCAATTATAAGACCACATATTAGGTGAAGAGAATACTTTGGACCACTTTTCACTATGCGTTCACGGAGGAGTATGTGATTTGGAATAGTTAAAGTTTATATGGAGGGGTACAGAAAGCTAAAATTATTAAATGTAGGTATAAATAGAAGATAGGATATTAATAGAAGTGTACATCGTATAGTAAATTTGAGGCGAAAACCGAGTGAGCTTCGTTGACCAAGTGACGAGGGCACCACCGTCGAAAATGAGTATTTTATAGAATAATTCAACATTCAGCTATCAGGCGACCAGAAACGGCTATAGGTACTTGTGTGTTCTAGCGGGCACTGGGCTGGTGATTGCCTTTGAGAGACCGTAAGAATACATAAGTACCTATAGCCATTTCTGGTCTTGGCTAAAGCCGAATGTTGAATTATTTTACAAAATACTCATTATCGACGGTAGCGCCCTCGTCACTTGGTTAACGAAGCTCACTCGGTTTTCGCCTCAAATTTACTATACGATGTACATCTATATAGTATCTATCTTCTTTGGTATAAATAAGAATGTGTTACAAATACATCAAACTGAATAAAGTAAATGTACGTCGACCAACTGTTTATATAGTTATCGATATAGCGGATTGTCCACTCAAATGCTCTGGGGGTGTAGTTGTTAGCGTCGTTGTCCTTATAAGGAAGCTTTCAACTGGACAAAATTCAAAATCTTATATCCAATCATTATAGAGGAATAATCTTCAGAAGAACCTCAATAATGGTTCAAGCTTAAATTAATGAATTAAGGCGGAATTTCGACCACTGGGCTTATTCTAATAAATCCGGTAACAAGGTAATAATTGTTGAAAAACAATTTTGATTCTTTATACCTGAGAAATACCGTACCATTTTTGAAATAAATTTTATTGTTATTGTCCTTAAGTTGAGTTCTGTTAGTCTACAGTAATCAGGAAAGTAATTCAGGGGGCTAAAAGGGCTAGCTCACTGTATAGTGAGAAATAGGTAATCCTCTTTCAAACGCTTTGAACAACCATCTAGAGAAATTAAAAATAATACTCTTACACACCTACAACACCTGTGATTTTGATACAAGATGTTGCTGGATATAGGCCATCCCTTCCTTTTCTGCCACCCATACATGGTGAATGGAAGATATCCGTGGTGAAGTTATTATGGAATGGATCTTCACAGGCTGGGTAATCTCTATTTATTGATATACATTTGAAACAATCGATAGAAATCACTGGAATTTAAAAATTCAACTTCTCTATCAAACAGTCCTTTATATATATATATATATATATATATATATATATATATATATATATATATATATATACATATAAATATTTGAGAATTATTTAGTATTATTAGTAATTGTAAAATAGAACCAATCAATTGGTTTAATGGGTATGCAGCATTTAAGGTAAAGAAAACTCTATAAAGTGTTTCCAGCTTTCGGAAATCTTTAATCATTTCCATCTTCAGGGAATCTAAAACCGTACATAAATAGTTACATATTCTTTCGATAAACTAATTTAAAACTTACACTTTGGTGAGATTGTTCTGTATAGTTGTTGGAAAATAGTACGATTTACACATGACACAGTTATAAATAGAAACATACAATATATATTATAAAATTAGCATTACATTTACAACATATTAAAACTTTAAAACTATAATTATTATGACTAGGTAGATAGAGGAACAAATCTACTTTGCCTTACTCTGATTTCGAATGCTATTATTTATATGTGAATTATTTTAGAATCTTTGAAACCAATTGGAGATTTATGCCACCCACTATGCTATTCGTTCTAATATGAATGTCAGTCAACTTAAACATAGTATGAATTACGATATTAGTATTTTATACACTGAACGCATACTTCATAAGAGACGTTTTGTTGAAATGGCCTTTATAAATCAGAAGGAAGATTGTATGAACAAAAGAGTTGACATCAATAAGCTAAGCGAGGTATACTCTTATTTGTTAGCCATACACAAAAAAAATTTCAACAAGAATGATAATCAAATAAATCATCCTCCAACTTGATCGATTATCATTCATAGTAGAACGAATAGCATAGTGGGTGGCATAAATCTCCAATTGGTTTCAAAGATTCTAAAATAATTCACATATAAATAATAGCACTCGAAATCGGAGTAAGGCAAAATAGATTTGTTCCTCTATCTATCTAGTCATAATAATTATAGTTTTAGAGTATCAATATGTTGTGAATGTAATGCTAATTTTATAATATATATTGCATGTTTCTATTTATAACTGTGTCATGTGTAAATCGTACTATTTTCCAACAACTATACAGAACAATCTCACCAAAGTGTAAGTTTTAAATTAATTTATCGAAAGAATATGTAACTATTTATGTTTAATTGGGAAATACATCTTGTAAGGGAAAAAAGAGAACTCTTTTAACTTAATCCGAGCTTTCGGAATTTATTAATTCCATATTCAGGGAAACTAAAATATACATTAACAATCTCAGCAAAGTGTAAGTTTTAAATTAATTTATCGAAAGAATATGTAACTAATTATGTACGGTTTTAGATTCCCTGAAGATGGAAATGATTAAAGATTTCCGAAAGCTTGGAAAAACTTTATAGAGTTTTCTTTACCTTAAATGCTGCATCCCCATTAAACCCATTGGTTATATATATATATATATATATATATATATATATATATATATATATATATATATATATATATATATAATTTTATTTTGGATGTATCTTGGGATTTAGGTTCGGTTTGCACAAAAGCGGTCAGATATTCATCGTAGCGTATATTTTAAAATTTAAGACATTTCGCTTGGGGCTCCAAGCTTCATCAGTTAAAAAACATATTACTGCTAAAAAATATTAATAAAATAAATGAATACATATAAAATTACCTTTCGTACCTTAAACACATATAGGAACTAGTTTATGTTAACCATAATTGAGATTTTTTTATTCTCTGTGGAAATTCATTTTTCTTTTTTTATCAGGCTTGTTATTATGGCATGTGTTGATTTTTATGACAGGTCTGTGTTTACGCTATATATGTTTTGAGAAAATTATTTCCAAAAGTCAAATATAAAGAATGGTGTATTATGTTTGGTGTGTATTGTTGTGTCTATGCTACCATCTGTTGTACGTTTATCAGGAACTCTTTTGCTATGGTGGTTGTGGTTTATTTGAAATTGTGGAATGGGAGAGGAATATTATTTAAACAAAAGTATTAATACAAACACTTTGTAAAAAGAGAGGAGATGGAGTTTCTTTTTATTAAATAATTTTGTGGTATATTTTGCTTTGAAATGATTCATATTAAGCTCAACCCTAATACAGTGAATGATAAAACTGACATTAAGAATCTCAGCAAAATATACCACAAAATTATTTAATAAAAAGAAACTCCATCTCCTCTCTTTTTACAAAGTGTTTGTATTAATACTTTTGTTTAAATAATATTCCTCTCCCATTCCACAATTTCAAATAAACCACAACCACCATAGCAAAAGAGTTCCTGATAAACGTACAACAGATGGTAGCATAGACACAACAATACACACCAAACATAATACACCATTCTTTATATTTGACTTTTGGAAATAATTTTCTCAAAACATATATAGCGTAAAAACAGACCTGTCATAAAAATCAACACATGCCATAATAACAAGCCTGATAAAAAAAGAAAAATGATTGATTTCCACAGAGAATAAAAAAAACTCAATTATGGTTAACATAAACTAGTTCCTTTATGTGTTTAAGGTACGAAAGGTTATTTTATATGTATTCATTTATTTTATTAATATTTTTTAGCAGTAATATGTTTTTTAACTGATGAAGCTTGGAGCCCCAAGCGAAACGTCTTAAATTTTAAAATATACGCTACGATGAATATCTGACCGCTTTTGTGCAAACTGAACCTAAATCCCAAGATACATCCAAAATAAAATTATATATAATGGTTCAAGAATCCCATAGAATATGATGATTTTGATATTATTGATTGATTCATTTACCAAGATGAGACTGTTAATGCTATCAATAAGAAAACGGATATTAGTCACCTTAGTGAAGTATATTCATATTTATTATCACTTAATGATATTAATAATAATTAAACATAGATGAAAAGCAATACATCTGTCTGTCAAATCTTAATTTTGGAAGTATGACAATAAAATAGTTGTAAACAAAAAATGGAATTTTATATTTTAATTTGGTTGTGTTTTTGATCATCCAATGTTATTTATTGTTTGTTATATGTTCAGTCGTGTCTTTTACTGTAAAAATTTTAACGTCAATGTCACCATCATAGGTATATACCCTCACTAACGTAAGTTCCAAAATAGTATGTAACATCAGTATATAAGGAAAAAAACAATGTTAATGAATATTTTAGTTTCCCTGAAGATGGAATTAATAAATTCCGAAAGCTCGGATTAAGTTAAAAGAGTTCTCTTTTTTACCTTACAAGATGTATTTCCCAATTAATTTACTAAGTTATATATATATATATATATATATATATATATATATATATATATATATATCAACAAATTTCTTAGAAAAAGATATATAATGAAACTTGCATAACCAATATACGATTATTACTATACAAATATCTATCATTCAGTATATTCTGGAAACATATATGTGACAGCTACATACTACATACATAAAAATCTCTAAAACTTACAAGTTGATGTTTACACTTACCCCTCTCAACGATTAATCCGCATATCAAAAAGAGTAATATGGAAAAGTAATTATTATTCTTCAACATAACAAAGCAAATATCAGTAACTCATAAAAATTTTAAATGTAGGACATTTCACTTTTCAAGATTCAGGACAGCGACACTTTTCTGAAATAATCAATAGTTTTCCTTCAACAGAGGCTTTGATGGTTGCATAGTCATACTGCATTAAATGTTTGGGCCATGCGACTTCTTTAAGTTAGCTCAGACTCTCAGACCAACACATAACCCACAGTTTTTAGTAATAATTATACGAAATTTTAAAATGTGCTTTTTGTTCTCAAGTACTTCCCCATCGTTAAGCGCTTTTCAAATTAACAAAACATCTTGCATCTTCCAACATTTATTGAGTTTTTTCCAGGATTATTCAATTATATTTCAAAAACCAGATAAGTCGGAATCAAACCGACTAAACCATATACGCAAAGAAGATACTATACTAGAACAGCGGAGTAGACGTGAGAAATTCTGCCCTGAGGAATAGTACCAAGAAATCGCGATAGATGGCTCGACGGAATTTTTTTAGCGAAGACGAAGATGCAAACCTATGCTGGTCTACGTGACCTTGAAATTTCGTGCTTGTCAAACGTATAGCGCGGAGGGTGTTTTGTGAAAAGTTTGCTATTTGCTATTTGCAGTCCGTTGCGTTTAGATTGAGTCAGAGTTCTGTTGAATGTGGAATTGTGTTTTAGAATTGGATTTCGCACCTATTTTGTTACTTTGTCGTGTGCTGTCGGACAATTTAGCCTGTGAAGTTCTGTGAAAATTATTATTGACATTTTGTATTTGCTGTGGCCTGTAGGCGTAACTTTCTACAGGTAAGACAATTTTAACCACTTCCTTAAAATGAACAAAAAGGTCAATGTTTTCTTTTTCAATTACCTACCTACATATTTTCCGAACTAATAAAACTGTTATTTCTATATTCTTTATTCATATATTAAGTTTGCTGGATATTTATAAGTGTAAGGTTAATTGTTTACATTTAAATATTGTTGCAGTTTGACTATGTCTTGTGCATATTCGAGATGCAGAACAACCAGGAGATCTCACCCTAATCTGAAAATGTTCAGATTTCCTGTGAAAGATCCAGACCGCCTAAAAAAATGGGTAGCAATATCTGGTAAGGGATAATAATCACCTGTTGTAGTTTTGTTTTTATGTATATATTTTTATTCTATTAAAGTGAGTTTAGATGAATCCACCGAATAAACTAAAATGAGCAGTTTTCTCGCGATAACACTTGTTGAAAAAGGTGTTGATAAATCAATTTACGTTGAACTTCTACTCCAACCATTGTTGAATCTTGGGAGCTCCGCGTAACTAACAGTTTATTTAGTTTTTCTTTAGATGAGATTGTGCAGGGTTTTCGCGTATATTTTTATATCCCACCTAGAAAGTTTATGTGAAGAGATATCAGAATATGGTAAAAAGAGAAGTTTTATATTCTTTCATAAACAAAATGTCAAAACAGCAGCAAATCTCAAATTATGACTGGATATTTATAACATTTCGTTCGGCCGTTTTTGAGATACATGCGTTTAAAGTTTTTAAATAACGGTGCGCTAAAATTGCCTTTAATAAAATAATTGAACCATATTTACTTTTTCTTCTTCTTATTACCCCATCTCATGGTCGTCGTAGATAAAACACTTAATTTGACAAGATGACAATAGAGCATCGTTTGTTGATTTATAGCAATTGTGGCAACTAATATTATGTTCTAAAGGCCATTTTAACGCAAACAACATTAAACGCATATATCTGAAAAACTACCGAACGAAATGTTATAAATATGTAAATATTTGAAATCAAAAAAAGATCTATCCAAATTTGAAATAATATTCCATTTAAAAAAACATCAACCTGTCATAATTTGATATCTGCTAAATTTGTTTCACATTTTGGTTAACAATATTTTGAAGTTCATGAAAAATTATAAAACTTCTTTATTTACCGTATTTTGATATCAAATGATACCATAATTAGACACTAATTAAATGCAAATTAAATGCACTGATTAAAATTTTAACGCTCCTTTTGTTTTCGAAAAAACACATGTTCTGCCAGCTTTAGATAGAGTTAGCAGAGCAAAGCCTAAAAAATGAATACATCGTCAATCCTCCATGCATATCAATGCATGTTCGTAAGATTAGATGCTTATTGAATGCAGTAATGAAAACTTGTCGTTCCTTTTTTTTCTTCGGAAAACCACATATTCTGCCAGCTTTAGATGAAGACAGCAGAACAAAGCCAAAAACAGACATCAATAAAAAATATAGGGATAGATAGATTGTTTTTCTTAATCAAAAGGATTTTAAATAGTTAATTAACATTGATTCAAACTAGTATTTTGATATAGATGTCATGATAATTTATACATTCTTTAGGCTATGCTCTGATAACATAAGATTATTCAGGCAGAACTTTTTTTTAAAAAAAAGATCGTTTAATTTTTAATCAGTGCGTCCAAATATCATTTAATCTTTATCTAAAGCTGGCAGAACATGTGTTTTTTTTTTTCGAAAAAAAAAGGAGCGTTAAAATTTTAATCAGTACATTTAATTAGCGTCTGATTATGGTTTCATTTGATTTTGGTTTTGCTGACTGCTCTGACAGCTTGAGGGACATCTCTAATGTAGTCTTTCAACTCTGTTAGTCTTGACAGTAAGATTTAATTCCTAATGAATTTTTACTGAGTAAAAACACTTTTATTTATTTTTCAGGTAATGCAAATCTGTTGGATCTGGACTCACAGCAATTGAGAAACAGATTTATATGTGAGAAGCATTTTGACGATCCTGATTTTATGAATCGTATCTCAAGAAATAGACTTACTCCTGTTGCTATCCCACGAGCGCCTGCCTCAGCAGAAGACAATGCGTTTTCAATGGCAACACAACGGCCACCAACTGATCTTCCTTCCACATCCAAGGAAACATTTCCCACTAGATCACAAAGGACACAAAACGTTCTGTCACCTAAGTCACCAGAATTAAGAGTTAGAACCCCATCTAAGACGTATGGAAAAAAAGATTTTCGAATGGTATGGTCTTCTGAAGCTAGTGAAGTGGAAGTTACACCTGATAAGAAAAATAAGGAAGATGGAGAGTTCTTAAACAAATTTTTGCAACAGGCTTCTACACCAAGAGTTACAAAGAGGAGACTCAAATTTGATGAGGAAGAAACACCAAAAAAGAAGAAGCTGAAGTTGCGACTGGAAGGTCAGAAGCTACAGTTGAAGAGGAAAACAAGCCAAATTAGTTACATGAAGAAAAAGATGACGCATTACAAAGAAGAAGCGAAGGTAACAAATTTATTAAAATCCTTCAAATTTCCATCTGAACATTCAAGAGCACTTGCTGAAATGCAATTTAAAGGTAACAAGGGACAATGGACACCGGCACAGCGTAATTTTTCTCTGATGCTGTATTACAAGTCACCTGCAGCTTATAACTTCATGAGGAATACGAAAGTCGTTCTTCCTGGAACTTCAACAATCAGAGGTTGGCTTGGGTCCAACAAATTTATGGCTGGATTTAGTCCCCGATTTTTTACCCACGTTAAAAGAAAGTTTCAGTCTAAAACAACCACAGAAAAGGCATGTATAGTTTGCTTTGACGAAATGTCAATAATGGGAAAATTGGAATTCAACAAAGCACTGGATCTGATTGAAGGATTTGAAGATTTGGGTCCACTGGGGAGGAAAAACAAAATTGCCAAGTATGCTCTAGTGTTTATGGTGAGAGGCATACACTCTTCTTGGAAATTGCCTGTGGCATATTTCTTATCCCATACTGGTGTCACATATATGAATTTGAAAATTATACTGGAAACCTGTTTGCAAAAATTAATTAAAGCTGGCTTACGACCAAGGGCCATTGTATGTGACCAAGGCACCAGTAACCAAACTATGGTGAAATCTCTGGGTGTGACGGTCGAGAAACCATTTTTTTTTGTGGAAGGCCAAAAAATTTTTGCCCTGTTTGATGTTCCTCACCTTATCAAGAGTGTACGCAATAATTTATTATCAGGCAAGTTTCAAATGGATGACGAAATTGTTTCATTTCAAGACATTAGAGATACCTACCTAATAGACAAGAAGAAGCAAAAGGCGAGAGCAATTCCAAAGATAACAGATTCACATATTTCTCCAAACCCCTTCCAAAAAATGAGCGTTAAGTTAGCTGTACAAGTTCTCAGCAATTCCATGGCAGCTGCAATTAAAACATGCCTCGGTACTGGAGAATTGAAGAGTATGACTGCAGAGTCTACTGCCAAGTTTGTGAAATTTATAAATGAGTTGTTTGACGTTTTGGACAGCCGAAATTTATTCACAAGCAACCCATATAAATGTGCCCTATCTGACTCCAACACTGTCGCTAAGAAGGTATTTAATGAAGCAAGGAGGATTTTTGGGAATATGACTAAAATCCATAATAGCAGTAACAAAATTAGTAGATCACCTTGTTTTGATGGCTTGATCCAGACCATCAATGCAATTGAGGGTCTGTATGCAGAAGAAAAGAAGTCCGAAAACATTAAATTCCTACTAACAAATAGGTTGAATCAAGATGTGCTAGAGAACCAATTTGCTGTGTACCGTCAAAAAGGTGGATTTAACCCAAATCCAACAGCTCGATTGTTTAGAACATCCTTCCGCAGCAACGCTGTCAATATGCTGATGCAACCCTCACGGAGTTCGAACTGTGAACCTGACACTGACATAACAGTTGATGTCACTGCATCTGAAGAAGACAGTGAACAACCAAATGCAAGTGCAGAGGCAGAGGGATCAGACACCACAAGTTCATCGTCTGCAAGAGTTTCAACACCCAGTAGCAGTGAATCAGATTCATCAACTACAAAAACTGCAAAAAACACTGAAGCGTCTGTTGAAGACTGTTCTATTTCCTATTATGCAGGATACTTGGGAATGTTATGCTTGGATGAATTTAAGTGTGACGATTGTAAATCAGTTCTGACGGTGCCTAGCAGTGAAATCCTGAGTAGTAAAAAGCAGTTGCTCATACTCCATCGCATGTATGAACGGAAATCGGCAGAAGGAGGCTTAAACGTCCCATCAGAGGAATTTATAAATATTGTGGACACATGTTTGGATGTTTTTGAAAAAGTTTTCCAGAAGATCCAGTACAAAAAATGTGTGGTAGCAAGAATTTTAAGAGAAATTGAGAAGAGAAATTCAGTTGCCTTGTGGTTAGATCATCCATGTTCACCTCACAGACTATTTATCATAAAAAAGCTAATTGTAACCAAAATTTATTATAATTGCAAATGGTTGAATGCAACAAAACAGGCTTCTGTTGGGAATATAAAAATAAATCCCAAATTGAAAATTTTAAAACATTTATGAACATATTCTATCAAAATTGGAAATATTGAAAATATACAAAAATTTAAACTAATTATCATTACAAGCACAATATTTTTATAAATGTTTCTCAATTATAAGTTTTTTGAGATTAAATACCTGTATTTGCAAAATAAAAAAGCTAAATGAGAAGGTGTACACATTTTATTATATGTATCTAGAAAATTACTTAATAAAGTTCTCGTTACAAATTAAACAAAACATTAAATCAACACTCCGAAATCAAATGAGAGACCAATTTTTTGTAATGTTAAAATATTCATGTTTTATAATATACCAATCGACAATAAAATTGTAGATTCTCCTCAAGAACTGCATGGCTTCTCGATCTGTATTGATTGATACGGTGCATTGTCCATTATAATTAATGAAGGTTCTGATAAATTTTGTGGACCGACGTCTAGAACTGAGGAGGTACACAATTCCATAGTATGTATGCTTTTTTATGTCTCTTTTTCTATAGTAGAGGTGATTGGATTTTAATGATTCTTTTTTTCAATTGGAAGGAGCTTTGAGATCGGGGTTTTTAAAGAAAAAAAAAATTTACCCTGCCCTTCTTCCTAAAATATCCCCTCGAATGAGGACAGGGGGAATTTCTTTTAGATTTTGTTTTGTGACAGAATTAAAGATGAGATTATATTCGGAGACATTTTTGAAAAACTTGAAGGGTTGCTGAATTACAGGACAATTTAGAATGGGTGTGAATGATCGAGTATGAGCCACTCAAAAATGTGAAATAAATAATTTAAAAAAATTTAACGGACTTTATTAGATAAGACACTGAAAAATTCGAGATTTTTTTCTATTGCTACTGCAATATCGAACATGAAAATATCCAGTTAATCAATCGTATAGAAATCATGAGTTTTGAAGTTATGTCAAGGATCTTCTATACACTGATCATGATGTAATAGAAATACTGATACTTCATCTCTTGCACAAATTCAGAATCTTGATGATGATGATGATTTCTATAATATTTTTTAACGAAAATAAATTTTGTTTGAATAACTAGATATTTTCATGTTCGATATTGCAGTAGTTATAGAAATCAAATATTTAGAATTTCTCTGTACATAATTAAATAAAGTGGGTCCCATTTTTAAAAAAGTCATTTAGATTAACTACTTTCTCGTCTATTTAATAAATAAGTCACCAATAATTTCTTCATGATAATTAGAGTTTTCGACTTTGGAGCGCTCTCTATTCACTCCGTTTAGTTGGCCATTGCTTTCAGCTTGCAACGATGCCATCCATTGGATATAATTTGAATCACAAAGTATCGTGGCGCCTTACTGTGGTGGTTACACAGTACTTGCGAAGACGCAGCGCCATCCAACGGGCGTTCACAGATTATATGTCAGAAATATTTACATAGCAGCCGCGCTTCTGGTATAGTATGTTCTTTGATATACGTTTATATCATCCTAACGATGAATTTTGACTCATCAATAAAAAAATTATGGTAAAAAATACGGAAATGTAGATGATTCTCTTAGAAATCCGTCACTATTACTTCAAAAGATGAAAAAATATTTCCGCTAGCTCAAATCGACAGAACTTTTCTAGGTTTTAAGATTGCTGAGAGGTTTCAAAAATAAATTATAGATTCAAACTTTTAATAAATCTGATAATATAAATTCAATAGAAATACAATACTATTGTTTAATACTGTAAAGCTAATTAATTGCATAATTAAAAATTAAAGCCCCCATTATAATAAAAAGACACTGGAAGATTGATAAGGCATAAGTAGACGCTTCACTCTCGACATTCCTGCTCTCACTTTCTGTCTGCAGGACGAGTATATGGAGCACCACCATTCTTTTCCCATTCTTTATTGAATTCTGACTCCAGAATCTCAGCACCACGTTTTCTTGTTAGGCCTGTCTCTTCTAGAGACAATTCGCACATCTGCATATCGTCTTTGCCTAATAGAAAAAATACACAAAGAACGATAAAACATTTCAGAATCACAATTGTTTCTAGCTACTGGCCAGGAGAAGATTTCTCTTGCGGTTGTTTGCGAAACTAACCTGACAGATAATTTCATCCACAAAAAAATTAATGACCTTTTCTAAAGAATGATCAATATTTTAAAAGTGGAATGTTCATATATATATTACTGTTAAAGTATGAATAACCGATAATGTTTAAATTTTTGATTACAAATAGATTTTTCAAATGATAATAAAACAGGTAAACTGAAAGGTGAAAAGAAAGTTTTTTTTATTTGTGAACGTTCAATACGCTGATTATTGTGGTTCAGCAGGGAAAATTTTACTTGAAATAAAAAAAATATTTTCTTTCTCCGTCTGCTGTTTGAAGTACGAGAATTTTAAGTTAGAAATATATTAATGTAACAGTAACAACTTTTGAATTGAATACCAGCAATATTGGTGAATACTACATAGTACCTTGATAGGGTTTTCAATTCAGTACATTTTTAAATTTGTAACATAGAAAAGATAATTTCACAATATAAATGTATATTCCAATAGTTTTTTTCGGAATTTTGTTAATATAAGCTTAGTTGCACTTACTCTACGTAACTCCGCTATCTTGTGTCTTATTTACATACATGGTGCTAAAAGAACACGTTTGGTGAATGCACTTATTAGAAAAGATTTGGTAAACAAACTATAATAATGATATTAAGAGGATAAATAAACCAATAAAAAAGTGGAATTATGAATGTATTTTTTCAGAAACATGATCTCAACTTTCTTTGCACATAGGGTATATTTTTTTGGATCGCTCGATATAACACCACATTGTTTTAGTTTTCATGTCATATGTTAGGTATATAACTTTCCACTAAATTGACCATATATTCAACACTTCTATATTGCTAGTTGAATAGACGCAGTAGGAGAATTCAGCAAATCTTGAAGTATTTTACTGGAGTCAACGAGAGGGCCTTAACCTCCATGAGCACAGTATGTCCAGTACAAACAGAGACGGAAGGTTCTTGATACCTAACTTATAGGCGCTAGCAATATAGGAGTATTAAATATATACTTCTTACCAACAGATACTCGGTTGATAATAATCTCGAGAATACAGTTACCTGCAACTAATAGTATGGGTGGTTTATCGGCATGCAGCTCCATCTGCCGAGCCACATATTGCCCATCAAAATGAGCGTACCACCAGCCACGCTGTTGCTCCGGTCCAGGCCTTTGGAAGGGAATGCGGAAGTAACGTTGACTAACGTGATCCAGCACCATCTTCTGTGGCAGGCGAGGTGTTCTAGCTGCCGATTCCATAACAGAACGTGGTGCCCGTTCGTTTTCCTCCATGGTGGTACGTTTGCGATTCTTTGCCTTCCATGCATGGTACACCTATTTAGTAGAAAAAATGAAATATAACTAGACGTGATATTTATATTCAAGATTGTGCTTTTCAATCCAGATCATTTTCCGTATTTATTTATCGAGTATACCTTGAGTCTACGATGAAATTCGTGTCGGCATGCCTCTAATAATTCTATATCACAGGAAGTGTTGATAGTATCTCTCAATTCGGAATACTTCCATTTGGATAAATCATATTTGCTTTTCGCCACATTTGCTTGTTGACTTCTCACCGCTTCCGACCTTCCAACACAGAATAAATGAAATATGCATGGTTCAATATTCATTCATCTATTATTAATATGTAGGTTGAATATATGTCATTCATAATTACGATTATGAGCGAATGAAAAAATAAGGATAACTACACAATATGTTAAAGTGTACATTTTAAGCATTCTACAACACTACACCAAACACATATACCAAAAACGTCACAGCACCAGCAAATGAATAATGCTTGGGGGTTCTCAATTAGCATTTCAAAGTGGATAATTTCTTTTGATTCTTTTCGATTCCTGGTAGTTTCACATCACTTGGCCACATCATTTTCAAGATACTGTTTATCCGCATACGTCTGAAGAGAACTAAACCAGCATTATTCATTCAAAATGGTTTGACCTCCAGCTAAAGATTGGCAACTAATTAAAATAGTTGAAGTCAAAGCATATTCTAGTATTTCTAATTACATTGTTTTGTTAGTAATAATTCACAAAACCAATAGAAAATAAAAATAAGATTTATAAAGAAATGAATAACCAAATATTATTGTAGTACAAATACACCTTTTTGGTTAATTTATAACCACTTCCAACAGATTAGTATGAAGTGTAAGTATTATATGTTAATACGAAAATAAAATGTCACTTCCTTAAATATATAGAATATATACCTGTTGAGTTTGAAGGACTGCCTGGCTGGTTCAACTCCACCGCTGTGTCATGGAAACAAGAAGCATTTTGACAGAAATGAACAATGAATATTGCCACAACCACAAAGTCACTTTATAATTCACAATAAAAAAAAATATTATGAGCTATGAAATTGGAAATATTAACAATTTTTTTGGCGTCATTGGGAATTAGATGATAATTTTGGATAATACTTTTCCAATATACCTATACTCCATGCCCAAAATATCGTGCTGCGAGGCAGGGTCCCAAACCCGGGTGGTGACACGCCAGGAGAAATTCGTTACGGAGGCATTTATGAGTTTTTTTCTCGCCTTATATGACTGCATCATTGCACGGTATTGTGGGCATAGAGTGTAGCTATTATTCACAACAATATTTATTTCTCAAATCTAAAAAATGAGAAAAATACAGAAATAGCAGTTTTAGATTGCTGATTGTAGGTACGAATACTTTTATTTAAATTTGAAACAACAAAAAGTAACTCAATGTTGGAAAAATAAAATGTGAAAAGAAATTCACCATGAAAATACCTAAGAAATGCACAATAAAGAAATTCTAGATCAACTTCCAACAGTTTTATTCACTGTCAATCTACAGTTTCATATATGATATATAAATATATTAACTAAATATATGGTAACTACGATCGATTTTATATATTAATATGACGTAACACCTTTCATTTTCTACAAAAATATGATCATTTTTTTGACTCACATTAAAGCTATAAATAGTACGGTTTATGTGCCCACAAAAGTACATCACAGACGAAACATTACATTGAGTCCTATATAACAAAAAGTTTATCTAAAGTTTTTTGGAACATGTGCATTCAGTTTAAAACTAATTTCGTTGTGAAAGTGATTTAAAATCAGTCAGAAATAATTCAACTGGACAGTACCAAAGCGATCAAATGTGTGATAGAGTAGAAAACTACAGGCTCCATTTTCCTCACTCTTACATTTTCTCGATTATCAGAAGATGTGTAGAAAATATCTACCGGAATCTAGAAAATGGCTTCTTTGACATCATACAAATCTTCTTTTAAGCAATTTCTGAATAGATTCAATTGTGAATCGGGTTTTCAATTTTCGAACAAATTTTTGGAAAGACTAAGTTTAAGGTTAATGGAGATCTATTTGATACTCACTAAAGAATTGCTTCTAAGAGACAGAATTGGAAAGATATGAGTCAGACGAACTAACCAATAGTTATTATTATAGAATATTCCTATTCAAAGAAAAACCTCTGGGTATAACTGGTGGCCAGATAAGACTAGAAAAATAGTTAAGTATCCAAAATTATTTAAGATGCTTGGTAAAAGAAAAATATACAAATTGGCTTAGTACTCAATCAAGAATAGCCTGAGACTACAAATTTTCTTTTTTTAATTGGAATTTCATATTGTCGGTGTTAATTTGGAAACTCATAGTAATAAAGGATTGTTCCAACAATTACGGAGAAAAAATCGAAGCTACAACAGATACTAGGCCCGAATAAACTTTTGCATACTTGCGTATCATGGGTGGACTCTCTTCCAATTGACCGTTGCTCTCTTGAGCTAATCGCATTGCTAGCTCTCTATCTTGACGCTCTTGCTCTAACTGCTCCTGGAACTGGCGCTCCTCACGTGCAAGCTTCTCTTGTTGTAGCTGCAATTCTTGGGCCATCTTCCGATCGATGGCCTCCTATGTTGAGATTTTTCAAAATTATACAATTTACTCCAGAATACCATCAGATGTGCTTTGTTTAGCCACATGTTTTCTCATTTGATATGTAGGTTGTCAATTTAAAACAAAATTTATTTCTAAGTAACTGACCTGTTTTTTTCTCTCCTCCTCCTCAAGCTTCCTTCGCGCCTCCATTTCAGCCTTCAACCTCCTATTCTCCTCTTCCTCCTTCAGTTTCCGTTCCTCCTCCTCTTTCAACCTCTTTTGACGCTCCATTTCTTCCTGTATCTTACGAAGACGTTCTTGCTCTTCGGCAATCTTTTGTTCTTGGATTTTCTTTTGCAAGGTTGCCATCTGGAGATCAACTTTCAGCATCAAATCCTTGTATAGTCCTTCAGCTACATTCTTTGGGATTTTCTCCTCTTTCTACCAAATAAATTAAATCAACCCAACAATCAATGCATTATCCATTTACTCACTTTGATTTTATCGATGGCAGAAGTAAATTGTTTTCTCAAGTTAAGAATATCTTTCTCAACAGCTTCCTTATCTTTCTTGAGCTGAGCAGCAATGGTTTCTATCTTTATAAGGTTGCCATCTAATTCTCGAATGTTTTTTACAGCTGTTATCCTTGGGCCGTGACGTTTCCTCACCAAGTAGCCACGAATAGTTTTCTGCATATTTATGAGGGCCTTTCTTCTGTAGGCGATTTTATTTTTCACTAAAAATAGATAAGATTGACAAAATTGTGGGGGAATCGATACTAATAAAAACATATTATCTAGCATTCCATGTTCCTTGAATTGAGAAATTGTTCTTACTTTTAATAACTGTCAAAGCACAGAATTGTGCCTTTATCCATCTGGATTTAACCAACCATTTCTTCACATTTGACACAATAGTCTTCAAGTTCTCCGGATCGGATTTCATGATTTTGTCGAATTCTGCTAACTTTCCTGGTCGAAAGAATACTCGTGTAATACCAAATTTGAAGTCCTTATCAGAGAGTTTCAAACTGTGAAGCATCGCCTAGAAGATAAGAAGCAAAAATACCGAAAACAATTACGTTTTCATTATTTTATTAGTGATGATTGCGGGATTATGGCTCACCTCGCAAAAAGTCTTGGATGTCAACTGTTTAAGTTCTCTGGGTAAATAAGCCTTATACATGTTATGGAGATCAGTGAATGATGTTCGGCTGGGAAAGCCATATTCCATCAGTTCTAAAACACTGGTCATGCCAGAACATTTGAGTTGCATCAAACTCAAACTGCCATCGAATTGATTATCAACCATTTTGTTGTTTGGTTTTACGCAACGGACAAAATTTGTTCCCTGAAAAGTACAAATCCAGACAAATATAAATAAATTAAACAAAACATAATGTGATCCTCACATTACTGCGAAGTTTCTCCATAAGCTCGCCAAGTTGAGCCTTGAACTTATTTCCCACACTGATGAAGGTAAGTTTACCTTTTTGCGCAATGGAATTGACAAATAACGTTTGTATAAGTTTGTTTTTGCTCTCTTGTATAATACTTTCGAGTGATGCATGCAAAGCATCATTGTTCTTGTCTATGAAGTATTTCTGCAATAAAAACAATCATTGAAACATTCTTGAAAATAACGAGGTAATAGAAGAAATATCTCTTACAGTTTGATAACAGACTGCACCAGCAAAATGTCTGATCAAGAAACCCTCATCATCTCGAAGACTTCTGTGTGCTTTCAGTTTGGAGGATCGTGGCAAACCTAAACGAAACTCCTTGGGCCAAGACTTGTGTACCTCCTCTGTAAAATGAGTGTACGATGGTTTTGGCAGTTTGGATTCTTCATCTAATAGGGTGAATATGCCATTGTTCTTCGTTTCGATTAAATCTATAACAGCATTATTTTAATACTCTCCCATTATTATACATAGTTACGATTATGATTATTAAAACTTACCAATGCAGTCTTGATTGTCAACGAATTTAATTTCAGGTACTGACAATCCCTCACGTTTATATAAATCTTGTTCATATTTCAGGATTCGATCATTGAAGAATTGTTGTAATTTCTCATTGCAGTAATTAATGCAAAATTGTTCAAAGCTGTTCACAGTAAAGAATTCTGAAAAAGAGTTAAAGCACATTTTCTGCTAAATTTCCTTAGCTGCGATAATTTTAAATAAAAAATGCGATTAGTATAAATAAGCTTCCCAATGAAAGATATTAAAGCTTATAACTTACCAAATCCAGCAATATCAAGTACACCAATGTAATAACTGGAAGCCTGAAACGGTATGCTCTGATTGATTCTATTCACAATGTAATCAAATAGATTGCTATATATAGCTTTGGCAAGAGCATCACGAGCATTATTTGCTTCATAGATCTTCAATGGTACCATAATCACGGTACCTTTTAGCCCACCTCGACTACTCTGCATCACTCTTGAAACTAGGGCCTGTTTCAAATCGCTCGGATCGATTTCCAGTAGTTTCGAAGCTAGATATAAGGATTTTTCTTTGCTACCTGCTACCTGACATCCACCTCGCGCATCATCTGGATTATCTTCGAACTCAATATTGCCTAGGTGGAGGACAGCAGCTACTGTTGTGTAGATTTGTAGTCTTTCGGCATCAGATATTCCTAATCTGATGAGCGCCTTGTCCAGTTCAGTAAAATCCTCCATATCATCCAGAAGAATGTCATGGAGAGGTCCTTTCTTGATATGGTCAGCGCTTTTCTGGCCAGCACTAAGTTTCTTTTCACTTGATTGTTTTGTAAAGTATCTAGTACAACCAGCCCTTAAATACTGTAGAAAATAAAGTAAATTATGAGTGCATCCTTAAGTTGTATCCAGTATACTATAGAGAACAGTGTGATGTATCATATTCATTCATGAATACTGGTCAGAGCCCTGGATTGAATTTAGGAACACACAATAATATGTATATCATTTTATATAAATATTTATTATGAAATTTTAATAATTCTTAATATGTTCACAGGAAAGAAGAAAATTATTGTTTTTCAACTCACATTGAAGTCGTCTGGTTTTGTTAAGCCCAACTTTTGCCTCAGACTATCAGGAGCTCCAGCCATTAGCATGTAAAATATATGGTAGCTTCTTTCATCACCCTCCGAAGAACAAATCCTAGATTTTTCAAGCAAATAGTGCGAAATGTGTCCCCCAGCAACTTTGAAGTGTTTGTCAAAATGTACTTCAATAAATTTACCAAATCTAGAACTGTTGTTGTTTCTTGTTGTCTTAGCATTACCTACACAATAATAGTATTCAATTAAGGCTTCAGACGTATAGAAAAAGTAATTATTACCGAATGCTTCCAGCACTGGATTTGCATCCAGAATCTTCTGTTCCAAACTGCCAGATTCAGCGCCCCAATTGTCGCAGAGAAATTTAAGCAAATGCTTGGTGGACTCGGTTTTGCCAGCTCCAGATTCACCACTCACAATGATTGACTGCGATTGCTTCAGTACTTGCATGTCCCTGTAGGCCTTGTCTGATATGGCGAATATATGAGGTGCTTTTTGACCCAACGATTTACCCTTATAATCCTTGATGGTTTGCGGAGAATATAGTGATGCTATGTCTTTGTAAGGATTAACGGCAATCAGGATATTGGCTACGTAAGTCTAAGAAAGATGGACAATTATGGTTCATTTATGGTGAATGATGAAAATTAAAATTGATATAAATCACCAATAAGAAAAAATATTTTTTAAGGTACATATTTTGATACTCACATAAATTTTGTTCTTATAATATCTTATACGTATGTTATGTAGAAGCGATGCTTCATTAAGGAACATCATTTCACCTGTAAATGAGCACGAACAGAATATTAAATTATTTACTTATCAATAGAAATTAATATTTTTGATTTTATTAAGAAATACTTACAGTTATCATCATAATCTCTATCTTTCTCATAGTTTGCCCTGAATATATCGCTGAACGACATTACCATTTTAGGATATTTAGATGCAAGTGGAAGTACTTCGGCGCCATCATCAAGGATCTCAGTTATTCTACCAAGGATGAATCCCTCTGTAGGTTCACGAGCCCACACGGTCTCCTCCATGGTTTACCTGAAAGCAGATAGAAATATTATTTCAATAAATATTATATATTTATAGTATATTTTATTCTATATTTAATCAATATTTCAATGATAATAAAATATCAGGTTAAAGACAGAAAAATAGTTGAAATGAGGAATAAAGCACTTTTTTAATTATTGGATCTGAATTACTAGGTTGTTCCTATAATAAAATAATAATAATATGTTCAACGATATATTTTGAGTAGAAGGACAGGGCGCTAATGTTAAATATATTAACTATTTGCAAGTCATGGTTTTATGAAAGTGTACAAACACAACGGTAATTCTGTTTTCATAATCTAGACTCTACACCTTTTTCAATTGTATTTCAGAAGTCGTCAACTGTAATTCAGAATATATTTCGGATTAGTCAATTGAAATCCAGAACTATACAGATGAATTTCAGATGGGTCAATTGAAATTCAGAATTCGTTAAATGTATTTCATATTGGTGAATTGTAATTCAGAACTCCTCAAATTTACTTCAGAACATATCAAATGTAAAACAGAATGCATCAGATGTATTTCTTATCATTGTTGGTCTACAAACTTCACAATTGTCTTTGAAGTTCATTTTAGCAAATTGGTAAGTGTATAGCTGCTTTTTACAATCAAAGACAATGCACAAATATGATAGACAAAAATAATCACTACGGTTTCCTGTGATTTGACACATATGTTCCAAATTACCCATCTGATGCTTTCTGATTTATATTTGGTATGTTCTGAAATACATTTGATACGTTCTAATTTATATTTGATAAGTTCTGAATTAAATTTGACGAGTTCTGAATTACAATGCACTAATATGAAAAACATTTGACGAATTCTGAATTACAACTGACTAATATGAAATGCATTTGACGCTATCTAAAATTTAATTGATTATTCTAAATTACATTTGATATCTTCTGAAGTTAAATTGATGTTTTCTGAATTACAGTTGGAAAGGGTGTAGACGAAACTGCAGCAAGATGCATTGTGTGTGAAAAAATTAATTGCCAACACTCGAGAGATAGATATAGAAGTCCCTATAAGAAAGAAGAATAAACCTGCTATAATCTTCTGTCTCGGAGAAAGGGTTTAGTCAAGTATTTGTTTCAAATTAAGAAAAAAACAGTCTGGAAAATTAAAATCCGATATTTTACAGCTAATAGAAGCTATATAATGGTACTATGCATTTGGACAAGATCAATATAAAAATAAAGTCCTGAAAAAATGCGTGCCCGTGATATACGTATTATGTGAAATTTTGTAATGGAAGTTCCAAAACAAGTCTCTACTCAGAAGTTGCGGAATAATCAGAGATCAAACAAATAAAATAAATAATAAATAAAAATTTCGCTTGTCTTGTTCTTTGGAAATACGTTCATGAGAGTAGAACAAATCTATAAAATAAAATTTATTTACGTCTTACCGCGAAATATCATTTATTAATGCTGCAATTGCAATCAAAACTATGGGAAGAGAATATATGGATCAAGGTTAATTCGTTAATGTGATCTAGTTTTCATTTAAGGTTTGGACGTAGGCGGATTAGCATATTGCCAATACTGAAGGAAGATATTATAGTACGAATAATTAGTATCGTTAAATTTGTTTCTGTCTATGCAAACTGGATTATTTCAAGAAGCTGTTAAGGCAACTAATTCATTTACAGTACACCTCGATACCTCCTCCATACAACAGGTTCATAATGTAGAATGCTGCAGTTCTTCATTTCAGATGAGGAAGGCAGGAAGGAGCTGAATATTGAATACACAACAAGTAGCATGTCGTCTAGACAAGATAAGACACACAAGGCAACTGGATGACATAAGTAGGTGAGCGAGATACAAATACCCGCAATATGCTTGATTCTCTAGACTCTAGGCTTCCCAATCGGACTCAATAATCTAGATTTGTTATATGGATTCTCGACAGGGTTCACTAGAAGTGACAGTAGGTATACACCTTTGTACATTTATTTGTAACAACCTATTTCAATAAAAAAAATCCCGATGGCCTGTAGTCAGCGGAAAGGTAAATTTTTGAAAATTTATTGAAGTGAAATTTGAACAACCTTTTCATTGATATACATACATGTGATTACATAAACTTGTCGTATGTGTCATAGCCTTGCGGTTAGAGGTTTTGGCTGTTGAATATAAAGCAGACAGGGTTCGAGTTCCACTTCAAGGCAGATTTTTTTTCGCCTATTTCTTTTCAATAAATATACTATATATTTTTTTAATCAGGGTCTATATCAAGATCTCCAGAAAATGTACAATTACATCAAATTTATATTGAGTGTTCATGTTTTATCAATATTTGTTATTTTTCTTTATTAATTTTTATTTTTTTACCTGTATATTTTATGAAAAATTGCTTTGAACAAAAGTTGTAGGTACTGATTATATCTATAATCTAAAATTATTTTTGATGATATTTACACTACGGCTCTTTTTTATTAATTTTTTTAAATGTTTGAACGGTCGCCATTTTGAAACTACTTACCCGATATTGCCCAAGAAATTTTTTCGAAATTCAAAAGTGTGAACGATCGCAATAGGTACATTTCTATAAGAAATTTACCTAAGAATCAAATCGGCACATCTATCATAATTGAAATTTAAATTCCTCTGTTAACAAGACCATGAAATTAACAAATTAGTAATAATGGATTGGGATAAGTGTGTGAAGCATGAAGAAGATGAAGATTAATTGGACAAACAAACGCGCATATATTATAATATACAATATCTATAAGATATACTAATGAGGAAATAACCGTAATCTCAATAACTTCCTGAAGAATATTAAAGATGAGCTATGAATCTTCATATACTCCGACAACTTTATGCACTTTTATTCCACTTTTTGGAACAAACTCTAGAAATTAACTGAAATAAGTTTAAAGCAAATAATTAGGGACCGATTTAATAAAGTTCTTATTTGCTTTTTATACATATTCATATTACAATGTCATTCAGATATTTTTAGTTTTAAGTCTCTATGTAGTCGGTGGGTAAGGTAGTTTAAAATCGATTGCAAAAATGTATACCGAATAGCTAATTAATAGAAACTCATTGAAAATATCGCTACTTCGTATTATTTCATATAGGTATATTTATCCAGGAATCTGTAAGGAATTAAAAAAAATGGAAGAAAATGCAGCAGACAAAAAATACCATACAAATACAATAGATTCCAATAAATAGGATAAGGAAATGAATATAAATGGTTTCAGTGGGTTATCCTAAGGAGCACTTGTTTCTAGGATTTGCGAAGAAATACCATTCTATAGTGGGTACTTTATCCGGACACCATTCTTACGGATTCGCAAGTATCCTCCAAGAGAAGAGTCGGCAATGGCCGGATTTTTTTTAGTTTTGCAGCAGAGTGATCCGAACCATATGTCATAATATGTGAAATAAATTGACGGCTCCTTTCAACCTCTGAGCGGAGTTAGACAGTTACCATTCGCTACGCCGCTGTTTTAATAAAATATATGCTAACGTAATATGTTCGAATGAAAATATAGCTAATCTCGTAATATACTTTTTTGTTGATTTTAATAAGTTTAATTTGTTTCTTTTACTGAAACACCTAATGTATAAATGTATCAACTCTAAAAAGATACCCATAATGTGACAAGCTGCCCAAAAAAAATAACTATGAGCGACCGACGTTTCTTATTTTTCTAGAAATAATAATAGAAAACTGAATTAGAATGTTTGGTACATATAACCCGTCTGCAAAAAAATCTTATAAATGACAGTGAAAACCATTTCATAATCCGTTACTTGGTTTATAAGAAATAGAAGAAAGGAGAAAGAATACACAGACACAGATAGCGATATACTACTACTTACTGTACTATCAAACAAAATTCTTGTATTCTAGAAATAAAGTGCAATGGGACTTTAGTTTAATTTTCTTGACCCGACGGAGGAGGTATACAAATCGATTATTTTTGACCGACGAACCAAACGGGGGAGGTATACAATTCGACTTAATAGTAAATGTGCTCTGATTTTCATGATTTTTTTGCATTTGAGAGAGGAAAATTACTGAGAATTGGTCCCATTGAAAAGAAAATCTACACTCCATAACTCCATGTATCCTTACCCTCAAAAAACTTCTGGCATAAGGGGTGGAGGGGGATTTTTTCAAGAAAACCGAAAATTTGAGACGACAAAATTAAAGAGAGAACCATATCCGACAACGTTAAAGATTGGACAATAAAAAAAAATAGTTTTCCAAGTTACAGCGGTGTTAAAATGTGAAATACGTGTGTCCTTCCGCTATATAGCGGGAAAATTAAAAATTTGAGAGGGCCAAATTAAAGGAAAGATTATATGTAGCAACATTTAAACTGAACATTTTGCAAAAAAAATATTTATTCTATACCTGGTCGTGCGTTTTGTAAT
Source organism: Crioceris asparagi (assembly GCA_958507055.1). Classification (NCBI taxonomy): domain Eukaryota; kingdom Metazoa; phylum Arthropoda; class Insecta; order Coleoptera; family Chrysomelidae; genus Crioceris; species Crioceris asparagi. The sequence continues at coordinate 48,591,634 of OY293827.1, forward strand.
GTAAACGAACTCCCATTTTGATAATTCTGTTTTCATCTGAAAGAGGACTGTTAAGAATGGTCCCATAAGAAAAATAAAAGAAATACTACATGTCCTTCCTCCCAGAAACGTCCCCCAAAGAGAGACTTATGAAACACTCAGAAATGTGAAATAAATATTTTCACAAAAAAATGGACTGACTGCTGGTACTTTAATAGTTAGTGCAAAAAGTATTCTACCTACCTAACCTAACTGCGCAAATCCAAATTATCAGTACCAATAGAATTAATATTATTTAATGCACCAAATAATAAAGAAATATGCACAAATGAAACAAATTAGTTCTATTTCAAGTGATCTGGAAACACCGCGATCTCATTTACTTTATTTGGTAAAAAGGTGAATTCGGCATCACTGTTCAGTTCAACGCACAGTTGAAGTCATAACAATTCAATAGATATATAATCGGTAACCTGGATGTTTTCAATCCAATTAGGTACATATTCTATTATATAGAGCCTCGCGTTACACCAATCAAACAAAATTTATATGCCCGACTACGGATTCCATTAGATATTTTGAGAATATTTTTTTTACAATTACTAGGACCAACATTAGATGGTGCGCTGAAAAATATAAAAAAATATTAATTCTAGTGGTAGTAACTACTAATTTTGAAGAAGCGCAATTATAGGTAGATAGAAGACTTTTGGTACCAACAAAGTAGAATCGGACGTGTAGAATTATTTTTTATTTTTCACTGGATGAATAAATTTAGTCCCAATTTTTGTAGAATTTTTTAATTTTTGAGTGTGATTAGTCATCAAAATTGTTGAACGTTCACTTAGGTATAATCAGATATTTCAAAACATAGCGGTAACAAACACATTTCAAAACACAGTTCAAACATTACTGCGAAACTGTTTTTTTAATCTCCATTATTATTATTATTATTTGACGCAGGGGTGCCAAAGCGGGTACTTAGGCGAATTCGGCCCATTGTGCCTCTCCCCCTTGCTCCCGAGACCTACGGTTCCCCGAGTATCCCGACAACCTGGTCCAGATATCTCAGGATTGCCGCAGGCAAGGTGCGTCTGATGTTGGTCAGATCCGGCCACTTCAGTCCTAGGATGGCCTTACGAACGTCGGATAGAGCGGGGCATTCTGTGAAGAGATGCTCCACTGTTTCTTCCTCTTCCATGCATGCCCGACATGTCGTCAATGACACCTATTGTATGAAGGTGTTTTCTTAGCGCAGCATGCCCGGTCCAGATGCTTACAAGTGAGCGTAGTTTGGCCCGGGGCAAAGCTAGGCAGTCTTCGGCCCGTTTCCGGCATGGCTCCGTGATGAAGTTCTTGCTCTGTCGACAGCCCAGAATTGAGTTCCACCTCTGACAGTGTCTGAGGTGTGTTTCCTCTTTAATGAGGTTGGCCATGATGTGCGGTGTGATGGGTACCGCCGGTTCAGGCCCACACATTGTTCCCGACGAAGCAGCACCCGCCAGCTTATCCGCCTTGTCATTGTCCTCATTCCCAGCGTATGCTGGCACCCAAGCTAGTTCCACCACATTTTCGTTCGCTAGTTCCAACAGTTCGCGGTGGCAGTTCAGCGTGGTTCTCGCGTCGTTCCTGCCCCTTTCAAGCGCTTTTAAGGCGTCTTTGCTGTCTGTGAAGAAGAGTATTACTTGGCCTCGCACCTTGTTCATGCGGATCTCATTAGCCCCTCGAGCTCGTTTGTAATACGGTGGCATAAGTCCCTCTTTTTAGACCCATCCACTGATGGGTCTATTGTCGGCACAGTGTGTGGGTCTGTTTCTTCTCAACAAACGTGATATTTACATTTGCTGCATAGGGGTGCAATGCGGTATGAGCTGGTCTCGAGGAGTGGTATTCTGGCGAGGCCCTCCTCCAAGATGGCTGTATGACTCTTCGCGCTCTTGTGCATTCTTAATGTTCCAACATCTTTCAGACGAAGGGCGGTCTGTAGTGCTGCCCCCTCCAATATAAATCTAGTGGTGGCAGGCACAACAACGCCTCTAGCGCAGCAGATGGTGTGGTCCTCATGGCACCAGTGACTGCGATGCAGACAGATCTCTGTAGTCTCGCATCTATTCATCTATGCCACAAAATTCATTAAGTTAAATTTTCAATATGGGATCATCTCCCAGCACTTCTCTTTCTAATGAAAACAGAATCTCATAAATTGAAAAAGCAGAGACATTCAAATTTTAAAAAAAAGATTTATTAGTGTGAAAACACAATGTGAGAGAATTTTCAGGTCTATTTTTTAGTAGAAATCCAATGAAAACGTTGCATCGCCATATTCATATATGTATTGCAATCTTACGAGTAGAAATATTAGTTAATTTGGTTGTGTAACAGGGAATTTCGGTATATATAAATTGTGAGAAACACAAACTAGTTGTGCCGACTTATAGCGCAATAATTATTCTTTGTATGTGCCTCCAACTGCACAAATCAATTTATTACTGTATATTATTGCGTACCTATAGCATCCCCACAAGGAAAATCAAATGAATTCCAATTATTTTCTTAGAATGTACGAAGGTGATTTCGAACAAAACATATTGTTCTAAATAATCATAGAGCTCATCTCACAATTGAATATTAATTACTTCCAAGTGAAAAATAAACGAATACCTAGGTCGAATTTATACTTGTACTTGTAGTAACGCGGACCGTGGTAATTTAAATCAAGAACATTTTCTAATTTTCTCCTTCTAAGTATAAAATTTCTTGAAATAGGTAGGTATTTGATGGGAACATTTTTGAATTTAGAATCAAAGAGGAATCATCAAAATCGGGGCACTTTTGCGAAATAAAACATAAAAAAAACAAAATACGGTCATTTCATAAAATCCAATAGGTACCTCACCCGTTCTTTGAACTCGGTCAAATAGGGGTTCCTTGCATAAATATTGCCATAAAGCTAACCAAGAAATTTTAAAAAAATGCACCGAGTCCCGTTGAAGACAAATTTCCTAGCTTTCATAAAAATAACTTTTATCGAAGAAATCTGGCCATCTATATTTTTTAAACAACTTATAACATACACAATAAATATTGTCGTCATACTAAAATATAACAACACTTATTACGTTTTTTTCGTCCCAACACAAACCCAATAACAACATGCGCTCACTCGACCAGACTAGAGGCTCAATACTCGACATTAATCTTAATTAGTTATGGGACTATTTAAATAATTTTCCAAGGTCTACTTAATACGACAAAAAAAACAAATTAAATGTTCCATTCCAATAATACTTTCTATTGTTTCTAATGAATAACTTTAAAATTGCTACTGCATGCATGGATTCATAAATAAAAATTACTTCAAGGGTTACCATCATACCAGTCATTTGGATAGAATCAATTGAGCTGCTCTTCTTATAAATAAATCAAAGAAAGACAATGTCACTGAACCCATTGGTTTGATTAACTATCTGCTACAAAGCAACGGTATGATATTTAATATTTGAATAGTAAACGAAATGTACATATATATTTAATTTAGGAGTTTCCTTTGTTTGAAATCCTGCAGGCAAGTGAAGGTACCATAGACATATAAAGTTTATGGAGAGTACCTTCCAGGGAAAATCACGTCAGCCGAATTGGGTGGGTACAGTTCTACAAATTGTGTTAATTCTGCTGCGACGTATCGGTGTGGCCTATGACCACTGCCATTCAAAGCTCTCTTTAGGCCTCTATTCTATTCCCTGAAGAAGAAGAATTATTGGTCTCATTTATTTGGAAAGATTTCAAAACGCAGGCGACAATATTTTACAACCTAGATTTGTATTATCATCATGTTGGGTACCTAGTATTTCTCTAGGATTTTTCTAAACAAGGTTTAAATACGATTAGACACACACCTAAGGATTGAAATTGACGGGGTAATCAATATCTCAGACCTTTTAAATGAAAATAATAGACCAGGGCCAAATTTGTAGGACCGACATAACTAAAACTGCACAACTTCAGAATTACCAGTACCAATATAATTAATATTATTTTTGACCAACGAACCAAACGGAGGAGGTATAAAATTCGACTGTTTGTCTGCATGTTTTGTTTATATTTGTTCGCGCCTTCTGCATAGTAAACGTGTTTCGATTTTGATGTTTTTTTTGTGGGGAGTATTGAATATTGAGTGGTTCCCATGAAAAAAAACTATATTAGACATGCCCTTCCACACAAAAACTCCCCTCAAAGGGGGGTTATGATGAAAATTCCATATCCGGAAACGTTTAAATTGGACATTTTTGAAAAGAGTTACAGTTTTTGAGTAACAGCAGTAAAGTCTTGAAATATGTATATCTGCGCCGCGATGTTTTGAGATCTCTGAATAATAACAAGTAGGTACAAGCTAAGCCTTATACATAGTGTTGCGTATGCGGGTTCGCAGATAAGTGAGACTAATTTAGAGTTATCAAATCAACTTTATTTACACTCAAAATAATATAAATTACAAATTAACTTTACTATATTCTCTCTAACTTACTCGGACTATTCTGTTTATTCACACTGCCTTTTACATTCTGTCTTCTTGCCGAAAATTCTCCCATATATATAACCGATAAAGGATCCAGAGCATTCGGTATCAAAGACCAGAAGCCGCCACTATACGCTTCTCGAAATTCGTTTGTCGGCAGCTTAACAGAAGATGCCGACACTGCCGTCGCTCTCTTTGTTGACGCCGCTTTTGGTATGTCCAACCACAGCATATATCGCGCGCATACTTCAAACGGATGCCGCTACTTTGTAGCCAATACCGGCGGCTGTTCCCCTTTGCACGTTACACTGCTCCCTCCCTTAAAGCTGCTCGCCCCGAACAGCTTCTTCCGTTTGTCTCCAGACCGGTGGATTATCTCCTCGATACGGACTCAGTCTTTCCACGTGCACTACTTTTGGCTTGGCTCTTGGCGAAAGTTGGATCCTGTACACCAAGTCATTAATCTTTTTGACAATGCGATATGGTCCTTCCCAAGGTCTTTGCAATTTCGGACTTAATCCTCTCCTTCGCTGTGGCTGGTACAACCAAACTGCATCGCCTTCGTTGAAAGAGTTTAATGACTGCCTTTTGTCAAGTCTCATCTTCATTTTGTCGCTCTTCAACTGAAGCTTTTGTCTGGAAAAATCATGGACCACTCTAAGTCGCTCCTGTAGGTCAGCTACATAATGTGGAAGAGACACTTCATCATGATCGTCGGCTGATGGTCTGCCAAACATCAGATCTACGGGGAGCTTCATTTCTCTTCCAGACAAGAGCATCGATGGTGTATAGCCAGTAGATTCATGCTGGGAACTTCGGTAGGCCAGAAGAAAGAGAGGTACCAGTTTATCCCAGTTACGTTGGTGCTCATCCACAAAGAGTGAGAGGTATTGATTGATGGTCCTATTGTGCCTCTCAACCATTCCATCTGACTGTGGATGAAGTGGGGTTGTTCGTGTTTTCCGTATCCCCAGCAACCTCATTAACTGCGTCCATACTTCGGATTCAAAATTTCTACCTTGATCGGTATGTAGCTCCAAGGGTACTCCGTGTCTGGAAATCACGTTTTCCAGAAGGGCTTCGGCCACTGTAACTGCTTCCTGATTCGGCATCGGCACTACTTCTGGCCACTTCGAGAAATAGTCCATGGCAACCATGATGTACTTATTTCCAGAATCTGTCGTAGGGAATGGTCCTGCAATGTCCACCGCAATTCTTTCCCAAGGTTCACCTGACAGATACTGCTTCATTTTCCCTCGGGATCGTGTCTTCGGACCCTTCTTAGAAGCACAGAGGTCACATCTTCTGCACCATTCTTCCACATCTCTTCGACAGTTGATCCAATAATACCGCTCTTTCACACATGCCAATGTTCTATTTACTCCAAAATGGCCTCCACTGCGACTGCCATGCATTTCACGAAATACTTCAACTACCATTGTTCGGGGTACAACGGTTTGATACACAATGCTTCTACCATCTGGACTTTCCCATTTACGAGTGATCAAGTCATCTCGTAAGCATAACGAATCCCACTGAGCCCAGTATCCCTTGACTGTCTGATCAAATCTGGATATTTCTTGCCACTCAGGTCGTCGCTTTTGGTCTAGCCAGCCCCGTACTATCGTCAAATCTTTGTCGGCGATTTGTTCTCTTCTAAAGTTGTCTCTGGTGATTTCGTCGGTATTTTCCGTTTCCTTATTCCTAATCTGCATTTGTTGGAGATGTACAACATCCTTGGCTATTTCTCTTTGTTCCTGCCTCTGACAGAATTTACAAGAACTGCCACAAGGTCTTCGTGACAAACTGTCAGCGTTGGCGTGACTTCTTCCTTTTCGGTGTTTAATTTGAAAGTCGTAACTCTGCAGTTTCTCCAGCCAACGCGCTATCTGTCCCTCCGGATTTTTGAAATTCAGCAGCCACTGTAGTGCAGAGTTGTCTGTTCTTACTAAGAATTTCCGTCCATAGAGAAAACTGTGGTAATGCTCTATGGATCGTACAACCGCTAGCAGCTCCTTCCGTGTCACACAGTAGTTTCGCTCTGCCTTTCCAAGGGATATGCAAGAACAGGAGCAGTAGTCAACCGGTTTTCCAGCTCAAGAAACGACTGTTGACATTCTGGTGACCAGTCAAAGTGGGAGTTCTTTTCGGTTAATTGATGTAGTGGCTTCGCAATTTTCCCAAAATCTTTAACAAATCGGCGGTAGTAACTGCTGAGTCCCAAAAAGCTTCTGACTTCGTGCTTGTTCTTTGGTCTGGGCCAATCTCGCACTGCTTGAACTTTTTCTGGATAGCACTTCGGATCCTAGCGAATACTTTCTTCAGATTCGATTGATGTTCGTCGAAATCTTTGCCAATCACCATTACATCATCCAAGTACACCAGGCACGTTTCCCAAGTTAGTCCTCGCAGAACTAATTCCATTAACCTTTCAAAAGTGGCAGGCGCATTACATAATCCAAACGGCATGACATTGAATTGATATAGGCCGTTTCCAGCTGTAAAGGCCGTTTTCTCTTTATCTTCTTTGTTTAGCTCTACCTGCCAATATCCACTTTTCAGGTCAAGAGTTGAGAACCACCTGGATCCGGCTAAGGTATTTAAGGTATCGTCAATTCGGGGTAATGGGTAGCTGTCCTTCTTCGTAACATCATTTAACCTCCTGTAATCCACACAGAACCTCGTCGAACCATCCTTTTTCGTCACCAGCACAACTGGTGATGACCAAGGACTGCTGGATTCTTCTATGACACCATCCTTCAGCATTTCTTGAACCATGGTGTTAACTTGCTGTTGTTTTACGAAAGGAAGTCTTCGTGGAGGTTGGCGAATAGGTACAGCATTTCCCGTGTTGATCCGATGTTCGACTAAATTTGTTCGCCCTGTAATTTTTCCTTGCACGAAAACATCAGCTTCTTGCTTTACAAACTCGATGGCCTTTTTCTTTTCCTGTTCGCTACGATGTTTCCAGGTCTTCTTGAAACTCTCCATTAGCTCTTGGGACAAATGTACATCTTTTGAGACGGGTTCCTCTTGCTCACATCTTGTTACCCGGGAGACTGCCGAACAGGTACCGATTACTTCCCCTTTCTTAAATGTCATTCTGTTTACTGATAGATTGGCTACCCTCACTGGAATAGTGTCGTTGGAATTAACTAAGCACCTAGCCAAAAGAGCCCCGTTCTCTTTGTTCTCGTTTGTTTCAAAAACCATAGTGTTAACTCCTTCCAGTTGTTTTTCTAGGTGCGCCTTCACGATCTTCTCACTATTTCCAGGTATTCGCGTATCTTCGGTGACGATTATTTTAATAGGACAGTTCTTGTTCGAAGATGCTGAGAAAAATATTTCCTCGTTGCCCACTCTCAACATTCTGTTTTTAAAGTCCACTGTGATAAAATTGAAGGTTTCCAAAACATCTAAGCCTACTATAAATTCATCCACTATGTCAGCCACGATTGCATTAATCTTTAATTGTGCATTGCCAATTTCTAAAGTGGTGGTGGTCTCTCCAAAAACATTTATCAAATCTCCTTTTGCAGTTTCCAGTATTGGCTTGATGTTGTGCTGCACGATAGATTCTTTGGAAACCATGTCGGGGCGTACCACTGACCTTGTTGCCCCCGTGTCGATGGTCAAATCACATTTCTTGCCGTTGATAAAACCTTGGACAACGAGGCTCTCACAGCTCTTCTTGATGGAGCACAAATGTAACTTGGGGGTTTGATAATCAGTGGTCGCCAGCGTTCGCCCCCCTACACTGGCGAGGTGGAGTTTTCCTGAAGTCGGGTATTCTCTCTCTGAACATTTCGTTCTTCAGATCTGGGTCGTCGCCTGCAGTTTCTACTTATATGTCCCTCTCGGTTGCAATTGTAACATTTAATCACTTTTCTATATCCAGACTCCTTGCTTCCTCGAGAGCAAAATTTCTGGAACATCGCCTCCAACTTCTTAAAGAAATCTGCATTGTCTTGTGGTTCGTCTGACACCCTGACTTCTCTTAATTTGCTGCGACGATTCATAGATGCGTTTTTGGCAGCTTCGTATTCCAGTGCCTGGACAACTGTTTCGGCTAAGGTGTTATGCCTACTTAGTCTCAACGCTTGCTGCATATCGATATCTCGAACTCCATCAATGAAGTACTGGACACTAATTTGCTCAATGAATTCATCTGGGGCCTGTAGATAAGCCAGTCGTACCATGCTCTCAATGCTACTGCTGAATTCCTGCAGTTACTCCGTTGAACCTTGAATTCTACTCTTCAACTGGCTCTGATACACTTGGCTAAGATATTTGTTGCCGTATCTTAGTTCCAAGGCGCCCGCAACAGCCAAATAATCAGTTTGTTTGGCTTCAGGAATGTTTTGAAGTATTTCAAGCGCCTTTCCTCGCAAAGCCAATACCAACGCCGTTGCTTTCTGCTGCTGATCCCATCTATTTGCATTAGCTGCAGCCTCAAACTGACGTTTGTACATAGCCCAGGATATTTCGCCGTCAAACGTTGGTGGTTTAAGTTTTTCATTGGCTGTTGTGATCGCCGACGTGTCCAATTTGCTACTTTCTTCTTGGTTGGTATCTCGAATTTTCTTCACTTCTTTCTCTAGTTTTCGGTACTTCTCCTCAAACTCTTCTCGAACTCTCCCAATTTCTTCTCAAACTTCTTGTTTAACGGTATCGATTTCTTGATGGACATTTCGGAACAATCCTGCAATCTGTTCGAAATCTCTCTGTCGCCGTACCTCTTCTTCTTTCTTTTCTTGTTGTCGTCGTACCTCTTGTTCTTTCTTTTCTTGTTGTCGTAGCTCATCTTGTTTTCTCGAAAAATCGGAGAGTACCTTAATTAGTTGTTCTTCCTTTTTCTGTTCTTCTCGCAGCCTTCGCTCCTCTTCTTCTTTCTTTTCTTGTTGTCGTAACTCTTCTTGTCTTCTCGAAAAATCGGAGAATAACTTAGTTAGTTGTTCTTCCATTTTTTCTGTCTGCTTTCGGGTGTTTACCATAGACAAAAGCCTCTTCACTCACTTATCCCTCTTCTAACACCAAATTGTTGCGTATGCGGGTTCGCAGATAAGTGAGACTAATTTAGAGTTATCAAATCAACTTTATTTACACTCAAAATAATATAAATTACAAATTAACTTCACTATATTCTCTCTAACTTACTCGGACTATTCTGTTTATTCACACTGCCTTTTACATTCTGTCTTCTTGCCGAAAATTCTCCCATATATATACCCGATAAAGGATCCAGAGCATTCGGTATCAAAGACCAGAAGCCGCCACTATACGCTTCTCGAAATTCGTTTGTCGGCAGCTTAACAGAAGATGCCGACACTGCCGTCGCTCTCTTTGTTGACGCCGCTTTTGGTATGTCCAACCACAGAATATATCGCGCGCATACTTCAAACGGATGCCGCTACTTTGTAGCCAATACCGGCGGCTGTTCCCCTTTGCACGTTACAATAGCAATAGGATAAGTAAGTACTATCTTCTTTGGTATTAGTGAACGTTCAACAATTTTCATGACTAATGTTACACTCAAAAGTGTGAATTAAAATTTTTTTACAAAAAATTAGGCCGACTTTATTTATTGATGCACTGCAAAATACAAAATAATATTAATTCTATTGGTGCTGGTACTTTTGAAGTTGTGCCGTTGTAGTTTGTTGTTGTAGAATCAATATTATTTTGTATTTTTCAGTTCATCAACTAATAATCGATTCATTCTATTTTTTGTAATTTTTATCCTTGTATAACTACAGCAAAACTATATTCTGGGAAATTATGCTCGAAGCTACAGAAGATGAGTCTTAAATGGTAAACAGAAGAATCGAAGAATGTGGGTTGGTTACGTCACAAACAGTAAGGCTCTTGTCAGAATGAACAAAGACGAATAATTCGAAATAACTTTACAGATCTGAGTCACATTATTAGACGAGCACGATATAATCTAAGGCTAATCTCTGAAGGGAATATAGTAAGAGAACGGAACTTGGGAAGAAGATAAGTTCTGACTAACTATTTCAGGAGACTGCAAACAAAATAAAAAGCCAACTTCCCATACGAAAAGGCACCTTAAGAAGAAAGAACTTGTGGCATAATACATAAGGTATAAAATGTTTTTTTTTATCATGAGATACAGCCATCCGACGACAAATTTTGTTATTCAGTGCACGAGAGCAACTGCTTGACTGGCTTTCTAGTTCTGTGGTATTTAACAATTGGGCAAGAATTGACAATCTTATCCAGTTTATACCCATGGTCTATATATAGACCATGGTTTATACCTACCCAGAAAATGTAGAGCAGTAATTAATAATAGAGGAAGCCATACGCCATAGCCCATGGCAATGTTACCTAAATATTTTAAATTTAGGGCTCTTCATTTTTTGTTTTAAACGAACGTGGCTTAGTTTTCAGTAAAAGTTCTTAGAATAAATTTCATTTTATTTGATGTTTCTAAATTATTTTGCTGCAGTTATTGAAATGTGAATGCTGTACGGATATTAAGTGAAAGAGGTGAAAGCCGGGACAGACCACTTTTGATTCAAAGTTTATCGGTTTTAGGGCGGAGTGTACCCCGATATCAGTATCCTCCGACAGCGTTAAATCGATTACCATGAGAAAGTCTTTATTAGAAATGAAACGGATATCCGGTAACTATCCGAAATCCGGTCTATATTTAATATTGGGCCGGATACCGGATGGTAAGTCAATATCCATCTGGATACCGGATATTCAAAAACTAACATAAGTAACGAGAAACAATGCACTTACAGTTTAAGTTGCTTTTATTTAAATCTAAGAAATTCCAAAAACTACTAACTAATTTTAAAAATCGCCATAACCTTGAACGAAAAAGTTTAAAAATTAATAGTCAAAATCAACAAGTGGCAGATTATGGTGAATATAAACCAAATTTTCAGTGTTTGCCAGCAACAGACGATTTCGCTTGTTTACGTAAACCAAACCAGCTTCGGAAAACAACATCTCGCTAAAAACACTGCTACAAGGAGCACAAAGGTATGTTTTAGCAAACTTAGACAAATTAGGGTTAGTGTTTTGATCACGACATTGACCATCGTTTTCATAAACGATTTGATTGAAACAATCTCAGAAGGTATCGTGAGATTCGCGAGTAACATATGAATCGATTTCATTTATTATGTATTTTTTGTAGCAGGTGAGGCGATGCGCTGTCGGTACTATCACCATTAGACTCGTCGAAAATCATTTTTAGATACTCCAACAGGATCTTATGTCGCGCTCTTTCATTTCGAGTGTTCCCAAATAGTTTGTCATACATCTGGGATCTAAGAAAGTTGAAAACGGCCGAAAACCGCCCGAATTGATCCGATCGCGAAGGCTGGATATTCGGCCATCGAACATCCGGTCCAGCAGCTCGCCAATAATCCGTCATCCGGCCAAACAGCTATGCGTTTTTACTTTAGTTTACTTTTTATACAATCCACATTATCATAACTTGTCACTAAATAGCGCTGTAGTGCTCCAGTTTCAACACTGTTAAATTGATCGCCATAAAATAGCAATACATAGGTATTTGAGTATTGAAAATATTTTAACGCTAGCCACTTTGATCCACATCAACAGTGTATCAACGTTTACCCCGTTTAACCGGACACCATGGTAAATTATTGAGGCAGGCCAACGTCTGCCGGGTTCCGCAAGTAGGATATAATATAGATCAGAGCAAAGTAATATATAATTAAGAATAATGATTATAATACTTATAGACATATCAGTCAGATCATTGAAAGAGTGGGCTACCTTGTACTAACAACCATGGTTGTCTCTATGAAGTAGGAACGAACAGCTTCCCATTCGCAATAGATAATACCTATTATATACTTTTACCCATAAACCATAATCAGTATAAACGCAACATCTTTTATCTATGACCCATGATATAAAAGACCATCAAATCATCAGTGTTGAAACAGATGACGTGTACAAGGTAAATTATCCGCTATTAGAAATACATCAAGAATAAATAAGGAACTTGTATACTTAACACTGAACTTGCCAGTGTGCCAGTGCCAGTTGCTTTTGTCAGTTAGGCGTTGTTCTAGCAACTTGATAAAATACGTGCCCACTTAAGAGTATGTGTACCGTTGACAACAAGTGGGCAGAATGAGTTGAATAAAATTTTACCGTTCACCTTTCGTATTGTCCGTGTTGTGCTAGTCTACGGTATAGAAATATCATAGTGCTGTTCTGAAAAATAATACATGAATAGTTTTGAAAAAATCCATTGTATTATAATGCTTCCTGTCTGGGAATAAACAAATATGTATATTTTACAGATGCTGCACCATGATGATTTCAACTGTAAATTTTATTTTTATATGAGAGAATTTTTAATACATACCTAATAGGTATTGGCTGCAAGCATCAGATCAGCATTGTCTGTAGCAATAAAATATACAGGGTGACCAAATAAGCGTGCTGAACCTCAGAAGCCACGCACTGCAGAGTTAAAAAATTTAATGCTTAAAATCGCCATAAGAACATGTTGAACATTATTTTCGTATTTCTAGAATGATCGCAAGGGGATGCAATCGCTATCTTGAATAAAAAAATGTGATGTTTCCCGAAATTTCACCAAATTAAGATAACATTTCAAAAGCTGAAATAAATTCGATTCTTTTTTGAATAATACTTTTATCCTTTTCATTAAAACTAAAGTGGTGTGGGGAGTTTAAATGATACATGTGTAACTTCGAAGGGGCATCACGGATTTTAGCAAATTTGGCGTGGTTGAAACGAGTTTTTCTAGGCGAACAAATCTACCTCACTCTTTGAGATTGTGATTTGCCACTAGAGGGCAAAGTTGTGAAATTTCTCCCATTTCTCCCAAAAACATCCATTGATATTAGTGTTTTCTCATAATAAAATAGCAAAATGATACCCAAACGAGTTAAAGCACCTAACCTGAAATAAAGGACAACGAAAATTGAGTGAAAAAAATCTATGAAGTTTGATAGGTTCTTGAATTTTTTCTCCAAATTTTTAAATAAAAATGCTATAGGTATTTGAAATTTACTCAGAAATTGCAACGATATTAGATATAATTTGATCGATTTTAAGTATAAATATTTTTTAGCAAAAACTGGGCCGACTTTGTTGGTGCACTGAAAAATACAAAATAATATTAACTTTATTATTGGTACTGGTAATTTTGAAGTTGTGTAATAATTGTAGTTAAATAGAATACTCTCAGCACCAACTTCACAAATACCTGTACCAATATAATTCACATTATTTTGTATTTTTCAGTGCACCAACAAAAAAATAGGTCTAATTTTTCGTAAAAAATATTTATTTAACACTTTTGAGTGCAACATTAGTCACGAAAATCGTTGAACGTTCACTAATACCAAAGAAGATAGTACTTATCCTATCACCCACGTATATTCTTTGCTTGTACTTGTTATTACTAAGAGATCTCAGAAGGTCGCGGCGGAAATACGCAAAAGTATTTTAGATTCAACCATTTTACCACCGCAGTAACTCGAAAACCGTAACTCTAAAGAAAAAATGTTCATTATAAGTGTTACTACAGATATTCTTTTCTTTCACTTGATACCCTCAGATTTTCAGTATTTGAAAGAAATCGCCCCCTCCACATAACGAAAATAAACATATGTGAGATTTTACTCTTACTTTTACACTCTTGAAAAAAATATTAATTTTAAATGTTTCTGATATTGTCCTATCTTTAATTCTGCTATCTCGAATTTTCGATTTTCGAGAAAATTTGCCCGCTCCACCCCCTTCGGGAGAGGTTTTCGGAGAGAAAGAGATTTCGGATTAACGTTTTTATGAAAAATCATCAAAATTAGAGTATGTTTACTATATATAACGTGCGAACAAACCAAAAAGAAAAAACGCAGACAGTCGAATTGTATACCTCCTCCGTTTGGGTTCGTCCGTCAAAAATATGAAACATAATTTATAAATAGCAAAAAGATTTTTCACCACAGATAATCATCATTCAACGCCCCAAACCAGACATAAGGTTCGCTATAGTAATAATGAATGGTGTAGAATTATGTATTGAAATAATGCACTGCGAGTATTAAATAAGACAATTCAATAAAATACAATCACCCATTCTCAGTCTTTTTGAAACATTTCAACTGAAATTTTTCCAGATAGCAATTCGAAATACTGAAGGAATCTAAATAATCAATGCAACTTCTCTCCAATTTAACCATCTTTCTATCTCATACTGTTTGAAATAGGAATACAGTCCCTATGAAATCTTCTGGACCCTGTACAGTCAAAGGGCAATATACATAACTTTTCATCTATATAAATTCTATTTAAAGATTTTATGTTTGTAATTTTTAAAATATATATTTATTTACATATTTCAGGTCATTCATCATCAAAATCGTTTACTATGAAAAATTAAGTATCCCATGTCTTGAAAAAGGTGCAAAAAAAGAAAAAATATCTTATTTTATCAATAATTTAAATAAATAAATTGCGTGATTTCAAAATATAGCTGAAACTATCCAGAACTTTCAAGTGTTCTAAATAGGAAACTCTCAAGTTTTTTGAAATGTCCTCTTTACATGTAGGTACCTGAAAATGATGTATTCCGAAATCTTGCTAGATAAGTTTACAATTTTTGGACCTTTAGTGGATTTGGAGGCAAGCACATTTTGCATTTTGGAAAGTTTAACATGGGACCATCTTTGCGGAATTCTCATTCACACGAATAAACACAAAAAGAAAACTCACAATCGAATTATTTGTATCTTCCTTTTTATGAAAGTTTAAGACAAAAGGCTTTTAAGAATATATAACGCGAAAACTTCGAACTACAATTATAAAAAAATTAGTATCTTTATTGACAATTAAATTGGATTTAAAAGTGTCGTGAATCTAGTATGTTATCACATAATCTGCAATTGAAATAGCAGATAACGTCAAGTACTTACGTATCCTAATTGTCACAACAAGTTCATTATAGATACAGAATAGATTAAATTACAGTACAAAAGCATAGATATCATTCCATCTCAAGAATCATCTGTTCGTTATTATTAGGTACAGTGTACGTTCCGTAGGAGTTAGTTCAAGTTACTCATAATTTTTATTCATTTATTGCCATACTTTATGGAAATTTCAATTTTATGATTTCAATATGAATCATATCCGCAAGTCACCCAGATATGATCTTTCAATTTCAAAACTTAGACAATTCTTGTAAATCTTTTTGTATTTCAAATACATGATCTATTTATTGACAAATTCTTTATTCATTCCACTACAGGTTTTCAAGAAATAATTTTTAATGAGAATAATAACCGGTTAAAAGCTTCTTGTTAGTTTGTTAGTTTAACGAAACGTATTTATCGCGAAAAGCATTCGCCATTTAAAATATCATAAATTAGATGTATTAATTCATTTCAGATTATCTGCAAATGCAACATACTGATATTTAGTGGAAATACCATTCTCCACATAATATAGTCACTCACTGATTAGGTAATAAGCTTTTACGTAATCTGACACTCAGAATCCCGGTTACGCGGCATTGCAAAATTGACGATTGCAGTATAATATTTTATGTGTTTCAACCGGCTCAGCTAGCTTATAAATATAATATGTATTTGAAACAGAAAGGTTGCTAGATAATATAATTTCGATTAAAAAATCAAATTGAAGATAGGTACTACCAAATGTAAAAAATCTAGTGTGTCTACTCAGACGGCTTCTGAAACAAAGTCCATCGAATTTATAAATCTTCCGATCATTCATCTCTTTCATCGTGTTAACACAAACAACAACGGCCATATTCAATTTTAATAAAAATTTACTTTCCTTATTTTGATAAATTATAGGTATAAAAGAGTGAGGTAGGTCCAATGCAGTTTTGAATTGAATAAACCTGAAGTTTAGGCCTGACTTCAATTTTGAGAAACTGAAAGATATTTTTGGCCTAAGCTAGTATATTTATTGTATACTAGAAGATGTCCGTGACTACGTCTAAGCATATTGTTTGTTGGGCTTGTCGCTTGTGTAAGAATTTATTCTGTCAATTTCATCGCCTTAATTATAGATAAATAAATAATCTTTATTTCCATTGACATGTTACAAAAATGTATGGAATACGCCACATTAAACAATTACAAAAAGTATTACATAACAAAAAAAATCTTACAAACTGTAAAATTCCATCTCAATTAGAAAAGACTTTAAATTTCTTTTGAATTCGCACATTGTTCTAGATTGCGTAATGCTTACAGTCAACTTATTGAAAATCCGAATTCCAAGTAAGTCAGCCGAGTTTCTAGCAATATACTTATAGTCTGGCATATGGAACGGAACACGCTGACTCTCCTTTCCTCTGCTGAAGTTTTTGTGAATATTGCAGCTTCTGGGCAGTCTATTTTTGACCGACGAACCCCGAACGGAGGAGGTATACAATTCGACTGTCTGCTTTATTTTTTTTTTTTTTTTTTTTTTTTTTTTTGGTTCGTGCGCGCCTTTTATATAGTAGACGATCTCCGATTTTGATGATTTTGGATTCATTTGAAAGAAGGGGATTGAGAAATGGTCCCATATTCATAAAAACGCAAATCCGAAATCTCCTTCCCTCCGAAAACCGCCCCCGAAGGGGTGGTGGGGGCGAATTTTCTCGAAAATCAAAAATCTGAGTTGGTATAATTAAAGATAGGACAATATCCGGAAACGTTTAAATTGAACATTTTTTCAAAAGTGTTACGGTTTTCGAGATAGACGCATGTTAAATATGTATTATTGCTATGTGGAGAGGACAATTTCTTTCGAAAATTGAAAATTTTTCGATACTACATGAAAGATATAATTATTTGTAGCAACATTTATAATGAACATTTTTTCCTTAGAATTACGGTTTTCGAGTTAAATCGGTGTTAAATGGTTACAACTAAAATATTCAAGCGTATTTCCGCCGCGATGTTCTGAGATCTCAATAATAACCACTACATGCAAGGAATATACGTGGGTAATAGGATAAGTATTATCTTCATTGATATGGTATAGTGAACGTTCAACGATTTTCGGGACTAATGTTACACTCAAAAGTGTGAAATAAATATTTTTTACAAAAAATTGGGCCGACGTTATAGTTGATGCACTGAAAAGTATAAAATAATATTACTTCTATTGGTGATGGTACTTGTGAAGTTGGTGCCAAAAGCTATCAATCTAACTGCAACTGCACAACTTCAAAAGTACTATCACCAATAGAAGTAATATTATTATTCTTATATGTCATTTTAGATATTTCCTCGGATATTTCGTACATAAAAATACCAGGTTAAAATACTTAATCTTTTAAATTGGTTCCTACAAGACGTTGTCTCAGTAAAACCCAATATGCATCTAACAATCCGTTTTTGTACAACAAAAACTGCTTGTGCTGCTGGTGACAATGCCCAAAACTGAATCCCGTCTTATTTTTATTAAGGTATAAAGTGTTATGATTAAACCACTCAAAAAATGAATTGAGTTCACTGTTACAACTAATTTCAAGATCGGAAGAGTTTGGTGCGGAATGAATGAAGGACGAATCGTCAGCATATATAAAAAAAAACTATTCAGGGCCGACGGCTGATGAAATATCATTTATGTAACATAGAAATAGTACCGGACCCAGAAAGGAACCCTGAGGCACACCCATATCAATTTCAAAAGTATCAGAAACATATGCCCGTGAACCTAGAGCTGCATCCCCAGCGCACTATGGGTAACAGTCACGAATCGCTTTCTTTTCCGAAGAGATGGGCCTCTTATTCCATATAGTTCTAACTTACTCAAAAGCAAGTCAAGATTCACACAGTCAAATGCCCTGCTAAGGTCACAATATATCCCAACAGGACACTCACCCTGCTCGATATGTCTCATCAATCGTCGATAGAAATCCTGAAATCCGGTGACTTTAAACTGGCCTTTACGAAATCCATGTTGATATGGTGATAATATGTTGTTTTTCTCTAGGAACGGCTGCAGACGACTCAAGAATCCATATTAATAAAAGATTTGAAAATACCGAAATAGGGAACTTGCCTATGTTTTTAGGTAAATTTCTTATAGAAATGTACCTATTGCGATCGTTCACACTTTTGAATTTCGAGAAAAATTTCAACGGCATGTTGTTATATGTCTATATGTTAGTCCAAAAAAACATTTGGTTCAAAAGTTTATATATATATATATATATATATATATATATATAAATAAAAAGATGTTCTTGGGGATGCAGTCATATATTCAATAAAATTCTTTGACTGAAGCCGAGCTTTCGAGAATGTTTATTCTCTTCTTCAGGGCAAAAATCGTGAATTTAGAATAAATTAACCAAAAACAGGAAAGATTTCATATCCATCAATTACAAATGTCATTCAATAATGACATTTGTAATTGATGGATATGAAATCTTTCCTGTTTTTGGTTAATTTATTCTAAATTCACGATTTTTGCCCTGAAGAAGAGAATAAACATTCTCGAAAGCTCGGCTTCAGTCAAAGAATTTTATTGAATATATGACTGCATCCCCAAGAACATCTTTTTATTTATTATAAATCCAGTCAAGAATACAAAATCAATATATATATATATATATATATATATATATATATATATATATATATATATATATATATATATATATATATATATATATATATATGGGATATTACGAAATTTGTTAACACGATAGAGGTCGCAGTTTTGAAGGTATCAAGTTCAAATTTGCTACAAAAATCAATCTCTCAAATATCTCGGTCGAGTTCGTTATAGGGCAATATCGGGTAAGTAGTTTCAAAATGGCGACCATTCAAACATTTAAAAAAATTATCAAAAAAGAGCCGTAGTGTAAATATCATCAAAAACAATTTTAGGTTATAGATATGATCAGTACCTACAACTTTTGTTCAAAGCAATTTTTCATAAAAGACACAGGTAAAAAAATAAAAATTAATAAAGAAAAATAACAAATATTGATAAAACATGAACACTCAATATAAATTTGATGTAATTGTACATTTTCTGGAGATCTTGATATAGACCCTGATTAAAAAAATATAGAGTATATTTATTGAAAAGAAATAGGCGAAAAAAAAAATCTGCCTTGAAGTGGAACTCGAACCCTGTCTGCTTTATATTCAACAGCCAAAACAAAAACCTCTAACCGCAAGGCTGACACATACAACAATTTTATGTAATAACATGTAGGTATACCAATGAAAAGGTTGTTCAAATTTCAATTCAATGAATTTTCAAAAATTTACCTTTCAGCTGACTACAGGCCATCGGGATGTTTTTTATTTCATTAATATGTGTGTTTACATATAAAAACACCCTGTACCAAATATCAGCCCTTAAATCGCAGTACTTATTTTAAATAAATTATTAAAGTTGGAATCCTCACTAAGCTAATTCAAACGAGGCCAAAAGCGCAGGAGCTGCTGCGACGTCACTCCTTGTATCGAGAAGTCGAGCCGCCGCAGCAATGCTATTTGCCATTTGATGCACATTGCTTTTGTATTCTGGTATAATATTAGGTTTGTTCATTCGAGATTAGTTATTTTTGTTTTGTATGAATTGGAAAATACTTATTGTAGTATAGCATTGTGCCACTGTGTTCTAGTACAACCGTGAAAACTCCAAATAAAATTTTTATTCACGTACCTGAACATAAAAATCGCCTATCAAAATGACTAAGAGCATGCAAAAGAAATGTGGGGGATAGTTCTCTAAATAACACTGCAATTTTTGTAAGTGAAGATCATTTTAATATACCTAAGTATATTATATCCAGAATTATATATTTAAAAAATACTGTAGAATAGATTTTGAACATATATTCTTAACTCTAAAGAAATTTGAACTGGAAATTCATTAATATCGTCTAGGAGATGATTTTGGCATAAGTGATGGTAATGCTTCCAAAATATTTTCTAAATCTTTACCAACTATTAGTAAATATGTAAAAAAATTTATTACAAAGCCCCAAATTTCTTTTATAAAGTAAAATCTGACTCTGGCTTTTCGAGCTCGATATACTATTTGTATTATTGATTGCTTGGAAATAGGGATAAACAAAACCGTCAGATGCACTTAAACAGTCATTAACAGAAGTGTAACACATAAATATTTCTGGTACACCGGATGGCAACATATGAATGACGCAGCCATAAACACATTAACTAAAGGTAAATTATCTGATTGTCCTTTTGTAAAACCTGCATCAACCATTTTCAATCAAAGTATTTACCTCACAAACATATACATAAATAATATAACGTCAATACATTGAGATCAAATCACCAAATTACAACCATGTTTAAGAATAGCACGTTTATTACTATGGGATTTTACCCCCTGTCCGCCGTCGTGTCGTTCGGCAAGCAAGGTCTGACGTCAACCAATGGCAGCGCATTTAAAGCGGAGGTCAAAATAACAACATTTTAAACCCAGTTGAAGATTTTTTTCGACTTTCTTTCTTCACTATGGGGTTTTTGATGATAATAACTTAAGTTTTTTACTATTTTTACTAAATTTTATTTTTTTGGCAAGTTCCCTATAAGTGCAACTGGTCTATAGTATTCGATATTTTGTGGATCACCTTTCTTCAAGACAGGGATTATTTTATTCAGCTTGAGGATCACAGAAAATTCACCCGTTGAAAGCTAAGGTTCAAGTGTCAAGGTGAAGTGTCAACTTAGTTAATAATTTATGGTGTCAATTTTATTCGAATAGTTGATTTTTGAGTCCAACTGTAAAAATGATGCTTTCATCCAAGATAAAACTCATCCTAAACTGTAATAGGATATACCTAAGCTATCACTATGACTAGTTTAAAGAAAATATATCAACTATTTTTCACGTAGTAAAACAGCAGATCTACTATATGTATAGATTCAGCCGTATTCTGAGATAATGATAATTGGCCCATATAATGGAAGATGTTTTTCTTGACAGAAAATTTCACTAAAATATAATCATGGCAGTCAATGAATGAAAGTCATTTTATAAAGCTAAACCAATTAATTACAAAATAATATTTTTTTGTGTCCAGTTTTTCAGTTTTGAATGTTGTGTTATCTTGAGTTCTTTTCGTGGTTTTCTGTCAATTCCATATTATGTTGCCTGGAACTTTTCTGCCTATATTATCTGCTAGATTTTCTGAGGACTTTTTCTTCCAGAACTTCAAGTTTGTCTCTTATTTAAATTTTCTCTAACCACTATAAAACCAAAAACGTAACTATGAAGACAGTGATATATTCATCAACATACGATGGGATGGAATGGGATAAGATGTGAAATCAAAGTGTACCTATAAATTGCAAAAACAAAGCTTATTACTTGTGAAATATTTTCAAATTTTTCCAACAATAACCCAACTAGAAGTTTAGTTCTTGTCTTTAAATTGGAAGGGGGCTAACCTCTAAGATAGATATCCCCCAAAAATTAACAGAGATGTGGACATATCTCTTTTGTTTTTCAAATTCAATTTAAACATCCGCGACGTACCTATTACCTATACGAAGACATATGCTCATTGAGGAGAGCTTAAGAATTACTGCACAGAATATAATTTCGCATGCATATGTATTAACCCCAATAAATATATTTAGAATTAAATTTGAGAAAATTTCATAACATATACACTCTCTTAGGTCAAATATCTTCCAAATTTTATATTTTTATATACAGTGGTTAATGATGTGCGCTGTCAGTCAGTCACGGTACGAACTAGATTATTAAATACGTGAACCCGCTTTGCACAGTGAAAAAGCACATGAATCAATTATTATTTATAACCTTTTTCTCGGAATCCTTTGAATCCTTTAGATAATCAATAAAATTTGTGAATGTTCTCAGCTCAAAATAAATACCTTAAACACTGATACACATTATAAAATAATATTAATTTATTCTATTGGAAACAGAATTAAAAACCGTAATGTCGAATCAAACAAAAATTATTTACAGAATATCCATAATGTAATAAACATCATAAAGAGTTTGTAATTGTGTAAGTAAATATCATTTTAAACTTATTGGCGCATAATAATATTAATTTTCTTAGGGTTACTTCTTTCACAATTTCTAGGTAAATAGGTAAATTTACCTATTGCGATCGTTCACACTTTTGAATTTCGAAAAAATTTCAATCAAATCTCGGCCGAGATCGTTATTGGGAAATATCGGGTAAGTAGTTTCAAAATGGTGACCGTTCAAACATTTTAAAAAATTATCAAAAAAGAGCCGTAGTGTAAATATCATCAAAAATAATTTTAGGTTAGAGATATAATCAGTGCCTACAAATTTTATTCAAAGCAATTTTTCATAAAATACACAGGTAAAAAAAATTAATAAAGAAAAATAACAAATATTGATAAAACATGAACACTCAATATAAATTTGATGTAATTGTACATTTTCTGGAGATCTTAATATAGACCCTGATTAAAAAAATATACAGTACATTTATTGAAAAGAAATAGGCAAAAAAAAAAATTCTGCCTTCAAGTGGAACTCGAACCCTGTCTGCTTTATATTCAACAGCCAAAACAAAAACCTCGAACCGCAAGGCTATGACACATACGACAATTTTATGTATTAACATTATACCAATGAAAAGGTTATTCAAATTTCACTTCAATGAATTTTGAAAAATTTACCTTTCCGCTGACTACAGGCCATCGGGATTTTTTAAGTTGTTCTTATAATAACCCAAAAAGTTGTTTGTTGGGACTACAAAAAAAACTCTTTCATGGCACTGTCACATTGGCGTATTCGAACTCCATACACTATTTTCACACATATTGACATATTTACACAAATTTCCAATTTTATATACGCAATTGTGAAGTTTAAAACAGGTATGTTCTCTGGGCATTGCGTGCATTTTTTATTCCTTTTTCAAAACTGCTATGTACCTACCTGAAAGCTTCGATGTTTGTCCCATTCCATGATTTCGTACCTATCTACTTGTGAATGATCTATATTGAAATATAAGAAACAGACATACGAAATTGTAAGATTATTTTGAGGTTTCTTTTATTTATAAATTCCATTGCACAGACGACCTAAAAATATTTTATAAAAAAATGGACCTCTCAAAGATTTTCTATAGATATTATATAATCATGAGTCATACTTACAATAAATAATTATAGAATAGCTTCTTCTTTATCAGATATAATTCAAGAGTACACAGAAATAATAATCTATTTCTATCATCCATCAAACTCAACAAATCTAAATGCCAATTGATTATGAAATGAATAATAGAGACAAATAATTCTAATATCTACTAGAAATGTTTGCAATGATTTCGTACAACACAAAAATGTTAAGCATTGATCTAATAAGAAAATTTGCCTGTATAGGTATAATATAATGATTACAAGTTCTAATTTACCAATATTATATTTATATCAGGTTTCAAAGTCCAAAAAATATTTTTATTTATCATTTCATTTCGATAGACAGATTGCAACAATTAAAGGCAAGGGTAGCTGCATCAAGCCAATATATTATTGTTATTTGATGACACCAATCCCAGTAATGCATTTAATATTTTGTTCTTATCATAACTATTACAAGCGGAGCGTAGGTAATATTAGATTTCTTATCTACACGACCCAACTAGAATTTTTGCACTAATCACGCGAAAACGTTTGAACGTCTGTGGGGTCCTAGAGTACAAACATCTATTACACATAAAATTAGGATATTGGTTCTCAGAAACAGCTTTTAAAATCCAGAATCGACAGCCCTTATTACCCAGAAACAAGTAGTTATTATTGGGTTTGGTAATGTGATAATGACTTTTTGGATCCAGTTCATAAAGATATTTTTTTTGCTATGTTTGACCACCAATTAGTTTCGTTTGACCACCCTCCATTTAAAAAAATTAATATTTGTTTTTAATTTTTTTACTAAAATTGGCAGTCATAAAGCAAATCGTTTGCCCATGTTGACCACATTTTAGATTGTTTCTAAATCAATATAAAAAAACTTTATATTCAAAAAATGTTTGACAAATTGAGATCTGTGAAATTTGTCGCCGCAAGATGAAAGATCACGAATGAAAATCACGGAATCGTATGATTTTTCACCATGTTTGATCAACAATTAGTTTCGTCTGACAACTCTCTCCATGAAAAATATTTGTTCAATCTATTTTCCATACTTAATTGAAAATTATAATCATTCAGCAAATCGGTTGATCATGTTTTACCACGCTTCAGAGATGGAATTTTGGAATTTCTTATTCAAAGATCAAATAAATGAATATAATTATTAAATATTTTTCGAGTGGTATAGCTATGGAATATCTCGAATAATCAAATCATTGTAATAAAAATTGAAGGTATTTCTATTAATTTCACCCAATGTGGTTCTTGGTCTCATCAATTTTGATTTGGTCTGATCGACTTGTCCATACACAGTTACCTGGACTCATCCAAGTTGATGGACATGTCCGACTGTGTATGGGCCCCATATAATTGTTACGTGTATAGTTTATTGCTTACTTTCGGTTAGTATTCGTTTTAGTATCATCTGTTCTACTACCATAGTTCCTATAGTTGTTGCTTGTTTATTGCATTAATTGAAAATCTAGAAAAGGCATTACAATGATTCTCACAGGCAAATTTTAAACTTAATCCTGAGAAATGAGTTTTCCTATGAACCAAGGTGAAGTATTCGGCACAAACATAATATCCTCAAATGGAGTAAGAACACCCGGAAAATACATAAGTAGTTCGTAATTGGCCTGTACCTAGGAATAAAGCAGAACTGCAAAGTTTCTTAGGTCTGTGTTCATATCACAGAAGTTTTGTGGACTTTTTTCCCATCCATTGTATCAACTAACTGAGAATGTAAGACCTTACAATTGGATTGCTTTCGAATATCTGAAAGGTACTTTGTGCTCTCCTATTATTTTGGCTTATCACTAGAGGCAAAGAAAATTTATTCTAGATACCGATGCCAGTAAAACAGGAATTCGGGTAATTTTGTCCCAAAGGACCGAAGAAGAGGAGTACGTACTTGCCTATTACAGTAGAGTATATGAAAAGGCAGAACAAAATTTATGTATGAAGATGCATAGCGCGGTGGCCCCTGCAACTACAAGAATATAACAGCCAAATTTAACATCGACCTGGTAATAATGATGCGCTGTCAAGACAACATTGTACTGAAGACTTTAAAAACTGTTCAAGACTCGAAAACTACTTCTCAAAAATTAGAGAAGTTGATCGATAAATGCTCACCCAAACAGGAGTCCGGAACTACTCAGGCGAAATCAACTGGATGATCAAGATATTGGACGTTTGAAATAAAATGGGAAAGTATCGATGGTAACACTTTTAATTTCTAAATTATTCTTCCAAGGAAAATGATCGTAATTAATAAATTAATTGTGGAGCAAATGGTGGCCATTGTATTATTAAAACTATGTCGAAAGTCAGAGAAAGGTTCTATTGCTTAGAAAGTCGTGCTGACGTAGAGGACTGGTGTCGAAGATGCGATGACTACTGCCTCACCAGTCAAGGTCCAAATACTAGATCACGCTATAGGATGCAGCAGTACAATGTGGGTAACCCCTTTGAAAAATAACCATCGACATCACTGGTCCATTTTCAATAAGCAGTTCTGGAAACAAATATCTCCTAGTTATCATGGATAATTTTAGTAAATGACCAGAAATAGCGATTCCAAATCAGGAGGCAAAAACTTTAGCCGATACTCTAATCGGACAATGGGTGAGGCGGTTAGGTGTGCAGTTGGAGATTCACTTGAACCAAGGCCTGTGCATTGAGCTTGGTAGAAATTTGAAATTTCCATCTGACATCTTGTTTGGTTCACTAAGCGAACCTCTCACATCTGTAATTGCCCCATATTCAGAGTTTGAGGCGAAGACTCGAGGATATACCCGATTTGGCTAGAAAGCAGTTTATGATTTCTAGTGATCCAATAAAGGCCAGGTATGATCTTCGTGCAGATACGGGACTATTTAAAACTGGTGATAAAGTGTGGCTGTACAATCCACAAAGGCGAAAGGGTCGTTCTCCAAAGATGGACCATAGACCGTTGTGAAGGAGATAAAATACTTAGTATACAGAATTCATGCAGTAAAATAATGATAGTGGTTCATATCGACAGACTCGCATTGTATAAAGGGATTGAGGTGACTTGATAGAGACGAGCAAAGTTAAGAAGGGGGCTGAGCTATGTGGATAATTAATTCCTTACTTTTGGTTATTATTTGTTTTTGTATCTATTTGTTCTACTACCTAATTTCCTACAGTTGTTGCTTGGGTATTGTATTAATTAATTCTGTATTTGGATAATTAATACATGTTTATCACAGCATTTTCAATTTGACAAGCGTCAAGAACAATGTCGTCAAGATTCAGCTATACAAAGCTGCGGCAATTACGGGTCACAGTCAATCGATGGAATCAGGCAGTCAGAATCATAAGTTGATAGTAGTGATTGTAGTTTAGTCGGTGACAGGTGATTGTCAAAGTAACAAGTTTATGATAAAGTACCATACAACAGAAAATATTTGAAATAAAAATTGAAAGCAAACTGTGAAATTTGGAGTGATTTACTCAAGTTAACTCCCCACACCGTTTAGCACACGGCTAATTAATATAGTAATATAGACAGATAAATTAACATTATCGTTAAATCCAAATGCATAAATATCCGGCTGTAGTCACTTTTGATTCTCGCGTGTATGCACTTGCTACATATATAAATAAATAAATAATATATACCTACATAACAATGTCCCGAGAAGCAATTTTTCAGCTGGTCGAGCTCTTCCAAAGCGTAGATCCGCTTCCGTTCACGGCACCGCAGTCCCTGTACCGGAATTATACTTAGGTCCGAATGATATTCAACGAAATTTACAAATGAAGTAAATTAAATATCACCGACCACAGTCAAAAATGCAAAATAATATTCAATAAATAAAACAAAATGTAATTACAGGCAACATGTACATAATGATCTGAGAAATATGAAATATTTATTCTATTGATGCTGCTAATTCTAGTGTTGTGCAAAAAATAAAGTATCTGTTACTGGTAGACCAGAATACGCACCTACATCGAAACTACCAGTACCAATAGAATAAATAATTATTTATTATTAACCAGTATTATACATACAATTAAAGCTGCATTATAACATTAATATTAACCTACAGAAGTATATGATAATACTTGTTCGTAGGACTGCTACCAAAAAAATAAAATGAAATAGACGCCTTTCGAAGGCGATCAAAAAAAATAATATTCAAGATAAGAAAAAGGTAATATAAAAAAATATAGAATAAAGAATAATAATAATAGTAAAGAGAACATTTAACCTTTTTTTAACAAAATTATATTATTACTTAACTTAATGTAAAATACTCATCCAATGTTAACAAAAACATAACAAACAATATGTAAACATATTTTATCCTCCTTTTATGGTATTCCCTGCAATCCATTTCTTTAATAATCTTTTCCTGGCATTATTTTTGTTTAATACTTTGAGATCATTTGGAAGGTTGTTGTATAGTCTTATAGCTCTTATATAACTATTTTTTATACTCACTGTTTTGTTTCTTTGTGGAACAATAATGCTCTTATTCCTAGTGATACTATTTGAATTCATAAATTGCCCTCTCAGTTCGTCATAGTGAAATTTGAGAGCTTCCAAAGATAAAATTTTAACTATAGTTAGTGGATTTTTATGACTTATGTATTGTTTTTTGTTGACTATTTTGACGATTTTATTTTGTAAAGCTTGCAGTGATTTGATACTGGTTGCACATGCTGCACATGCACATGTTGATGATACTATGAAAGAAAGCATAATATAATAATCTTAGCGTATCAGATGTCATGATCTTAGACATTTTGTAAAATATAAAAACGATGTACTTTGTTTTCTTTAGGATGTGTTCAATATGTTCATTCCAGTTCATTCTGTAGTCAAATATAATACCCAAATATTTACAACTTTGTACTCTTTTCAAAGATTCGCCTTGATAGACACGTTAATAGTATTAGGAATACTAACGCAATAATTACCGAATGTCATAAAAACTGTTTTATTAATATTTAAGGATAGTTTATTTAACGCTAGCCATGTGTATATGTTATCCAGATAATGGTTCATTTTAGTTTCAACTCCCTGCCAATTTTTATCGGTAGAAATAACAGCTGTATCGTCTGCAAAGGATACAATTGTATCTTCCGGCATACTAGTCAACAAGTCATTCACGTATAATATAAATAACAAAGGTCCCAAAACAGTTCCCTGGGGAATGCCAGTATTAATTTCACAAAAATCGCTAAAATACCCGTTTACATTTACACGTTGTTTCCTGTCTTTTAGATAGTTTTGAATGAGTTTGTGTGCGTTGCCCCTAATGCCATAGTTATGCAATTTATCGAGTAAAATCATATGGTTTATAGTATCAAATGCTATAGCTAGATCCAAAAAAGTAATAGCAATAGGGGTACTTTTATCAAGTTTTTCATAGATTGAATTAGTTATATAGTTTAGCGCATTCTTGGTCCCTATGTTTTTCATAAAACCATATTGTCGTTTTGATAATATGTTATTATATAGTATTATTTTTTATTTTCATTTTCATTCATCTATCTAGGTCCTACGTTCCAAAATATTCCTTTTTTTTTGTAATATATCTATCTCTTCTAAGCTTTTAACGCTTATGTCTCCGATGAATTTTTTGAAAAATATTAATTTCAAAAGTTTCAAAAAATTTTACTACCTACATATAAAATTTTCCTTGCCCTTTGGAGAAAATTTCTGTAGATACATGTGGGATTTCTTTTATTTTATGGGATCATCAATCATTATTGACCGACGAAACCCGAACGGTAAACGAGTAAACGAGCTCCGATTTTGATGATTTTGGATTCATTTGAAAGAAGGGGATTGAGAAATGGTCCCACATTCATAAAAACGCAAATCCGAAATCTCCTTCCCTCCGAAAACCGCCCCCGAAGGGGTGGTGGGGGCGAATTTTCTCGAAAATCGAAAATCTGAGTTGGTATAATTAATGATAGGACAATATCCGGAAACGTTTAAATTGAACATTTTTTCAAAAGTGTTATGGTTTTCGAGATAGACGCATGTTATATATGTATTTTTGCTATGTGGAGAGGACGATTTCTTTCGAAAATTGAAAATTTTTCGATACTACATGAAAGATATAATTATTTGTAGCAACATTTATAATGAACATTTTCCCTTACGAGTTACGGTTTTCGAGTAAAATCGGTGTTAAAATGGTAACAACTAAAATATTCAAGCGTATATCCGCAGCGATGTTCTGGAATCTCTATAATAACTACTACAAGCAAGGAATATACGTGGGTAATAGGATAAGTACTATCTTCATTGATATGGTATAGTGAACGTTCAACGATTTTCGGTACTAATGTTACACTCAAAAGTGTGAAATAAATATTTTTTACAAAAAATTGGACCGACATTATTAGTTGGTGCACTGAAAAGAATAAAATAATATTAATTCTATTGGAGGTGGTACTTGTGAAGTTGGTGCCAAAAGTTATCAATCTACCTGCAACTGCACAACTTCAAAAGTAACAGCACCAATAGAATTAATATTATTTTATACTTTTCAGTGCACCAACTAATAACGTCGGTCCAATTTTTTGTAAAAATATTTATAATCGGAGCAAGTTTAATAGGCAAAACGCTCGAACAAAGAAACGAACCTAAAAAAGCAAACTTACTTTTTTGGGTTGGCCCAAAATTCATCGAAATCTGTGAACATTTGCTATGCAAAATTTTCGAAATCATATGTAGGTACCTATATTCTTTTAAAAAAGCGGTAGGATAGGACTACATAATATAATAGAGGTAAAATGTTATGTTAAGTTCTTAGGTAGATCATAATTCAATAATCTGAAATAGATGAAACATATGTTTAATTCTGTTTTTTATTCAGTGAGTGGCAAGAATAATACTCTTGCACTTTAATATTCATATTATAGTATTATATGTTACGTAATGCCGTTAATTTTTATAACAATCAAGTGCGAATGATCACAATAGATAAGTACATTAAATTTACCTAAAAATATTTCGACAACCTCCCTTCTATAACTCCACATCCCTTTAGAACTTGGAAGGTATGTATATAATACTAAATATAGCATTCGATTATCGATGCCATTTAAAGCCCTACTGAGGAATTAAAAGGACAATGCCAAGGCGCGCTCACAGATTACAAAATATGTTTGTATGGACTTGTATGAAGTGACATGGTAAGGGATATACGTCTAAAATATTTTCATGTTAGTCGCATTTCCGGTTATACTGGAAGTAGATGCCAACTTTGTTATATCTAATAGAATACCCTGTGTATGAGCACATTTTCAGATTTCTTTTACAATTTTGAAAACATTTTATATATAATGTTTTTGATCTATTTCAAATGTTATGTCAAATTATGTTTGCAGTTCAAAACATAATTATCAATCTTTCTATGAGGAAGCCCTTAACATGTATTGGGTTTCTTGTAGAAAACCTACTTTATCACTATTTTTATGATCTTTTTATAATAATTTGTACAGAGTGATAAATAGAAGCTTGAAAACTAAATCCAAAAAAACTTCAGTAATTTTTTTTTATGGAAACCCCAGTTTTTTAATGTTTTCTTGTATTAAGCAGCAAAAATAGGGGGAACTTTCTATAAGGTTGTCTTTATCGATAATTAGTATTTTTGAAATAATTGGCAATTTTTAATTTTTTTATATAAAAATGCTACACATCTTTAAAGTTGTGTTAGAAGTGGGCCATGATTGCATTAGAAAATAATAACAAATGTCAATAAAAGACAAACAATCTTCAAAAAAGTAAATAAAATACTTTTCATTTGCATATTATTATGATGCCGAAAAGACTTAATTATACAAATGAGGATTATTTGAATGTACTTATGTATATAGAATAAATATTACTTCGCATTTTCAGTACATTACATAATAAAGTAAGGCCTAGTTCTTGTAAAAAAAATATTTGTAAAAACCACTCCTACATGCTGTCAATCCTACCTTTAAACACATAAAAGCAAAAAAGCATCCTGTTGAAATTAAAAAAATACGCTTTATGTCAAAAACTAAAATGTAGTTATTGGAAAGAGAACGATCGGTTTCAGAGAGACTGTATTGAGCTGCCGTTGATTTAATTACATTTTTTATGCTACATCTGTTATCTGTAAAAGCAGTCAACCAACGGATATTTCCCAGTTCTTCCGACATACCCTAATAATTCCCATTGTAATCTAAACACCTACTTGACGCGATAGTTGCGTTGCTATACTTTCTATATTCTAGTTGGTAAATTACACAACAAAGGATTTATACAAAATTACCGTAACCTATTACATACGAGCTGAAATTACTCTTATTACTTAATATATATAGAAGTAATGTTAAGTGTAATTTGTAAAATGTTTTTTTTTTCTTCACAATGCTAAGTGTATTCTAAAATGATCAATATTTCAGAATAAAAAACAATTTATTCTCTATAGAAAGAAGGAAATGTAGCTTTTATTAACCAGCATTTTCCCGGTTATCAAGACAAATAAATGTTAAAAGTTGTTCATTTAGTTAAAATTCCTGTTTTTCCTTTTATACATATTGGCAAGTCTGCTCTCAGAGTATTATATCCTAGTCGTATTCCATGATCTATCCCATACGTTTGGTTATCTCTTCCTATTCTCACCACGTGACCTAGATATTTGTATTCATATACTTGTCCCATCTCGCCTTCTCAAGTTTATCATAAATTTGATTTTGCCTAGATTTATCTCTAGGCCGACATCCTTTGATACTCTTTTCAGATCGGTGACTATTTGTCAAATTTTATATCCTTTCCTTCCCAGCTTAATTTTCTAGTATTCTAGCACAGCTGTAAAACTGTAAAAGGCTTAGGCCAGATGTATCTCCTTGTCTAATTCAGCGTTCTATATGAAACTTATTTGTGGGTCCATGGAGATTTCCATATGCGGTTGCATTTTTATCTCGATTTTTAGCATTGTGTATCGGTAGTCTATCATACATTGCTGCAGTGTTGACAGTACTGCTGGGAGTTCCACTGTATCAAATGCCTTCCTAAAATCGACGAATATGTACAAGCGGTTTGATATACTCTATTGATTTTTCTATTAAGGTTTTTATCGTTTGTTCCATATCCTCCTCTGAAACCTGCCTGCTCTTTTGGCTGTTAAAAGTCTAGCTTTCTATCTAAATGTTTAGTTACTATCTTAGTAAACAACTTATAAAGGTGCCATAGTAATTTTATAGGTCTTAAGTTTTCTAAGTCAGTTATATCCCCTTTTTATGGATGAGAAATGTCACTGCATTTTTCTACTTCTCCAAAATTTTACGATTTTGCTGGCATAGATTGAAACGGGATACCCTTTCTTAAAAAAAATCACCATCGACTTTAACAGCTTCTACCAACATTTGGTATTCTCCTGCTGCTTTCTTGTTTTTCATTTCCGTAAGGATATTTTTTTACCTCTTTATTTGTTATTTTGTTATCTCTGGTTTATGACTTTCAATTTATTATTTGCAATATTGAACACGTCTCTCAGGATCCTGTAAAATTTCGTGTAAATATATATATATATATATATATATATATATATATATATATATATATATATATATATATATATATATATATATATATATATATATATATATATGGGATATTACGAAATTTGTTAACACGATAGAGGTCGCAGTTTTGGAGGTATCAAGTTCAAATTTGCTACAAAAATCAATCTCTCAAATATCTCGGCCGAGATCGTTATTGGGCAAAATCGAGTAAGTAGTTTCAAAATCGCGACCGTTCAAACATTTAAAAAAAATATCAAAAAAGAGCCGTAGTGTAAATATCATCAAATATAATTTTAGGTTAGGTTAGGTAAGGTTAGGTTATAGGTATAATCAGTATCTCCAACTTTTATTCAATTCATAAAATAAGAAATATTGATGAAACATGAACCCTCAATATACATTTGATGTAATTGTACATTTTCTGGAAATCTTAATATAGACCCTGATTAAAAAAATATATAGTATATTTATTGAAAAGAAATAGGCGAAAAAAAAATTCTGCCTTGAAGTGGAACGCGAACCCTGTCTGCTTTATATTTTACAGCCAAAACAAAAACCTCTAACCGCAAGGCTATGACACATACGACAATTTTATGTAATAACATGAAGTATACCAATGAAAAGGTTGTTCAAATTTCAATTCAATGAATTTTGAAAAATGTACCTTTCCGCTGACTATAGGCCATCGGGATTGTTCCTTTTTGTTTTTATCCTATAATGTAAAGATTTCCTGTTTTCCATCGGCCAGACTTCTATACATACTTCCATTTTCGTCTATTACTTGTCTAGCTTTCCCTTTGTCATATTTTCACAAATTTTTCCGTATCTCTTTTGAAATTATCTTGATTAGTCTTCTTATTTCGCTTATTTGCAAACGTCAAATCTATTCAAATGCGAATAAATTAAAAATGTTGAATTTAACACAGCATGAGACATTTATCGGACAGTGATTGTAACAACACGAAATAAGAATTGGAAGAGACAACCAGACCTGTGAACTGAGCAGAACCCAAAAGACTGTCAACAGAATAAATGTGACCCAACGAGCCATGGAAAGGTCTATGATGGGAATAAGCCTGAGATATTGGATTTCAAATGAGGAGATACGAAGAAGAAGTAAGGTCGCAGATGCTGTGGATAGAGTAACACGTTTAAAATGGAACTGGGCAGGCCATGTCGCAAGAATGTCAGACAACAGATGGACAAAAAGGATACTGGAGTGGCGCCCTAGAGGCGAAGCATTCAGAAACAGAGGCAGACCGCCAACCAGATGGACGGACGACATAAAAAGGATCTCTACAAATTGTATTCAGAATGCCCAAAACCGTACAAATTGGAAAAGTTTAAGAGAGGCCTATGTCCAGCAGTGGACGAGATGAGGTTGTGAAAGAAGAAGAGAGAAGAAGATTGTAACAAATGAATTTCGTACTTTTGCCACAGTCTCACAAATATTGGCTCAGAAAAAACTACTTTTACAAGATTTAAAAACGTTTGCCAAACTGGGAGTTTCATAGAAAAACGTGACTACGATTGGTTAACCCATAAATTCATGGGTTCCACCATATAGACAGAGGGTTTAGCGTTCTAATTATAGAATATACATAGGACATAGATGCGTCGTCTTTGCTGAACGCACCGAATATTTCCGATCGTACCATTAACATGTGCTGCGATCTATTAAAAAGAATAGAAATAAAAATAATTCTTATGGTTTTGAATATGATTAATTAAGGTTTAGGTAATTTAGATAATTCTCGGCAAATCTACATACTTAATGTCAGCTGTATTAATTATATATTAGGGTCTAAAACAATTAAAAGATTACACAATTTAATTACTTACTCAACAAAACCCAAACATATATAATTATTGAAATGTAAAAGTTTTTGTGGAGAAGGCCACACAGAATATTTTAAAATTTAATATGGAACCATTTCTTACCCATTTCGATTATTCGTTTGTTGATTTTTCTCCTGTATGTTCGTATTCTATGCATCTCCGATTATCAAGAGAACTTGGTGAGTTTTATAAACTAAATTGGCACAAAAAGTCATTTCCCTTATTTACTTTATACATTTCAATGTCTTATAAAAAACGACGCGTTGCAACGGATATCATCACATCGCCTGAATGCATTTAAACATTGCGGTGTAGGCTTCGGCACCTGTGCAAATTTAATTGGTTGTTTTCAAAAATGAACAATTTGGGGTGAAGTGCCGAATCCAAGGCCAGAATAATACATAATACAAGCGCAGGTTCGTGTAAGTATTAATATTGGGCTTATTGAAATCCATATTTTTTTAATAATTCAAAAATGAATCCCAATATTGATTACAATATAATAAATCGAAGAGAGTGCATAACGTCTGATGCCAGTGTTTCCTAGAAATTAAACTACAATGTTGAGAGTGATATCAGCAACGATTATACCTATATATGAAATCTAATTTTTGACAAGAGCATCCACAACACGTTATCAATCAAACTGACTTCAGATAAAAAATAGATAAGGGTCCCTCTTAAAAGGGAACATGTTTAATGTTATATCACATAGATTCAATTGAATAGAAAGGA
The DNA here is from genome assembly GCA_958507055.1 of Crioceris asparagi. Classification (NCBI taxonomy): domain Eukaryota; kingdom Metazoa; phylum Arthropoda; class Insecta; order Coleoptera; family Chrysomelidae; genus Crioceris; species Crioceris asparagi. The sequence goes on from OY293827.1 coordinate 48,627,421, forward strand.
TTAAAATTGATTGATTTATTATCGACTAGTTGATGGTCTCGACGGAAAGATGTAGATTGTCTCTCAAATATCACTGGCACAGGTTACCTTTTATTATGGGTAAGCTGTCTCTCAGGTTCGACCGCTTGCTTTTTGTTTTTTTGCAGGAATGATTTTACAAAGTGATTAATTATTACCTGAGGGAGTTTCAAGTTCAATAAAACCACAAGTTATTTTTAATGTCTTTTTAGAAATGGAAAAGTAATTGCCACATCTATGAAAAATTTGAAAATTAGTCCCTTTAGAATACCAGGTAGTAAAACAACAATCTCTCAATTCCTATTTATCGCTGTGATCACGGAACCTATAATTATCTAACAATATTTTGAGACCGGTGACAGGAACAGTTCGCGTACTTCAGCACACACAAGGACCGAGCTTTAAAAACAATACCTAAATTCTTTTTAGAAGTTTGACAGTTTACCTAATGGCATTCTTAGACTACTTCTGGAACGGATTTGTTTATCTTTCACATCTGCAATACTTTTGAATAAGTTCTCAAATATTATGTAATGATCAACTAAAAATGGTATTCTATTCATGTAATTTAAATGTGAATAATAGAGGGAGAAAGTATTATTACAGTGGCATTATTCTAGCGGAATAAAGTTATTTGCACTTCAAAAAAAACGAAACAATAGTTAGGTATTTATTATTAAAAAAACCGAGAGCTAAAATCCAATATTCTTCCCTTGTATAATACCTACACTATTTTTTTCTGTGGGAAAAACGATTATTTAATAATGAATAAGAATTACATACAATATTTTCAAGTCAGAAAATTATTGTGAAATTTTAAGTTTAAAACTGGTAGTCTGTTGTAAGTATAGCGAAAATTAGACCTGCGTTGCTAAGAAAACCTTTAAAGTAATTAAATATCGTCTATTTAATTCTGTGATTTGATTTCTATTTATGTGTATATTCCTGGGAAAACGGACTCACCTTTTCACCTATCTACAGAGATAAAATGTCAAAACTTTTTTTCCCATCACTTAAAAAACCATTTTAAAACAATAGCTAGGTACTAGTAAATAACATTGGAGTAACTATCGGTGATTTTGGACTAGGTTTTTTTTATTGAGTTCATAAGGTTATTTCTTGGGTTATTTGCACCTCAACGAAAATTTAAAATTTTGTCCGGTCTAGTCTCCAAAATGGCTGAACCAATTATTACAGGTCTTCCATTAAGCTCTTTTGAGAAAAATAGACATTTTTTCATCTGACATGTGTTTTGCCAACCAAGTTGACATAGTCACCAGTGATCTATTCCCAAGTTTATTAGCAAAACCCCTGTCGGTTTTTAGAGTTCGTCTGTTGTAATGTGGTGGTATCATGATTTTAGATTCAAGGAGTTTTTTACGACAAAAGTCGTCGGCTCCCTCTAGTCTAATATATGAACTCTACGGAATTTATCAACAAACAAATTGGAATACAATACAAATAGTAAATTGAACTTAATTTGGAACATACATTGCGGGCAATATATCAGTGATTGTAATTTACAATGAATGAAGTTGTATATCTTAAATTTGTGTATAATTTGGTCCGTGGCGCCTGTTCTTTGGATGAACATTCAAGCATTACATAAAACAAACTGCCATAAAGTATAGGTACTTATATCTGAAATATAGAGGTATATCAAACTTCAAGATTAATAAAATATTCAATTTTATAATCTCATTTTTCATAATCATTTCATATCAAATTTTATATCATCAAGTAAGCACCATGCCACTTCAAATTATTGATAAGATAAGATTGAATTTAAAATTTCCTTTCGTTAAATGAAAAAAATAGATGAAAACTAGAATTTTATTTATTATCAAGTAGGTACCTAGTACCTTTAGTAGGTATATGGGTATCAATATAGAATAATTAAGGAACTGACGGCTGTAAACATGTAGTAGGTAGACAAATAGCAATAGTCGAGGCAATAGTATAAAGTCGTGGGAATGCAACCCTATTACCGTGTTTGGTAATCACGACTGATTTATGTATTTTTTACATTAAATTCCAAATAATTCATCGTCTGTGCTTATCTTTGAATGAGATATATATTTCCAAGTGATTGATAATCAAAACAAATAAAAAATAAAGACCGGTAAAACAAAAAAAGTAGTATGTATTGTAGAAAAAAGGATCAAATCATAACTTAGATAGTCATAAAAAATCATTAGTGATAAGACAGAGAGTAGGTAAATAAATTGCATTCACCTGTAAATGTAATGTGAACTGTTAAAATTCATTAACTATAACCTGCACAAACCATGAGATGCTGGGAAGTTGTTATCACAATAATTATTTTTGCCTTTACCTTTCTTCAGTTCCTTTGTGACAGGACAATTTTGTTACTCCACTTGGATGACTAAAAACATTAAAAATTTCACAGCCACCTGCACAAACACCTGTCACAAGTTACGTTTTTAACACAAATACGAGGATAGACGAGTACGAGATACACGAGTTGTAAATTTGTGAATGTTGTGAAAAGTTTCATTTATCTACGCGACGACGACTACCGAACTGCCGACGAATTGACGAATACACAGACAGCGCATGACAGGTTGCCGGTACGCTGTATAGAGTTTGTGCTGTGCTTTCATTCCTTATTCAACGGTTCATGGGTTCACCGGTTACCGTCAGAGTAGAGACAACCACCGTTTTATTCAAAATTCAAATCTACCAATCAATCTGCAGCACAGATGTTAGTCTGTGTCTGCAGTACAAATATAACATAAAGTACAGCTGATTGCCTGTCAGAAAACTTCACCTCCAATTTGATTGCTTATTGCTTCAAGAAAACCTTCACAGTCTTCGAGTCTTCTTGGATTATTCCTTCTTTGTATTGCAATTTGCAATGTTGTCAAGTCAAATTGTCAAATGTACAATTATTTCCTTACTTAATCACACAGCAAAGAACACCAGCATAGAAAAAATCGCGTTCAGATATGCAGAAAAAATGGCGGGATCAATGAACGAAATCCATCATCCAAATGTTCATGAACATGACGATAACGTCATATTCCATAGATACAAAAATAAGTTTATTAAATTAAAATTACATTTTTTTATTGTAAATTGAATATTATGGTATTAGAGACCTTTTTCTGTTTCACAAGTTTTTCAGATTTGTTCCAGGACCTAGCATAAATTGGCACAAAAACTCTAATACTCAAAAAAACTAAAATTAAGCTAGTTACCTACTGGGGATGTCGGCATTATTTTTTCATGAAAACGTGCTGTCACTGTGAAATGTTTTTTTCGTTGCAGATTATTTCAAAATTATGTTTTGACCGATTGCTCGAAAATATAACTATTTTTCTTTAATGAATTCTGAAAACTGTATGAAAAGGAGGGACACAGCCATAAAATATTGTTTTCGGGTTTTAAAAATCTGGCAACATTGGAATATTTTTCCAAAATTGTCTTCTTTGTGATCTTGTAGATCTCGTTGAAATTATTTGTCTATCTCTTCAAATATTGTAATAATTGGCCAGTTGAAGTTATTTAAGAAATAGCAGCGTAAATTAGAGACGAGGAAAAGTCTAAAATCATCCTTCATCTCACAATCAAAACTACGTAGGAGGTATATGCCATTTATTTTATTTGAGTGTTATACTATTATCAAAGTCTATCTATAGACTTTGATATTATGTTGCCTACACTCTCATCTCAAAAACAATAATATTGTTGAGAAATTATATTTCTGTCAGACTTTTCTTCATAATCGAACTATAATATTTTTTCACCCAGAATGCGACATGGACAAATCAAAATACCCACGTCGCGTTCTGCTTATTTATAATAGGAAATTGAAGTGCAGCATATACGTAGACACTACGTGCAAGATTTATCGCAAGCGTACTTAGATACATATTGAAAATGTATTAAAAAACTGAGTTGAATACAGAGAACACTACCTTCATGTTGAAGCAGATTTCGGTTTCTATGCGTACATGCACGATACACATACATCATGCATAAATGTACGTAGAGCGCTATCTATATAGCGCCTAGTCGCTAGTGAATGGTACAATAAGACCATAGACCATGTTCTTCGCGTAGATATTAGTCTGGGGGGGTATTCCTCGTCTTCCGAGAATCATCCCAAAGCCGCTATATTTATTGTAATATTGTGTCTTGTGCAGAGAACACGAACCCTCTTGTGCAGAGAACACTACATCCAAGATAATGGTAACACCCAACATCTCTCTCTCTCTCTCTCTTTTTAAAAACATCTCAACAAGTAAACAATAGAGTCGAAGACTCATGAAAAAAGTTTATAAATAATTTCCCACTTTATAGTTTCTAAAAAATATCAATAAGGTATTTGTCAAGTTTTCATATCTATAACCAGAGAACAGAGTCTCTGTTCTCTACTATAACATCATAGTTAACTTAAGTGATTTACACTGTATAATCGAATATACTGTCAATTTTTAATTAAAAACATAAATTTAATCATTTCTGCTTCTGATCCGTAATGAGAGAGTAAATGAAAAGCATGAATATAAAAAGATTAGTTGATGATATACACAAGTGGAATTTAAAAAAAAAAGTTTTTATTAGGAATCTAAGATTTGAACCGTACCGATGAGTACCTACTATTGCTCTCCTTCTCTCGATTTGAACTATATACTTATGTATATCTGTTTGCCAGCAACAGCAATTCCATAATCCATAACAAATTACTGTTTGTCTACCACAACACATAACCATAGAGTAATATATACGACGATCTGCCAACTCCATGCTCGTGCGTAATTCCAGTGACGGATCCCATTGTCCGACATTGTTGTTCCATGTCGAAGAAAAAGTGATCTTGCTTGAATGAGATAATTGTAATCACTAAATATTGGGTCACACTTGGAGCTTAACAGGCGGCGAGATGTCTGCGATCTAAGTCCGAATTCGAAATTTCAAGTCTCTAGACCGTATGGGGCCTGAGAAATCGCTGCGAAAGTAATAAAAACTGTTTAAAAATCGTAGCAAAATTATATTCTAATTTGAATTGGAAAGCGGCATAAAACAAATATGGCGGATTTCAGATGAGGTCTAACAAAGTCTTATTGTACCATGGGAGTACTTAAGTTATAAAGTGAAGCCGCGTGGAATGTAGGCAACCCGTCAAGTATGAACACCGGTGCGCACGGTAACAAAGGGAATTTGCAAGAAAATCATCAGTTTTGCTGATATTCTGCTTTCTGGCTTGCTATAAGGAAGAAAAATCACAAAAAAAATCACAGCGTTTATTGTATCATCATCATTGTACCGACAATCTTATAATATACATTTTATATACGATGCTTATAAAATTAATTACTAACTAAATGCGCAAAAAAATAACTCACATGATTGTACAACATGAAAAATACATTAATGTCCTTTAAAATACACAAAAATGTCCTTTTTCAAAAATAGTAGAATTTGAAAAATATTGCAAAACCATATTGGACAAATGCCTGCCGTAAATAGTATATTGTCTTGCTGAAGTCTTTTCACCAATTTTACTAAGGCCTGACGTATGAACTTATCACCTATAAAGCAGATTTTAACTAAATCAGCGGAAGGATAAAGCAAACCATCTCTATTTTTCACTGCTATGAGTGTAGCATGCATTCGCGCGTATGATTTACATACTTCGCAGGTTGCCTATACGTCAGGTGGCTTCACTGTCGCACTTTGCACTATAAACCAATGCTACCTTCATACCTTCTATCCTCCTTGGTTGGTGCCCTACGGAGTTGGTGTCCAATAGCTGTCAATTCTGTTGGGATCCCTAATTTTTTTCGGGAACCATAAAAAGCAGATATTTGAAATTGTAGCCACAGTACTTATATTATGATATACCCAAAAAAAATGGAGAAAACCGGCCCCCCTACATCAGGCATCTAATCTCAAAAGTTGGTTATTTTGTTCGTTGAGAGAGAAGCGAAAACCATATGCCCTGAATATATATTTTTTTATCTTTATCCATTGACCTTTTTCAGGTGCGCATAGCGTTTCGAACTTCTAGTTAATCTCACAGAAAGGAAAAATTTGAAGTACGAACTTAACAAAGACAGAACAAATACAAACTTGATAACAAAATCAAAAACTGTGGAATTAATTTTTTTATTTTGGAAAATCAAGGAGGTGGCGCACCGGTAAATTGTAGTAGTTAGGTAAAACCCCTCAATACCTAGTTTTGGACCTAGAACATCTTTTTTAAAAAATTGTTATAGTTTTTAAATTTATAATGAACCTAGTTCACAACGAATTTGAATTACAATATCAACAAACAGAATATAAAATAAACAATAAAGAATATAAAAACGTAACCATATAGATTCTAAAATAACAACGTAAAACTAATAAATTCTGCAGAAAAAAACCCAGTATATCCTTTTTATTACAAACAGTTTTTCAAATTTATAAGGAACCTGGTTCAAAACGGTATAGAATTAAAACATAAACAAACAGAAAATAAAATGAACAATAAAAAATGTAGGAACGTAACCATAGAGATTCTAAAATAACAGCATAAAATTAATAAACTCTGGAAAAAGGTATATAAACTTAAAGTTCATTTTCAAAATAAATTAGAGGAGGTGGTTCAAGCATTGGTTGAGGAGGTACAAATACAGCAGGAACAGGAACAAGATTAATTGGGGAGAGATGAAGTGGAAGCTGAGGAGGTTCGTGTAAATCCTGAGGCCGCTCTAGAGAAAAAAATAGGAAGTTGAGGTTCTTCTCCATCTACTGGTTCTGTCACGTTCCATTCGTTCAGCTGCAAGTCAAAGTCTTACAAAATTAACCGCTTGTCCCAAGAAAGCGCTAGTGATTCTTGCATCAAAAATCAAATTTTTCTTTGCAACTCTAAACACTTTTGGCAATTATACGGTTAATTTTATTTTTTACAAACTTTTTGTTTCAAAGTTAAATCAAACAATCCATCTTTAGTTCTTTAGTAGTTCCAAAAGACTTCGGGTGCCTTAATTTACGCAATACGCAATAACAATGTACAGTGTTCGACCAAGAGATGAAGTAATAAGTAGTGAATGATCGCTGTGCGTTAAGCAGAAAAAATCACCGATTAACCGCTGCATCTTTTGGCAGGACTGGGTATAGATGACTAAACTTTACTACCGATATCGACTAAGCATGAATTTATACAAATATTTGTTAAATATAAATATTACCATTCAAGTCCCAAAGTCCCGGATGTATAACCAGCTTACTGTTTAGATATCTGTGATAGTATTCCATTACATTGTTTGTACGATGGTGCGGATTGTACACATTGAAATGTTGCGGTGTGACCAGTCCAATCCATTGTCTTCTAACATACTTGTATAATCCCGCAAATATATTCCTCAATTCCATGTCCTCCTTTAATATAGGTACAATTATTATTGATAAGAATTTCTTTTTATATAAATTATTTACCTTTAATGATTACAGCATAATAATAGAATGATCTTAGAGATAAAAACCTATAGTTTTTAATTTGCTTTGTGTACGTAGATGTTTATGTATTTTTGTGTATGAGAAATTGTTGCCCATGCTAATTTCAGAGAAGTTTTATGTAAAATAGTTTTTGAATACTCACCTGACAAAAGTGAAAAAAACAGCCATGCAGTGAAGCTTCAGGATGTGAGGTACGCAAAGAGTCTACCAGAAGAGTTTCAAAATCTGTAACTACAGTACCATTCATAAATTAAGGAAATATGCGTTTCACATAAAAGAAAACTGCGTCGTACAATGCTTTTGTTCTTCATTGCAATAAAACAAAATTTGCACAAAATTAGGCCTTCTAGGTACAGCTTTGAAAGTTCCATCCAAAAAAGTCGTTTGAGAATCACGAAAATTTTCAATAAATCGTTGATTTCCAAAAATGACAGCATGGCAGTCATTAGCGATCACTATACCTGAATAAAACTCTCTATCAGAACAATTGGAAAATCTGGCCCACTCAACCGCAGCTAAAGTAATTCCCAGCTGTTCTAAATTTTCTGGAATGTTTGGTGTCGTCGTTCTTCTACACATTTGCATAGAAATAATTATAAGGAATATTTACAGCTCCCAGTAGATATCTAAAATAATAAGGTGAGGTAGCTTAGCTATGAATAAATGCACAAATTTCTTTCAAGTTCCCTTTTCATTCCTTGGATGGTTATGGTGAATATTAATTGGCATAAAATCTTTGGGGCCTCCATTCTGTGGATTTTTTTCAGAAGCATTGCAATGTGTAACTCGGTAATTTTTGCACACCAAATATCTGCAGACAATTAACAAAGGATACTATAGCAATCTGTCTGTCTACCCAAAAGAATAATAATTAAGTAATTAATTACGTGAAATTTTTACAATTGCGCTTTGTGATAAATAAAAATCCCCCTTGGTCAATAACATCAGAATGTATTCTTCTACGGTTCATTGCTTTTTATCTACAAGCTCGGTATTAAAATAATTTTTCAACCCGAAACATTTACAAGTATCTGCAAAACGGTTAAATCGACTTCGCGCCTAGATATAAAATACCTAACATTAGACATTTTGAGAAAATGCCGAAATTAACGAAGCTGAAAGTCTCCGACCTCAAACGAGAATTGGAGGAGCTTAGCGAGGAGATTAATGGAAGGAAACAGGACCTACAAGATTGACTTCGGAAAAGACATTGTTGAAGAAGGTATAGATCTAGAAATTTTTCAATTTGAAGTATCGGACTTCGAAAGAATGGAAAATAATGTAAGACAAGTGCAATTGAATATAAAACAAGGGCAAGTAAATTTGGCACAGAAATTAGAAGAACAAGAAACAAGAAGTAAGCTTTAAGCAAGTACCAGTAAGTAAGCATAGAGCAGAAAGAAATACAAGTAAGATTAGAGCATAAATTAGACCATCAAGAAGAAAATTAGAAAAGAGATTTGAAGAACGACAAAAAGAAAATTCTCGAAGTTTGGAAGAGAAGTTCGTAGTTTTAAAAGAACAATTAGAAGCCGAGGTAAATGAATTGAGAAGCAAGTTGGGGACATTATATGTGTATGAAGTCGGTATATCGAAGGAGACCCCCGAAACAAAATTTGTAAAAAATTACACTGAAACCATCTCAATTTGATGGGAAAACATCCTGGGCGAATTAACTTCTACCGTTCGAAGCAGCAGCCAGGGTAAATGGATGGTCATCTAGAAAGAACCACAGCATTGACACTTTCTTTACGAGGAGAAGCGACAGACATCTTGCAAACATTGTCACTGTCGGAAAAAGGTAATTATGAGCAACTTGTCAGGAGTTTGAAAATGAGCTATGGCCAGGCTCACCTTGAACACGTCTTCCATTCTCAATAATTAAGGGGATGCTGCCAGCTGTCGAACGAATCTTTACAAGAGTTCGAAGCAGATATAGCTCGTTTTTGCTCGTTAGGCATATCCAACGGTGCCAGAGAAAGTTACGGAGAGATTGGCAGTCCGAGCATTCTTGGATAAGCTTCGTGACGGCGAAACGAGGCAAGCCTTAATACATGCAAGTCCCCTTCGCTTGGTGGATGCACTTGCTCGTGCACTAGATTACGCAACTGCGAAGAAGAGCTGCAGAATCCAAGCTCGAGTACGGAGGATAGAAGAGGGTCAATCCCATAGGATCCATTCGAAGAAACAATGAGTCGAGTGGTGAATGAATATTTGACAAAGAAGAAAGAGATTAGATGGATTCTAACTGGACTTCTAACGTGGTGTTATCCAAATCAATGATGAGGAGGTTATTCTTCACCGTAGATAAGAAGAAGCTGTCAGAGTAATACTATCCAAAGAGGCTGTGATACCAGGAAAAAGTGAGGTGGTTGTAGAAGCTCCGATGGAAAATGGCTCTAATCAGAACGCAATTACTGGCTACAGCATCAAAGGGATTGAAAAGCGAACAGCGAGCGAAATTGAGGATGCTTGTAGCCAAATTCCAGGGCATCTCCAGGGAGAACAAATTAATATCGTACGGCATAAAATTAACACAGGTGAAGAACGCCCTATCCGACAACCACTGAGAAAGCTACCATTCGCTAGCGGGAAGAAGCAGATAAAATTATGAAATTAATGGAACAAGAAGAAGTGATCGCACCATCGATGAGCACATGGTCATCACCAGTGGTACTGGTTAAGAAATAAGTGTGGATTATCAGCAACTCAACAACGTTACCAAAAAGGACAGTTACCCATTGCCAAGGACTGAAGACACATTGGACACTTTGACCGGATCTAAGATATTTTCTACGTTTGAGTTGAAGAGTGAGTGGCTCTTGGCAAGTCGAGATGGATTCCGCGGATCAAGACCAGCTGCATTCGAGAGGCTGATGAACACAGTTTTGAAAGGGCTGTCTTGGGAAACCTATTTGGTCCACCTAGATGACATCATCGTTTTGGGAAAGACGTTCGAAGACCACCTTAAGAACTTGGAACAAGTACTCCTGCGACTACGTCAGTCAGGTCTCAACCAGAGCCCCAAGAAATACCAATTGTTCCAAAATGAGGTTCAGTTGTTAGGCTATGTGGTGTCCAAAGAAGGAATAGCAGTCGATCCTCAAAAGATACAAGCAGTGAATGAATGGCCTTCACCCAAGTTTAACCACGAAGTAAGAAACGTCCTTGGCTTGTGTACTTACTATCGACGGTATGTATCAGGATTTGCAAATATCGCCAAGCCGCTAATTAGGCTCACGGAGGACGGTTGCATGTTCCAGTGGGGTAATAACTGCCAGCAAGCCTTCGAAAAATTGAAGGATGCTTTGCTAACAGCTCCAATACTGAGCTATCCCCTGCCCACTTGAAAATGTATATTGGACAAAGACGCAAGCAACATGGGGATCGTTTCTGTTTTATCACAGATTCAGAATGACCAGGAGATGTATCGGCTATTTTAGTAAAAGTCTTTATATCGAGCGATCCAAAAAAATCCATTCGCTGTAAGCATTTGAAATTTGGAGCGTGTCTTTACTAGATACAAGTAATAAGTATTTGTGATTTCCCGGGAGCACGATATGAATGAAACTTTATACCCAGGTTGTCTCTGTTTATACCGATGTCTGCCGAATGAATACGATAATATACGATACAATTTTGAATTTTTACTTTTGGTAAATTTGTAGTCATTAACAAACTAGCAGCTATATAGTACCTAAAATTAACAAGTTGAAAAACAATAAAAAACAAAATAGGACCTCATGAGTAGCAAAATGAAAAATAAGGTTAAGTTAAAGCGATCGTCACGTACACTAGACCATGGTACAATAAGAGCACAGAGGTATGTTCCATTGATGGACGCGTTTTCGTTCAGTTGGCGCACCTCGTCCGAAATCCGCCATCTTAGTTTTATCCCGCATTCTAATCCGAATTAGAATATCATTTTACTACGATTTTTGTGTATATCATCAACTAATCTCTTTATTCAAGCTTTTCATTCACTTTCTCATATTACGTATCCGAAGAAGAATTAAATGTATGTTTCTAATTAAAATTGACAGTATATTCGATTATAGGGTGTAAACAAAGAATACAAAAACATATTCCCTGAGTGTAAATCACTTACGTTAACTATGATGTTATAGCAGAGAGAGAGACTCTGTTCTCTGGTTATAGATATGAAATCTTCTTAACGAAAACCTTATTGATATTTTTTCGAAACTATAAAATGGGAAATTGCCTATGAACTTTTATTTTCATGAGTCTTCGATTCTGTTGTTTACTTAGGATAATTTCAGAGAGAGAGAGAGAGAGAGAGAGAGAGAGATGTTGGGTGTTACCATTATCTTGGAGGTAGTGTTCTCTGCACAAGAACATTTGTGTTTTCTGCACGTATTATCGCCGCTCGCCATTGTGTGTGTGTAGAGCTCTTGCTTACGTATATTTATATCTTTACGGGTATAACCTACACCACTGACTTGACTGTCAGGACACACAATGGCTGGCGGCGATAATACTCATCTATTCAGCGCTCTAGTAGTGGTAGGTAGATAAACATAACCTAACCTATTTACTCTATGACATAACCTTCTGCCCATAGACAGAATAGTAATAAATATTTCTGTTCTGCCTATAGAGAACATAATAAAGGCTCTCTGATAAAGCAGATACAACCGATAAAGGCTTCTGTCCATAGATCAAACCTGCCTTCAGAATGTATGAAGTAATCAACATAGACTGCCTCCGGCTTATACACATAACACTTCTATTCATTGGCAATTTAACAAGCATTTCCTTCCTTCGTTCCTTCAAACACACACCAAATAATTGTACCCTGTGATGCAGCACTCTTTTATCAATGGCCCTGTGCCTGTGCATTCCGACGAGTGGGAATCGGATATCTTCTGCTATGCACCCCGATACGGCCCGACCGTTGGTTTCGCTGCCCATACCATGGTGGTACAATAAGGTCTTATTGTACCATGGCCCATACGGCTTTATGACCCTAACCAAACTATTACTCTGTGGCTCTATGCAAATTAGGCTCGTTGTGGCGATCCCGATATTTAGTTGGGCATCTAGAAGAGTGTTCGAGCAGAAGTTTAACCCAAACTGGAAGCGTCAGAAGTATGCGCTTTTTAATTTTGATAAGACTGAATTCCTCACGACCACAGTTGAAAACAAAGAATTCAAAAACCATCAGGAAGGAGCATCGCTATCTAAACACTCAATAATAATCTGCGACGGAAGTCGTCATCTTGTTACACCACTTAAACACCACGCAGGACTCATTCATTATTAGGAACATGTATTTTAAATTAATTATCTTTAAAGGCCAGTAAAATATTATAAATAATTTAATAATAAATTCTTTGAAATAAAATAATCAATCAATTTTAGAAAATCATCGTAACCGATGATTCAAAATATTTTATAATCCAAGTAAATTTATTCATCTGAATAGTTTGCAGTACTTCTATTAATTATAAACATTATGTATATCGACATTAACAAATTATACATAAATATTCTGTAATATCTTCTTGATATATATCACTACGTAATTTTTCTTACGGAATTTCTAACGATCAGAAGAAAATTAGTTAAATATATTATTCTCATCATACGTTTTCATTATTTGGAATGTAACGCCAATGGAAAGTGGAAATAGCCGGCGGTAATTCTATGGATCTGGGTAACATTAAAATATATACTGATGGGGAGTGATTTTATTTGTAATATTTCAACTTATTACTAGTACATTACATTTTATATTGTAAACAACAGTACTTACATATTTTTTACCTACTCATAATTAACAATATTTTTTACATATTTTTTTCAAAACTTTCCCCTTTCCACTGCCTTACGTTGCCAGTCAACATATCCGTCGTTAAAATTAAAACATTCAGTGAAATTTTGCCTTATGGGAAATTGCTTCATTAGAACTTCTATTTCGATTCGGTGCTAAAGAACTAAAGTTACTTTCACTAAAATTATTTGCTCTTTTATCATTTTCTTCCTGTGTAATTTGAGAGAATATCAGTTTTCAAATAATTATGAAGTACAATTGTGGCCAACACTAGTCTATCTATGGTATCCAATTTGCCTTCAGAAGGTCTTTTGTATACCCGAAATCCACCTGCTAATATTCCAAAGCTACATTCGACTGTTTGTCTTGCTCGGGATAATCAATAATTGAGAACCTTGTTTTGATAATTGCCAGTCCCTCTTTAAGATATGGACGCATCTAATTTGGCTTAAGAGGAAATGATTCATCTCCGTATTTTGCCCAGATAGCGGTTTCGGTTCGAGAAATTGTAAAAATCTACTGTTTAACATTTTCCCTAACAAAAAATTGGCAAAAATATTTCCATCACTAAACCAACCCATAGAACCCACGTTTACATTTGTAAAATGATAATTTGCATCTACAATCGCCATCAAAACAATGAGAAAATATTACTACTACAGATATGTGTATGACTGCTTAATACTTTTCAATGGGAACTTGGATGAACATAATCTATTCCTGACATTCATGAACTCATTACATCCAGCTATCTCATTCACAATGGAAATTGAAACGAATAATTGTTTGTTTCAATAGCTCATTTAAATCATTATTTCATAGACGTTTCTCTATTCCCAAGAGTACTAGAGATTTTAACAAGGAACTAAACATCATTAAACAAATTGGTGTTAGTAATGAATATCCTATCCAATTCATAGAGAGAGTATACCATAGACACTTGTTGAACTACACTAACTAATAAGGTACCTTATCACACCTTCCTTACGATCTAAATACTATTCACTTCCTTTCATTGGCAAAGCATCCCAGGATATCCGAAACATTATCATCTATAAGCTGCTAGTTAACGTCAAAGATAAGATAAGCCCTCTAGATAAATCAGGTGTTTACGAGGTCTCTTGCTCTAACTGTTCATATAAGTATGTAGGACAAACTGGAAGAAAAATAAATATCAGAATAGATGAACATGTCAAGGTGATATAAATCTCTGTTTCTTACAACACCACCATATGTAATTAACTCGAACAGTTCGTTTGCTAACCATGTAGTCAACTATAAACGTACCTTCGATATCAACATCACGCACAAAAAGGTCTCCTATTGAACATCCTGGAAATCTTCGAGATTAATTCTAACATAAATAATCCACTTATCACATTACTTAATGAAGAAATTAAGTTCGACTGCATAAAATTCTTCAACATTCATACCTCCAAGAGAATGGCAACTCCCATGTTAATCTTTTTGACCATGTTTTGACCTTGGTACACTCAAGAAGTTAAGTGTGGCGGCAGATTTAAATCGGACATTCAAATTAACGGTAGAATATAAAAGTAACGCAAAGTAGAGAAAGGAATAAAACATTCAGAAAGTGTTGAAGAAAGTTAGAAAAACCGTATATAAATGCAGCATAGATTTTTTAGTGTTCTCCAACAATTTCTGAAAGTTTCACTCCTTTCACTATGTCTAAGGGGAACTAATAGTCATAATAAATACACGAAACGTTAGAAGTATTTTTTTTAATAACTTGAAGGTCGCCAATGTGAACACCAACATACATTACTATAACAATATACTTATATAATATACTTATTATAATAAATTATTACCCAGAGCACTGTCTAAATAACTGCTTTTGTAAAACACTTATTACACCACCAGGACCGGGAGGCTGGATACTTCATATGCCCTTGCATTGCTCCATTTCTTCTTCAGTCCTCTTCCGCTGCTCCTCAATTAGACATATAAATAAAGATAAAAATTAAACATCTGCGCCGTATAAATAAATAAATTCAGCTATACTCACATTTATGCACTCATTATAATCTCTCTATACCACCAGGAGTCGGAAACTAGAACTAGATTCTTCAAATGCCTTTGAGGTGTTTTACTTTTGCCACAACTTTCTTCCTCCGTTGTTCATCTGCAAGCATTCGATTCTGCTTTGTGCACCACCATTTCACTGCAATAAAAAATACATCATTACAAATCTGGGCTGATATGAGAAGCATGCTCGGTAAAGAGTTCACAAGACAAACAATCAAATTTAAACGTTCTCTGAAATGTAACTGTAATAGCCGTCTATTTGATTAAGAATCTATTGAGTATTCTCTGATCTCTTTGTATAATGAGCTAGACGACAATCTTAAACAGCAATACATTATAAACTATCAATCATGCCTTATAGCATGTATTTAGTGGCATTTTCTTGCCACTGCGCCATACCAACACTGAAATAAATGAGATACGAATGATAAGAATAAGATATTAAAATAGTAATAGAGAATAAAATTCACATTCAACAACTTTTCTATATTTTTAGCTTCACCGGAGTACTAGTTGGTTCTTTCACCTACAACATGGTACCCTAATTTACCTGGTAGAAGTAAATTAACAGTTGTTTCTTCTATGTTATCTGCGATCTCTTTTTTTACTCTGATCTCTATTTAATGAGCTTCACGGAAAGCTTAAGCAACAATATATTCGAAAATGTCCATCAAAAAGCTATTCATGATACACATACCTTTGCTTAATATTCCAGTTTGAGGATGAACTTGCTTGAATACTTGTATATATAAATTGGGTTGCTCTCCATTTTCCTTCGTATTTTCTTCATGCCATACCTAATGACAAATGTTTTCGCGGTCTTATCAGCTTTCTCGGCAGCCTTACAGCATGTCTTTAGTGGCATTTTCTTGCCACTGAGCCATACCAACACTAAAATAAATGAGATACGAATGATAAGAATAAGATATTAAAATAGTAATCGAGAATACACTTTGGCAACTTACGGTCAAAATTTTCCCATAAGAGTTGCCACGGGTTGGTGCATATTCTCTCATTTCTCAGATACGTACCCTCAAAACATCCAAAAGCTACAAAACCAGAGAAAACATACCACAAATACAAACAACGCTTAAGAAAAATGAGGTTAGAGGTGTTAGTGTGTTAGACAGATAACATATTCCCTCCTAGGTCTATTCTGTACACTAATCGGCAATCGACATAATCTACCGATAACAGTTGAAGATTGAAATGTCATTCATTGTCATTCATGTTAAATTTATTTATCCATATACTGGGTGATGTTATATTATTACAGATAGTAGAGGCAACATTATTTGGTTACGTTAAAATAGTGAGAAAAATCAAATGTAGGTTATGTTGGATAAGAGAAGAAGGTATGAAAAATACGCCGACATTTGGAAAGAAGCTTTTTTAATTTCAAGAATGAGAGTTGCCAATAATTAAGTTTGGCAATACCTCAGTTTACCTACACAAACACAAGTGTGTTGTTTGAGGGAACAATCATATTGCAAATAGTTCTAAGAGTGTTTGATTTCACTCTGAGAATTTCGCTGTGAGGAAGAAGAGCTTTGCTCTATTATCATACCACAAACTCGAAATCTATCTATTATACCTATCATAGAATTTACTTTACGTTTTACACAAACTAATGATTCACCATCAGAAATAAAACAGATGAATATTATATAATGATTATGAATAACATCGAAGGCGAATCCAAATTATGTAGGTACTTACGGTAGGTAATCTCAACAGAGATTCATAAAGAATTTCACCATCTCATCTACTTTCTTCATTCCTTGCATGTTTATTCGATGATCGATTAATTTAACGATGAAATGGTTGTTTACAAAAACAGGTGGAGATATTCAGTTCAAAATATATTCTTCTATTTTAGGTAAATTTCTTATAGAAATATACCTATTGCGATCGTTCACACTTTTGAATTCCGAAAAAATTTCAACGGCATGTTGTTATATGTCTATAAGTTAGTCCAAAAAAACATTTGGTTCAAAAGTTATATATATATATATATATATATATATATATATATATATATATATATATATATATATATATATATATATATATATATATATATATATATGTATATATATATGGCATATTATGAAATTTGTTAACACGATAGAGGTCGCAGTTTTGAAGGTATCAAGTTCAAATTTGCTACAAAAATCAATCTCTCAAATATCTCGGTCGGGTTCGTTATTGGGCAATATCGGGTAATTAGTTTCAATATGGCCACCATTCAAATATTTAAAAAAATTATCAAAAAAGAGCAGTAGTGTAAATATTATTAAAAATAATTTTAGGTTATAGATATAATCAGTACCTACAACTTTTGTTCAAAGCAATTTTTCATAAAATACACAGGTAAAAAACTAAAAATTAATAAAGAAAAATAACAAATATTGATAAAACATGAACACTCAATATAAATTTGATGTAATTGTACATTTTCTGGAGATCTTAATATAGACCCTGATTAAAAAAATATATAGTATATTTATTGAAAAGAAATAGACGAAAAAAATCTGCCTTGAAGTGGACTCGAACCCTGTCTGCTTTATATTCAACAGCCAAAACAAAAACCTCTAACCGCAAGGCTATGACAATTTTATTTAATAACATGTAGGTATACCAATGAAAAGGTTGTTAAAATTTCAATTCAATGAATTTTGAAAAATTTACCTTTCCGCTGACTACAGGCCATCGGGATTTTTTAAAACTTGCATTGATAGGGTGGGAAGTCACGAAATATTCCTTATTATTTCATGCTTTGGATTTGTTCATTATTTATGAACTGACTGACTTACTGTACCCAACGGCTGTTATAGACCGATGGGAGTCATATGGCGCGAGAAACAATTATTAGTCATCCATTCTTTTGTCTCAGCCAATAATATCTCGAGATATACGGTTAAGATATGAACTAATAAATTTTCGCGCGACTAATTTGTGTAAGAAAGATCATTGCGAATTATAAACTTGGAGGGTTGATTTATGTTCGTAAGTTTTGTGATAGTTTTCTGGTGATTTAAATTTCAATGATGAATACTGTTGCCGAAATGTAAGTATTGTAACGTGAATGGGTGGTCATGTACTTACAGTTGTTTATTAGTTATTTATTTCTAATACTTTGTTTGCTATAGTTTTTTTATGTTAGAGTTCATTATTCACTTCTAGAGTTGATAGAGTTATTCTCGATCCTTCCAGAAACAATATGTGAGGTACAATTTGTCATACTATTGTCAGTTTGACAAGGATCTAGAACATTAATTATGTGCGTCTAGATATTCATAGAACATTCTCGATGAATGTCATATCATGATTCAAGTATATAAAGCCGTGTCGATCACAGGACAGAGTCAGTCTTTTGAAGGCAGTGAGTCTTATAAAGTCAGTTGATAACAGTCAGTCTGTGGAATCAGGGGTTAATAGTAGTTCTGTCGGTGAAGACAGTGACAGTATAGATTGTCAAGGTGACAAGTGGTGAAAGTTGTACCATAATAGAAGCTCCTGTACTGAGTGTTTAAAAATAAACCATTGGAAGCAATCTGCGAACTTTGAGTCTTACGCAAGTGAACTCACCCCACAACGTTTAGCACAGGGTTAAACGTTACAGTATGTTTAATGTTCTCATAAAATATATATTGTATTTTTGTGGGTATAAAAGTTACAACAATAATATTATGTTATTGGTAAAGTAAATTTAAGTTTTTCTACGCAATTTTCTTAGAAGGCAGAATAGATGCAACCGAGATAATAAAGAACAACTTACTTCTTTGGTAGCATTTATGTGTAGCCACCCGAAATTCGCTACTGGGGCGCACCTTGGCTATGATGGTGTAGCCACAAATAAAGCAATGTGGCAAGAGCTGACCAATACTCTAAATCAGTTAGGCCACCCCAAAACTGCAGAGAGGTGGCAAACTGTGAGTATCAAATATACACATATGAACTAATCGAAATAAGTTGTGAATAGTGACAAAAGTTCTTATCAGAAACAATTATCCTAATATCTTCATACATATACAGGGATGGAAAATTATTTCTGCATCTGACGTCATAAGTTTTACCAAATAGATCACCCTATATATTTTTGTATTTTCAGATAGTTATTTTCACATTTTAGATGATATAATAAGTTTCGGAGGATGTCCAACTTTTGGGTTTTTTAATAGTTCAGTCAATAAATTCTCATTAAAACAAAATGAAAAAATATATAGAGTGATCTCATTTGAACAAACGACCAATGACGTCATAGCTCTAAAATTATCTTAGCTGTTGCAAATTAAAATAAACGCTATTTTTGTAAGAGAAGATTTTAATATAACGTAAAGCGATAAAGATGGTTCCACAAATTTGTTCAACTCTGTGCATAGCCATTTTATATAATAATTTCATATAATAACATTCTTCTAATTTACAGACTTATATTCTGAATAATTCCAATCTTTATCCAAGGCATACTAGAAATTTTGAATACATATTTTGCTAACCAAGCTTATCTTCCTAGTCATGAGTACTATATGTCTAAAAGACATCAAAAATAAATCTATTAAATTCATTGTAAAGGAAATATTTTAACAGCTAATACAATAGAAATATACTAAGCTTAATTTCATCATAAATTCCCAGTCATTATTGGAGCTGAATTTCTTGTAGACATGGAGAGACATGAAATCCAATGCTCTTGGTAAGGCTGCAAGGTGCAAGAGCTAGAAAGGGAGGCCTTCCGAATAATGAGCCTGCACTTAACGAGCAGAATAAACAAACTTGTAGCCTTTTTGGGTCAAATTATTGGGAGGGTTTCTCATGTGCTGACCTTTATCCTGGAGAAATAGTGAGTTATTTCAGAGTTATATACATAGGTACTTTAGTTCAAATTTTATATCGCTTCACCTCTATGACATTGCATTTCTCCGTACAAATTAAATTTCATTTTTTTTCTCTTTTCTAAATAAATAATAACAATTTAAACTTACATTATAATTTATAATTCTAGACATTTTCTCCCTTTTCTGGTTCAATAATTACATTTTTTAAATCTTTTCTGATACACTAGTTGATATTTACCTTATTTCGTAGGAACTCCTAGAAAGGCTGGGACAGGGGGATGACGGAGTCTTTAGAGAAGAGCCAGTCTGTACTCGGGTGGCTAAAGGTCTGAATATTCCCAAATTCCCAAAGATCCATGAAATGGTCGTCATGCATCTCAAAAGGATCATGACTCGCTCTCCACGCACTCCGTTCCGTTCTTCTCTCCAAACGCTGTGCACGATATTCCAAATTCATCACATCCAGTGCCAAGTAGCCTAAACCAGCATTGAAAATTATAAATTGATCCTAAAGTAATAGACAATTTATTAAAAACAAGTAAGATGTGTGCTGAACTTATGTTAAGCTCTTCAAAAAAATTAAAATATAATAGAATTAAAAATCTCACCAACCTTGCTTTCTTTAGCAAAGTATTTAGAAAAGTTATATTATTATGAGACATGATGATTTTATATTCTTTGCTGTATTTCTATTTAGATATTCTCAAAAATACTATACCAATTTTAACAATGAATAAAACTGAACTTACTTGAAGCCTAAATCTAACAAAAAAGTAATCAACACACTGAAGTGAAATATACTTACTTATTCGAACAACAGTAGGAACCCACTTATAGTATATCGTATATCTAGTTATGAACCTAGAATATAATATAATCAATGTTTTACAAGTAAATATATAGTAGTAGTAGTAAATATATATATATATATATATATATATATATATATATATATATATATATATATATATATATATATACAGGGTTGTCCATTAAGCGCGCGGTGGTCTCTAGCGATCTTACCGTTGGAATAAGAAGAAAATGTTCTATATAAAAAGTGTTTCTTTTCGAGTGTTCTTTCTGCGGAAAATAATTTCAAATATGGCGGACTTCCGAATATACCGGAAATAGACATCAACTTCCTTATTTTAATTAGAACACCATGTATATTTTCACATTTTTGAATTCAGCATCGATTTTAAGGTCCAGTTTGTTAAGCGTAGTTGTTGTCTACGGTGTCTTCATTTGAAGTTATTCGGTAATCTTTAGAAAATTTGACGTTTGTAGTACTTCACAAAAATTTTAATATCTCGGAAACTGCACCCGATCGAAACATGAGGTTTTCGCTGTTGCAAAGACCGAAAAACGTACTTATGTTTTAAAGTAGCATTACTTCAAAAGAACTGTAAATAATTACACTAGAAATTTTCAAATTTGAAAAGTTTAAAACATGCAAAAGTCATTTTTTTCGAATGGGAATCCATGAATGCGAAATTTAATTCTCTTTCGATTTTATTAAGGCATATTTAGGTCTATCTCTGTTGGTTTTCAAGCTATTAATGCTTTTTCAATTATTCTACAACGGTACGGAAAAAATGGAAAAATGCTAGGCGGCATGGCTCACAGTTACGTCAAAGGAGTTGTCATGTTTAATAAAATTTATTGCGTGCTGTAAGGGCTCCTCATCAATATGAAACATGCCAGCTAAGAACTAAATGATATGGTTTATATCCTTCTCGCATCCCGAGTGTAAGGCAAACGTACTTATGTTTTAAAATTTCATATCCATGAATGCAAAGCTTTATTCTGTTTCGATTTTAGAAGTCATATTTACGCCTATCTTTGTTGGTTTTCAAGCTATTAGCGATTTTTAAATTATTCTACAATGGCGGGGAGAAAATGAAAAAATCGTAGGCGACATGGTTTGGTTGGTGAAAAACTAGAGGGTAGGAAAATATGGCAGATATTTTATTGGTACAGTTTTATTTCATTAAATATTCAAATTGTCTACCATTTTTCTGTAAACACATATTAAATCTATAAGTTAATGATCTGTCTACATTATGTAACATTATGGGTGTAACAGATCTGAATGCCGCTTGTATTCTTTCCCGTATGTTTGCTGGTGTTGTTGGGGGTATTTTGTATACCAGACCTTTAACGTATCCCCGAAGGAAAAAATCCAATTTTCTTAGATCTGGCGACCTTGGTAGCCAGGCAACGGGTCCACGTCTTCCAATCTTACTTCCTTGAAATCTTTCATCCAGAGTGTTTCGGACTCTGACACTAAAATGTGCAGGCGCTCCATCCAACTGAAACCACATTCTTCTCAACAAATCTAGTGCTAGATTTTCCAACAGATCATCCAGATTTTCATTCAAAAAATTTTGGAAGATATTTCCAGTGTGTGTTCATCAAAAAAAATGGGGCCCTATTATGTGGTGTCCAATTATGCCACCCAAAACGTTAACACTCCATCTTCGCTGGTTGTCGATCGTCCTCAAAAAATTCGGATTGGCATCAGCGTAGAAATGTAAATTATACCGGTTTACACACCCGTTATTATGAAACGTAGCTTCGTCAGTGAATAAATAATACGGCATTAAATTGGTTCTATTTTCAAAATCTTTAAGTGCTTGATTTAGCTGCACATGATAAGGACGACAATTATTCTTCGCTAAGATCCTTTTTACAGACGTTTGTCCAATGCCCAAGCCCAAATCGCGACTAATTTCGAATGTACTGCTATGAGGGTCTTCAACTACAGTTGCGAGAACATTAAACTCATTAACTTCAGTTACACACGTTTTCTTCTGCTATGTTTTTCGTAGTTAACTGATCCGGTACTGTCAAATCTATCTATCAGCCTTTCAAAAGATCTTGGTTCCGGATGTCTTCAGCCAGGAAAGCGTTCGCCGTACACTCGGTATGCGAGAAGACAATTTTTTGAACATTCCCCAAGGATATAAACCATATCAATTAGTTCTTGGGTGGTATGTTTCATATTGATGAGGAGCCCTTACATCACGCAATAAATTTTATTAAATTTGACAACTCCTTTGAAGTAACTGAGCCATTATGCCGCCTAGTATTTTTCCATTTTATCCGTACCGTACAATTATTAAAAAAGCGTTAATAGCTTGAAAACCAACAGAGATAGAACTAAATATGCCTTAATAAAATCGAAAGAGAATTAAATTTCGCATTCATGGATATGAAACTTAACATACCATCCCATTTGAAAAAAATGACTGTTGTATATTTTAAACTTTTCAAATTTGAAAATTTCTAGTGTAATTATTTACAGTTCTTTTCCAGTAATTCTACTTTAAAGCATAACTACGTTTTTCGGTCTTTGCAACAGCGAAAACGTCATGTTTCGATCGGGTGTAGCTTCCGAGATATTACAATTTTTGTGAAGTACTACAAACGTCAAATTTTCTGAAGATTACCGAATAACTTCAAATGGAGACACCGTAGACAACAACTATGCTTAACAAACTGGACCGTAAAATCGATGCTAAATTCAAAAATGTAGAAATATATATGGTGTTCTATTTAAAATGAGGAAGTTGATGTCTACTTCCGGTATATCCGGAAGTCCGCCATATTTGAAATTATTTTCCGCAGAAAGAACACTCGAAAAGAAACACTTTTTATATAGAACATTTTCTTCTTATTTCAACGGTAAGATCGCTTGGGACCACCGCGCGCTTAATGGACAACCCTGTATTTATATATATATATATATATATATATATATATATATATATATATATATATATATATATATATTGTATTGTATGTATATATAAAAAATACTTACTCAGTGGTAGAAACAAATTGTAGATACTTGAATTCACTCCTCACTTACTTATGTTTTAAAAACCTAGAACATAATAATTTCCAAAACTGTAAAATGTACACACCAAAATGAAAATAACTTGCAGTTTGCAGTACTTACGGACCTATACTACAGTAATTAATAATCATTACACTAATGGTTTCTTCTACACCAATTCCACTTTTATTTGAGAATGAATACTGTCAAAAATGCTGCAGCGCTTTTTTAGCTAGATGTGTGTTGGACACAGGGAATTATAATAGAACATTTACGTATTTAAATGTTACCGCCAGTAATTGTCGGAAGCGATACTAGCGATCAATCGGTACACTTTGGCAACTTACGGTCAAAATTTGCCACGGGCTGCTCCTACCTAAACAATCCTTTTCTTCTTCTTCTTCTATGGTTATTTGGCCCGTGCTTTCTTTTCGGCGCATTTGGCCAGCACTTCTTCGACTACGTTCCGTAACCGAAGCTTCGTCCGTGTGGCTGAGGATCGTCTGGCTCTAAACCATACCTTCAGTCACTATTTTTTTCTTTACTAATTATTATATTATTAATATTTGTAACAACAAAAAAATTATGCAATGCACGTGTCAAGGCGGAACCGTCGCTGTCACGCCCTTGAGGTTATCCGCGAGGTGTTCCTCCTGTCTCCGCCAAACCACGCTACCACGTGCTTTTAACCTACAAAGACTTCTTCGGAATCGACTCCTTCTCAAAAGCAACCTCTGTACCGCACTTGATTATCACGGCTGCGACTTCCCTATCCACCTCGAGGGCCCAACACTCGAGTATTCTACGTACCATGTGTACTGCCCGTACGAAAATTATTTCAATTTCCTTCCAACCCGAAGTGAACTCTGCTGAGGTTGAAGAGGAAGTCGATATCATAGAGTAAATAGGTTAGGTTTGGTCGATATTAATCTTTTATTTCCATTTCACAATTTTTAATGTCTTATAATCATTTAGATGTAGCATTCTACTATTTAAATTTATATCATATAGTTAACCTATTCTCCTATAGATGGTATTACTTAAGCGACACGTTACCAGAATTTCCTTCTTGTTCACCTTTCAGTTTCAACGAAAAGAAAATGTAGACGTAACTAAGTAGAATTTAATTTATTTTTCTTTTAATTTTTTATGTAGAAGTTATGTTTAGTTTTTTGTAGAATTTATATTTTATTTTATTTTTTGACAAAGATAATGGGTAGAATTAGTTGAAATCAATGATTTTTTAAATTATTTATTTGATTCTGGTATGTGGTTTTTTCATCTCCATGTGAGTATTCCATCATCCATTAGCCATTATTGTCATTTATCACAGTTTTGAAAACATTTACACTTTATAACATCAAATCAATACTATATGAATTAATTATTTTGCTACACACTTTTTCTAACGTTACCATATAATATTTTTTGTTACAAAACGTTGATTGATAATGGATGTTTAAATGCTCGAAACATGTCTCATCAATCATTAATATGTCATCTTAACCCATCAATAAATTGTGGAGACGACTTCGTGTTTTCTTCTTCTTAACTGGATACACCACTCCACTTAGAGAAATGGACTTCTTGTTACGATATTGTTTATCGTTATTGAGAGAAGACCCACTAAAAAGTGATTTCCAAATGCCGATATGATTGCCATCAACAGCACCTAAACAGTTATAAAACTGCCATTTTCTCTCATAATCCAAGGCAATATTATTCAAAGTTTCCACTGTTGGTCAGGCATATAGATGGGTTGTAATAGTCGCCATAGAGCTACGCCGTATCTCTCCTCAAATCTATAGCTCACTGCTATAGTTTGAAATCTGTCACCAGTGGCCAAAAATCTGAAAAAAGTGTGAAATGAATTATACTATCTTTCGGTTAAAAACCTTTTTGTTTTTTATTACAGCCAATGCTGCTAAGTATTAATAGCGAAATCTGAAAGAATGTCATCGAGAAGCTCTTCGAAGGCAACAAAAAAAAGTGGACAGCAGGCAACATGTATTAGGCTATGGGTGTATCAAAAACAAATGGAATTTCTAAAACAATCTATGAAAAAGATAAATACTTTGGGATATCCCCTTGAAGATTGTATAATGGAAGAGGATGATATTATGCTATCTGATGCATGCAGAGTTCAAGCAACAAATGATGGCGAACCATCCGAACCTTCTGAGAACGTCGACCCTGAAAGATTAAAAAAATCCCCTCATACGAAAGTTTCTGATGCTGAAGATAAAGCTGAGGATGAATTTGTCGTCATATCCACGGTACACATACATTGTTTTTATATCATGGTCATATCAAAATATATAATAGCTTTATAGTGTAACGGGTATATAGAAATTACTGGGAATTATTTATTTTTTAAGTTTGTTTATTTATTTACACACTAAAATATAGATTATCTATATACACTATTTATATATCTTACACTACACTATCCAATACTATGTACAATTTAAATTTATTACTCACACTATTTACATATTCATGTTGTTGGTGGCCCCCTATTAGGGACTACACCAGACTGCACCGTACTACCGGTCTCCACCGTACCGCAATTCTTCACCGCTCTACCCGTCTCCACCGTACTCACTCAACTACTGCACCGGACTGACTGAACTGACAGCAGTATCTGACTGACTGACTCTGCAGCAAATCATCTCCAATATATAAGCAAGCCTCTCCATCTCGAATCTTACACTGACATCTTCCAACGTCACGAACATTCCACCACTAGCGCGAACTCACTAGATATTTCGGGATATAATCTTGACATTGGCATGTATTGATGGCCAATAGCAGGATTGTCTCTGCTATGTAAATAGTTATTGAAATTCAGAACGCACTCTAGAAACTATCTGAATTCGACGTATTTCTTTTAAGTCGTTTTCGGTGAGAGTGCTAGTATTCTGTAAACTTTGCTCTAACCGAGACGTAATTCTTATATATTTTATTTACATTTGTCGTTATATTCAGAGAACTTCAAGTTGTATTATGATTATAGTTCTTTATACTGTGTTATGATTATGACATTTGTCAAGTGATGGTTGTCTCTGGTCAGTGCCGGTGGTGGCAACTCTTATGGGAAAATTTTGATCAAATTTTGCAAGTAGTAGCCGTTAAAGCGCCAGTGTCGCTCTTCCGAAGTATTCCAAAGAATGTCGGAAACTGCTGAATACGAATCAAAAAAGACGTTCATTCTAGCTGTGTGTGTATCTGAGAACTGCATTTTCAATGGGTGTGACCCTCGAGGTCCATAATAGCTATTTCGGCAATAGCTCCGCAGATTGCAATACAAATTTTAATATGGGGCAAATATTATTAATGCTCTAAAAATGTACGACTATCGAATAAAAGAAGTTGTTTGTATGTTTCTATAGATAATAAATGATATTACAATCATGTTCATTATTACATTGTTGGTTTCACTTAGGTATTTATAAACAGGAAATATTTTAGCACCAGCAACACCATAGAGTCTTGAAAAAAATAAATTGTAAAATCCGTCTATTTGGTTTTACATATATTGATAACATATATATTACAGCCTTTTACGAGCTGAAAACATTTACAAATGATTACTTATCCTTGTAGAAATGTATTATATACAATATCTCATTGATTTCAAGCCATATTTTTAAATAATAATAATAAATTAACAACGATTAGCCAAAACGTCTTGAAAATAGACCCTACATTCTCCAATTTTTACTCAATTTATCAGAAATCTAAATTGATTTCAAAGTTTGTAAG
This sequence comes from Crioceris asparagi, assembly GCA_958507055.1. Taxonomy (NCBI): domain Eukaryota; kingdom Metazoa; phylum Arthropoda; class Insecta; order Coleoptera; family Chrysomelidae; genus Crioceris; species Crioceris asparagi. The sequence goes on from OY293827.1 coordinate 48,655,199, forward strand.
TTCGGGCAACTAACTATACATTACTGTTAAATCTTCAATAAATATAATTTGTGTATAGAAAGTTACAATACAAATTATTATTAATTCTATTGGTACTGATACTTGAAGTTTTATACCTAACTACAATTGCATAACTTACAAATTACCAGCACCAATAGAATTAATTATATACAAATATAAAGAGAATTAATATTATCTTGTGACGATTCATTCACAAATTAATTTATGATTTAAAACTGATGTTCAGTTAGTTGCCTAAATCAGAATCAAATTTTGAAATCAATTTAGATTTTTCTAAAACAACAGAGTGTCACAAACGATTTCATTATTTCACAATCGATTACTGATAAATTAAGTAAAAAATAGAGAATGTAAGGTCTATTTTAAATACTTGTTGGTTAATCGGTGTTAACTATTTAACAATACTAATAACTCATTAAATATTGAGACACAAAAAAACGCGTCAGAAACGATTCACGGACGATCTGTATCAACATTTAAAAAATTTAAAAATATATTTTTTTCTAATTCGTGTTGGCTAATCGGTTCATGGTGTATTATTGAGCAATTCAAATAATATAAGTTTGTCAAAATCCACAAAACGGTACCTAACTGGTTCGGTGATCGTTTGATGGCTGCTGGATTTTGGTTATGAATACTGCCTATTGATTCTGGTTAACTCAATTAATGTCAGTTGTGGTTAAGTATTGCAAGTTATTCTGCCAGAATACTTTACTGCTTTATAAGAAATTCAGTTAGTTGCTCTACTGTTGATTGTTCGACCAAAGCTGTTATATCGGAAATGTTTCCAATTTAAGCCTGATATAATATAAAAAAGAACTTTTCATAATAGAAATAAGAATACAGTTAAAAAAATTGAAATCAGAATCAGTTTTTTTTTAAGTTTAAAGGTCTGTTTGGAGTAACAGAAACCTTTCATTTGGTAAAATTGAGAAGGATTTTTTAATATCACGTTAGAGATTAATGTGTGTTATCGTAACATAGATAGTGATGATGTCCATTCCAACTATCACCTCATCTTCTGTGCCTGCTACAAAAACTTGATGTCTAATATACGTGTTGTGTTACCAATCTTTATATTTATTCCAATTGCACCATGGATTTTCGCAGAGTCACCAGTAGCAGTACGCAGCCTACACCTAGATGGTTTCAAATTACTGTTCCCTGTTACCGCATCAGGTCTAACAATAGTTTTGGTCGCTCCCGTATCCAGAAGCAGTAACTTTTGTTTACCATTTACAAAACCATTCACAAAAAAAACTTTTCACCTGATGCTTCATGGGTGTCACTCGGGTAATCCTTGTTGAGGCCTTCTGGACACGGGTCGATGATCGTCTCTTCTCTTCGACTTGACTTAGTTTTCCGCCTCAGATCGCGGTTTCATGTCCTTCATTTCCTTACAGCGACATCAGACATTACCAGGCTGACCACAATTCCAACATCGAATTTCTCTCATCTTCGCCTGTTGTTTCTTTGAATGACTCCTGAGCGCTTCTATCTTCCGTACGCGAGCTTGGATCTTACAGTTCCCCTTCGTGGTCTCGAATTTTAGTGCACTAGCCAGCTAGCCAGTGCATCCTTTAGGCGATCCGGACTTGCAAGTATTAGGGCTTGCCTCGTTTCCCGATCACGAAAGTTGTCCAAGACTGCTTGGAAAGTCAACCTCTCCATAATATTCTCTGGCACCGTTGGATATGCCAGACAAGCTATATCCTGCTTCAAACTCTTATAAAGATTCGTTCGACAGTTGGCACCGACCTCTCAATTGATAATGGAAGACATGTTCAAGGGGAGCCCAGCCATACCTCATTTCCCAACGTCTGACAAGTTGCTCATAATTACCTTGTTCCACCGGTGACAATGTTTGCAAGATGTCTGTCGCTTCTCCTTCTAAAGAAAGTTTCAATGCTGTGGCTCTCTCACTAGATGACCATCCATTTATCCTAGCTGCTGCTTCGAGATGTAGAACGTAATTCACCCAGGATGTTTTCCCATCAAATTGAGGAGGTTTCAGTGTAATTTTCCCCGCTTTTACAAATTTTGTTTCAGGGTCTCCTTCGATACACCGGCGTCATACATATATGATATCTCCAACTTGCTTCTCAGTTTTACTTTTATGCTTCTATAGATGTTTCATGAAGTATTTGATGCATTATAAAACTTTGTTGAAAAATATCAGTCGGCTTGATAAACAGATATGTAACTGTTTGCCTGGCCTTCCTGGGTAAACCTAGTACTGCGCATACCGGTAGGTTGCAAAAAATATCGTCCAAAAAAAAATTTGATTCAACTAATAATAATGACTAACCGATAGCTAAGATGATTAACAATTAAGAAAAAAAAGACACTTCTGAATGTGTTAAGATAGGGGCAAACTACCCCAAAGTCATATTTTCAAAAATTTCAAGAAAAGTGTTTGATTCTGTCTGCGTGTTTTTTATATATAATAAAGAAATTCCACAAAAAGGCAGACAGTTTCTCCGGGGTTAAATAATTTAAAAATATTTAAATAAATGTTCCGTGAGTGCGACGATCTCTGGTATGCTCTTAAGTCATACTTTCCGTTCCCATTGGCTGCGGATCACTTGATCTTGTACATACATAGTATCACTATTATATTATTTTTAGTAAATACTCAAAAACAATGTTTATATATTTAAATATACATTTCATTAAATTAAAATTTCAAGAGGTAAATAAAATTTAACTTTACTTATATACTCAGCAATAATTACAACTAATGGGAACTAATTATTGTCGTGTTGACTGAAAAGAGAAATGTTTTCAAAATTATTTTATTGTTTACATTGAAAACATTTTTGACACAAAAAACCGATTGCATATATTTATATGAATACATATATGTATATATTTTTTTTTAATTTTCTCTTTCATTGTCACAGCTCTCTGACTCAACATCGGTGGATTCGTCACTATCAACAGGTCTTCACTTTCACGAGTAATCCGTTCATCATCTGCAAAGAAATTGATTAGTAAATGACACTCAATATACTAAAACACAATAATTTCAAAATAATGACCAGTTCTGTTGGAAGCATTATTTTAAGAAGTTTTGATAGAATCGAAAACGGTTTGTGGTACGCAATAACCAAGTGAGCATTGCCCCAAATACTAGTGATATTGCGTACGCAAAAGATGCTGGTGTAGTTCTGATTTACACAGCGGTAAAATCAAGGCATCATATTTTTTAATTGACTTTTGGAATGATTCATCAGTATTTTTTGATTTATAAGAAGAGAAAAGCTTTTGAATCCGAGCATTATTTACATCCGTACAGTTTTTGTAGCGATAAAGCTCAATGACAAGGATTGCAAATGTTTCATATTGGAGTCCAGGTACATCATCACTTGCAAGGTCCGTCAGTGCCTTTTTATAATCCGCATTATTTTTGATAATTTGAAATGGTCTTTTTTACCCTTTTTAAATAAAGAATGCTGAATTATAATCGCATCCTGTTATAGCGTGAAACCGTGGCAAACTTGTACAAAGAGTACACATAGTTATGTGAAAGAGTAATCCCTAGTTCAATATTTAATTGCGTGATATTGATGACGATGACTCTTTTCTTGTTCGCAGCTCCATATTCTATATAAACAATCATGTTATCAATTTCTAAATGGTCCATATTTCCCAGCATAATAATTAATACATCTGTATCGAATGATGTGATTAGTAGGTACATTGGCAGCAGAATTCGCTTCAAGTTGACAAACATGATAAATGATTTTACTATCCGCTTCTTCATGGCTTCCACATGATGAATCATCGTTAACTGTCTGGACAACAGCATTATCCTCGACTTTGTACGAATAGTAAAAATCGTAATTTAGATTAAAAATGGTATCACCAAGGAATGGCACCATTTCAGAGTCACACCAATGATCCATTAAAAAAAGAGAGTGTGCTTGTGGACTACAAGGTACATAGGTATATTATATTTGAGTACTAGACGATGCCCGTGACTTCGTTCACACATATATTTTGACTTGTCGCTTCAAGTATCCATGTGGATTATGAACTTAGTTTATAAATAATATATATCTATACAAATATAAATTTAGCTTATACCTTAGCCTCAGAGACAAGCAATTCAATTCAATTCAAAATTTATTGGAATGAACCTAAGTGATATAATGTTAATGCATGATTGTATTTTATTTTTATTATATGATGTTCTTCCCGCCTGTTAGGGGGCTGTCCCCATTATCAGGCCTGCCCTAAAAAAAATATTACAATAGTAGGAGGTGGTAATCCACTGCAGAAATTACCGGGGGGATTAAAACAACTCGCCCGGTGAAGCCAGGGACGGGGGAAAACTGCAGAAAACCCCGTCGGTTGAATTTACAATATTTACGCGGGCCTATTGGGACGTCTTCGTAGAATCAGGGACAAGCGACCCGGTCTGCTATAAAAATAAATAAATTGTAGCATAAATGAAACGTTTGTACATTTAACATATCGCCATCAATTGGATACTCAATCATGCCGATGAATTACCTTACACCGCCGTCTGTTAGAATCTTATGAAACTCACAGATAATTATAATTCTTTGTCAGATACTAAACGAATAATTTGCAATAAAAAAATATTGCAACTATAAATTGAGATATAAACTATCCTATCTCTCAAGTTGGACCAAACTGCACACAGTGTTCAAAATTCAGTTTATACCTTAGCCTCAGTGACAAGTGGCTCAATGTGCTATAGAAAATAGAAATAAATAAATTGTAGCATAAATGAAATGTTTGTACATTTAACATATCGCCATCTATTGGATACTTACTCAATCAAGACGATGAATTACCTTACACCGCCATCTGTTAGAATCTTATGAAACTCACAGATAATTATAATTCTTTGTCAGATACTAAACAAATAATTTGCAATAAAAAAATATTGCGACTATAAATTGACATATAAACTATCCTATCTCTCAAGTTGGGCCAAAATGCACACAGTGTACAAGATTTTATTCAAAACGGTTCAATAGTTTAGGAGTTCATCGCTGACAAACAACGTGACCCGAAATTTTATGTTAAGATAATATAATGTATGTTTTAAATATCGCATCATATATTATTCATTGTTTTCATTATCTAATACATCGGTAATTAGACTAGTGGATTGTAAGACTGAGACAATAGGCCTATGATAAGCGAAATAAGATATGTAGGATTTTGAATACATAATTAAAAGATATCTGGAGAAAACCCCGTCGATTTTTGTTCTATGTCTTGTTGTAGGCTCGTTTTAGAGATACATAAAGTAATAGTAGAAAATGAGTCCTTTGAACAATCATTCATAAACTATTTCAATGAATGTTCCGCCATGAGATTTATGGATTGTCATAGCAAATCCTGGTACAAAAGGAAAATTATTTCGTTTAAAATTTATTATTGTTTTGTTATTATTAATGGAAATGGTAGATTTTTTGCGTTCTTTTGGGACTTGGAGGTAGTGTTCTCTGATTGGGACGGTATGTTTATCAATATTATGTGTCGCAACATAACCGAAAAATTTTAATCAGATTTTTTCAACAATTTTTGACCAATTGTCAAAAGTTAACCATACTCGTTAAACTTCATTTGGCTCGTTTTGCTCAATATGCAATAATTTACCAACAGCACCGTGTGCCAATACATATGACACGTCGATGTTTGAGGTAACAATGTTAGATTTGTACAAAACAAAAACAATTTCGTATTTTTGTTTACCGCCGGTATCGATAACTGACATTTGATGTAGGTTATGCACCCATCACTAATGTGTCCCATTAGCACTTAAACAACTCAAAAATATGCAGCCGTCCTCGAACTATAGTGAAAAAACCAAATCCAAAAATGCTAAAACACACCATGAAGTGCACTTGGACACCATCATAAAATCGACTCTCCCATACCCATAACAAATGTTGCCAAAACCACCATCAGAAGGGCTCGGACCGGTATGACTATGGAACCCAAAATTAGTGAGTTCCAAGTGCACTTACATACCATCATAATGTCGACCCCACCCACAACCATAACAAGTTCCCAGTACATAACTGTTAGAGGGTCTCGTAGGGGTATGGGTATGGAACCCAAAATTAGTGAGCCGCAAGCTCACTTACATAACATCGACCCCACTCTTACCCATAACGTAAGGCCCAATACCAGGCCTCCCCAGGGCTCCCAAGGGGTTTGGGTATGGAACTCATATCCAATGAATCACAATCGTACACACCGCCATACTATTCACCCATAAACATTCCCTCCTATCACTTTCACAAAAACCTCATCTTATTAAAACGTATAGAGGAGTGCCAGGTACGAAACCCACCAACAACGAGTCACACGCGTCCTAGCACACCTTCCTACCAACCCTTAACGCCACCCAATCGAAAAAAACAATAAAATTCTATCATCCTAGAGAAATGCCCAAGTACAGAACCCACCATCAGCGAGTCCCACGCAGACTATAACACCCTAGTTTGAAGCCCCACCCTGCCACGACTCCATCCCCATCGAAAGAACCACCAGAATCCCCCAAATTATCTCACAATGCCATCAAAGTTATCGAGGAAATGATTCCGCTTTTGAGGTTTTACTACACGCAACACTCTCTCTCTTTCTATCTTTACCAACGTATATCTCAACTTCGCCGTTCGCCTCGGCCAATCACACTTTTTCGTAACGCTCTCATCAGTTTACTCCTGAGTCCAGCGCAGCGCGCGAGTTAAATTTATGAAATCACTGATTGACTTTTTAAAAAGTATTTTATTTCACAATAAGTGTTGGTACAAAGTATGCAAGTAAAATATAACTGAACTGAATTTACAATTTGTTAAGCTTTTGTAGTTATTATATGATGAGTAAGGGCGTTGTTGACCTTGGGACTCATTATGGAGGATGCTGCTAAATTAGAGCTACATAACTCCCCTCCCCTCTTAGTCAATGGCACGTCCTCGTGGCTTGGGTTGCAGGAATGATGGTGGTAGATTGATTTCTTCCAATGGGACTTCAGTTGGTGTTGTGATGCTGAATTTCTTTCTGATTATGTTCATAATCTTTTGTCTAAATATATAGCATAAGACAGAAATTATGATTATTGATAACATAATAGAGATGGCGAGATGTCCATGGTGGAACTCGATTGGTAATAATTCTGGTTCTTGGTATACTGGAATTATTTTCGAAGGATCTTCCAGATGAAAAGGTTTTATATTGACTTTATGAGGTACTATCAATGGTTCTTGAAGGTTGGGCCACTCTTGAGCGAATGATCGATTGGAACCTGTCCAAGTATGTTTTTGGAATGAATAGATGCAGTCACTTTTTCCAAGAATTACATTACATTTCTTTGTCTTTATACTTTTGAATGTTTTTAAACAGTCTTCATTAATATCCTCAGGGTATTTAGAACAAATTATAGTGTTCCCATTTGTTAATTGAGTGAATAAAGAAAATTTGTTGACTCTGGCATAATTGCATTTTGATAGATCTTCAAAGCCGCGGGAATCTTCATGTGGTAGTTTTTGGCAGTACCAAAACGAGAAGGTTTTTGTACATTCTTCGTTAGTCCATTTGGTTGAACCTTTTGAATTCAGTGCGTAGGTGTAGGGTGGCAAGAGAATATTATTTTCACTGCTTGGGATAGGAATGACTTTGGAAAGATGGTATAATTCGTCGGCTAATATAGGCACTTTTAGTGTACAATATAATGTTTTGGATGTGAACATAAGACTAACTTCAGTTATTTCTAACAAAGTTGGAATATCTGGAGCAATTTCTGTATGTGAATGAACTTTATGTAAATAATTGAAGATTTCTTGCAGCTCTTGTTGTTTGATTAATTCAGCGTTTAATATTTTCTTATTACTAAATGAAACTGTTCTCAATAATGTTTGGATATAGTTTCTAAGATTTCTGATTTGTTCTAGTTGTATATGAATGATAATTTCTGTGTTAATTTTATCATTTAAGTTAACCACTTCTCTATAGACATCTTCTGCATTAGGTTGTATTTTTTGTAAATCGGATTGCCATCTTTGAGTAATTTGTCCAGCTATTGTATGAAATTTTCTGATTTCGGTCATTAATTTCTTTTCATTTGAATCAATCTTGTTGAAATTATTTTCAATTTCTGTTAAATCGGTTTGATCTAGATTTCCAGAAATATATCTGACTATTGCTCCCAAACCATCGATTAAAGCTCTCTTATTAATTTTATCTGGATGAGTATTAATTCTTAACATATTGATATCTTCCAACAGTAGATCGATATCTCTCTTGTAGATACTTGCTAATGTTAAATCGCCATGATTTATTTTATTATTAATATGAACTTGATTGATAGATAATTTGGAATATGAGTTTTCAATATCTTCAATACTAATCGTGAAATATATATTATGGTAGTTTGTCTTATATTTAGTTAAGCCTAGGTTATCTAGTATGTATCCAGGAGATTTAATTTTCTTCAAGTGGAGTGTCTGGCTGAAGGTCATCATTGTCAACCTGAAAAGATTTTGTATTTTTGATCATATGTTTGCTGATTTTCTTTCCTTTCTTTGAAACTAATTTTAAACTGTCACATTTATTTGGATCAAGGAAGGTTTTTCTATATTTGGGTTTGATTTTATTTCTGGGTTCCATATTGACATAGACAATATCTGTTTTGGGAATTTCATCATTACGATTTGAATTAGTTTTTTCTAATCGATTGGTTCTCTTATCAATTTGTTTCTGATAGAGATCGTTAAGGAACGGAATAATTTCCTGTTTTCTGTGTTGGTTATAATCTTGGAAAATTTGTTTATTAGAGTAAAGAAGAGAAAATGGGGTGAAATTTGTCACAGAGTGAACACTTTGATTGTATAGAATTAGAGCTGTTGTAACCAATTCTGCCGTACTCTCTTTAGATTTTTCAATAAGGGTTGAATGAGCTCTCTCTATTGGTGAATTACCAGTATGCGATTGGGGTGTTGTATAATGTATATTGATTTGAAACATTGACATGAATTCTTTGAATGTATCACTTGAGAATTCTTTTGCGTTATCGCAAGTTACTTGAGAAGGAAAATTATGATGTGAGAAGTAATGACGTAATTTATTTAGGATAGTGATTGAATTCGTATCAGAGAGTTCGTAGGCTTGCAGATATCTAGTAAATAACTCCAGGATGGTTAAGTATCTTTTATTTTCTATATAAAATATATCTATATGCAAAATTTCAAATGGTTTTTTGGCAATTAAGGGGCCTGAAAAGGGGAATCTTCTGGGGTTTCTATCATATTTTGAAGTTAGACACAATTCACATTTATTAATATGATTAGTGACTAATGTTTGCATTTTCGGGAAGTAATAAATTGATTGAAGATGTTTTACGGTTTCCGTTATTCCATTATGCGTTTCTGAATGGTAATCTGATATGATTCTAATTTGTTCATCCTTTGATAGAATGTCTTTGAGAAAAGTATTGACTTTGATTTTTTTAACATTCGGTTCAAATATTTCAGAACATTTTCGAGAGGCTAAATTAATTAATGAATCATCGGTTGAAAATATATGATATGTTTTGGTGGGGTCTATTATCTCATGGAGCATATTTCTTAGAATATTATCATCTGTACCTTTTCTGATTCTGAGGCAATATCGATTTTTACCAAAGGGCTTGGTGTACTCGATATCATTCTTATCACTGTATATTAATATTATTTGATAATGTGTGACATTTAGAGATAGTTCAGAAATAGGGAAACTAAACACAGGACTTTCTCGAGCAGTATGCCTAGTTTCGCCGGTATGATTACTTCATTATCTGATGGGAATGGATCTGTATCGAGAATATTGTCTGCTTCACTAAATGTGATAGACAAGGTGGATTCCGAATCAACTCTAGGGAGTAAGTATTGATAATAAATCTAAATCTCTGTCGAAGTCTTTATTTAAATCTTCCTTAAATATTTCTAAATTTTTCTTAGCTGTTGCTTTTGGGGGTACAACTACTATGTCACTGATGATATTTATTTTGGGTTGTTTCTTAGCCGGTTTAACTGGGGTTTTTTTTTGACGTCTATTGGGAATTACTTCATCTATTGCATTGATCTCGATTCTAGATAGTGCATCGGCAACGTAATTTTCTTTATATTTCTTATATCTAATTTCGAAATTGAATTCTAATTTTAATTTCCATCTTATTAATCTTTGATTTGGCTCTTTAAGTGAATGAAGCCAAACAAGGGGTTTATGATCAGTTTCGATTAGAAATTTTCTGCCAAATAAATAGGGTCTAAAATGTTTGCAACTATCTATAATTGATAACAATTCTTTTTCAACTATTCCGTAATTCTTTTCAGCTGAATTTAAAGTTCTTGAGTAAAATGCGATAGGATGTGAATTTTGTGAAAGAACACTACCTATTGCGATGTTGGAGGCATCAGTAGTTAGAGTAAAAGATTTACTGAAGTCGGGAAAGTTAAGACAGGGGCATTGCAAATCAGTTGTTTGCATTTTTCAAATGCGTCTAGATATTCTGGATCTTGCAAATTTATAGTTGAACCTTTTTTAGATATTTATTAATAGGATGTGCAATTTTAGCGAAATTTTTTATAAATTTTCGGTAATAGGATAACATGCCGAGGAATGATTTAATTTGTTTTTCATTCTTTGGTAATGGAAATGCTTTGATATCTTTAATTTTGTCAGGGTTCGGTTTAATTCCGTCAGGTGTTATAATATGCCCTAAGAATGCTACTTCTTTTCTTAGAAATTCAGACTTATCAAGTTGTATTTTTAGATTATATTTCTCAAGTTCAACAAAGATATGTTTGAGATGTAGAATGTGATCTTGTAGGGATGTGGAGAATATAACAATGTCATCCATATAAACAAAGCATGTTTTATAGAGATAAGGACGCAGTACAGTATCCATTACTCGCTGGAATGTTGCAGGTGCATTCTTTAAACCAAATGGCATACGTGTATATTCATAATGTCCATTATCAACAGTGAATGCTGTTTTTTCTGCTGAATCGGGATGAATTTCGATTTGATGAAAACCTTGAGCGAGATCTAATGTCGAGAAATAAACGCATCTACCAAGGTTGTCAAGAATTTCATCAATGCGTGGAAGTGGATATTTATCTTCAATGGTTTTATCATTTAATTTTCGATAATCAATAACCATTCGCAATTTCTTTTTCCCGCTAGCGTCCATCTTTTTTGGAACAATCCAAACTGGAAAACTATATGGTGAAATGCTAGGTTTGATGATTTTGTTATCTAACAGCTTTTTAATTTGATTCTGAATTTCCTCTTTAAGATGATAGGGATATCTATAGGATTTTTGATAAATTGGATCTTCGTCTACTGTACGAATATAATGTTTAACTGCGTGGGTAAATGTTAAGTCGGAATTTTCATTATAGAAAACATTTTTATAATTCTTGCACAATGAAACAATAGCATCTTTTTCTTCCGGGTTCAAGTGATCTGTTTGAATAAGTTTTCGAATGTTGAATATTTGAATATTGAATATTGAATGCATGAATGAATATTAAAGTCAACTTCAGGATTAGATTGATGAAATTTTGATAACGGTTGGACTTGTATAGGTTCATGGAAATTTATTGAAAGATTATGGATGGATAAATTTTGTTCAATCGGAACTTGACAAAATCCATCTGAGGCTGTAGTTATACATTCGGGTATGATGATATTGTTTAAAGAAATTTCGGGTACTAATACGGGACCTTTAACTATTGAGACAGGTACTTTTAAAATAGGTTTATGTAAAGCTTCACTGTATGGAACAAATAAACTTGGATTTAATTCAATGAAAAATGGTATCTTAATATTTCCTACTTTTAGAATATGTTTCTCATAATCTATTAGTGCTCTCAAAATTTCAAAATCCTGACTTCCGATTAAAGCATCGAATCTTTCATGCCACGGTACTATATACATATCGAAAGAATGTCTTATGCCGAATTCTTTTAGTATAGGATGATTGCAAATAAGAGTTCCGTTATAAGTTGTTTGAATGGACTTTACTGAAAATGTTGAGTTGTAGATAGAATTTGAAAATAGTCTGTATGCAGGTTCAGGGTTGATTATTGAATTGCTGGCACCAGGGTCTAATAATACTTTTAAATCTAAACTAGGAATATAAATAAATGGTAACTTAGGTGAAGAATTTATATTGTATATGTCAATTCCGAGGCTTTTAATTAAAAATTTTCAGATTCTTCATCATATTCATTAATTATCTCCTCAGATTGATCATTTATGTATTGATAATTTGGATCATTTTCAGGAATATCATTCTGAAAATTATCGTTGTCGTAATTATTGGTTTCATATTGATCTTGAGTATCATTTTCCACGTTAAACAATTCTTCTACTGCAACTCTAGGAGGTCCAGTAGATTTAATGTAATTATTGGGTGGTAAATAATTTTGGGTTTGCCTATTCTGATTTCCTCTGAATGTATGTGCGGTAGTAATGCTCATAGGCGTTGGTTTGAAGGCTTGTTTTTGGAAATTTTGTTTTTGATGCATTGGTCTTTGCATATCTATATTCGGAAATCTTTGATTATTTTGGGGTTTAAATGAATGATTTTGGAAATGTTGCCTGAAGGCTGGATTTGGCAATATTTGTGGTCTTATTGGATGTAGCTTTACTGGATAATTATTCGTAATTTGTGGTTTCGGTGGATTATTAGATTTTGAGGATTTCTGTGCTCGTAGAAAATTGGCAAATTCTGTTTGAGATTTTTCATTATCTAGTTTCTTGCATTCATACAATGCTTGTTCAAGAGAAGGAATGGTGATATGCAAAAGATGATCTCTATATGGATTTAAGAGGCCAGCTTTGTATACGGCTAAAGCTTGTTCTGTATACATAGCTTCTTTAGATCCACGTACATTCTCGTCAGCAGTATTAATGGCTAAATGTTCTTTGAGAACTTGTAGCTTATTTATAACTTCATCATAAAAGTCAGAAAATGTTTGTGGATGGATTTGTATAGATGTGTTTAAATCGTGAGATAACAATTCTTCTGTACTTGGATCTCCGAATCGTTCGGTTAGTGCCTTTTTAAGATCAGCCCAGGTTTATAAGATCTATTAACTATTATATCCCTAGCAGGACCAGATAATTTAGATTTTACCTGTTCTAATAATAGGGAGTTAAATAATTCGTTAGTTCCTGAGGCTAAAAGTAACAGATATTTTTCAGATTGTCTAATAAAATAGGCTAAATCTTTCTATCCGCCTGAATAATTTGGCAAAATGTTACTAGCCATTGAGACCTCGAGTTGGGTTATTGGTGGAGCCTGTGCTTGAGCCATAGCTAGATTTTTTGATTTGTTAGCAATTAGCAATAGGGGATCTAGATCGGTGTCTCATAAACTTTAATAGAAATTAAGTACCGTATCAAGTTTCTACTACTGTAATCTTTGCAGAAAATGTTTTCTAGTTTATTTCTTTATAATTTTATATTAAGCACTTGAAGTTTGTCTTATTTAAATTAATATTCACTTAAGGAATAAAACTGGTCTAAAAATTTTTGAAAATTATTAGCCAACAAATTAATTAAAGGAAAGAGGACTTACAGAAGGATGCACTGAAGGATCATCTGTGAGCTTCTTCTTCCTTGTCTTGTCTTTTTGCGATTTCTATTTTGATAAGAGTTCGGTATTCCGTCTCAATTTCTTAATAGAAAAGAGTAATCGTTCGCCACACAGAAGGTAATACACGAATTACTCGACGAAATCCTGTTCGCAGCGCCAGTTAAATTTATGAAATCACTGATTGACTTTTTAAAAAGTATTTTATTTCACAATAAGTGTTGATACAAAGTATGCAAGTAAAATATAACTGAACTGAATTTACAATTTGTTAAGCTTTTATAGTTATTATATGATGAGTAAGGGCTTTGTTGACCTTGGGACTTTTACTTCAAAAAGCTAAGGCCTGTTTAAATTTTATGTTTTTCAGTTCTTGATTAAAATCCGTGGGTCGAAATTTTCTTCATTTCGCAAATTTTATTCATAACCTTCAACAGAGGGGAAGAAATACTAGTCGAAGATTATGTCGACTCGTGGAACTTTCTCAAATGTCAAACTTTTTATTATTTTTCTAGAAATGTTACCAAAAGTTGATGGTACATCACACATAGTATGCAGTAGGTAAAAACCATCAATGATAATCACGTCGAAATCATTTGGAATATGTAAGTACCGAATTATGTTGTTTCTCGAAAACTTGAGCGATTGCAGATTTTTTAGTTTTACAGATTGTACCATCAAAATGACATAAAGACATTGGGAATTGGTGTAATTGTTAACACAATACCTTTTCTAAATCTACAGCGTGATCCATGGATAAACCCAGCATTCGTCCAAATAAATCTCGTTGCAGACTGATTTCATGAACCTTACCACTACTTTTTATCTTATTGTAACGAACTTGGCTTCGGTGATCGGTGCCATAATGGTGGGCGTGTGCGATTCGTCGGAAGGCGGAGCACCTTAGCGAGTGCAGACGTTGGTGGGACCCGGGTGGTGTGTTGCATACCACTATTGGTATTGGTCAGCCATGCATGCCTGGGTCAAGACATTTCCCGAAGCTTCTAGTAACTTCGCGCAAGTTCGAGAGAGCTCGCTTGGCATCGGAAGATGAGTGTAGAAAATACGAGAGCCAATCTGCTTGCATATATATTGGAGAGTGCTGCGGAGTCAGTCAGGGGCAATCGCCCGGTGCAGACGAGTAAGTCTGGGGCAGTGAATATAAATTGTAAATAGTTGAATACATAGTTGTAAATAGTGCAGTGTAAATATAAATAGTGTTAAGTTAGATAAATAGTGAATATAAATTGTATATAGTTAGGGATATTAAGTCTGTGATATAAATACTTAGTGTAGAAATAAATAAACTGTTAAAAATAAATAAATCCCAGTCATTTTTATATGCCCGTTACATTGGTGTCAGGTGTGGGGTAGTATGGTGTATCAAACGGGATATAAAGGTGATAGTGAATGGGGAGAATGACTCGGACTGAAATATGTGACTGCAGATTTCGCGAGTTATGTTTTTGGTAACTAAAATTACCTTTTTAAAAAAGATTTTATTTAATTACTACAAAAACAGACTTAATAGAATTAAAACTTAATCGGGCAGAGTGACGCCGATAATTGTTTAAAACTACCAGTGAAGCATTCGCCTTTGGCGTGTGCCTTAAATAATAATATTATACAGAGTCAGCATTAGATGATGTTACATACATGTGTTACTAGCGTGTCGACACACTGTCGAGACGCTTATACAAGCATTTTTCCTGGAATTTAGGCATATAACTCCTCCACTCATAAGAGGAAACTTTGGGGTTATTCAAAGTTGACGTGTTGAAAAAGAATTTATATTATTTACTTAGGTGGTTCGGGAAATGCCTTCGTTCCTTCGGAATTATTCTTTTCAGATTTAATTAGCATATACAATTTGCGTTTAAAATGGTACACTATGATTACAATTACAATCAATATTAGGATTACATAGATAGGTAGGTTAGAATGAGTCCAAATAACATTATTGTCTGTAAAAGAGAAAGGTTCTTCACTTTCTTGGTCTATTGTAAGTTTAGACAATTGGTCTAAATTGAAAGATTTTAGATTTAATTGAATTGGTTTGGCACTGAACACTGCACTGGGTATATATGGTAAATACATAGGTTCTCCATGGGTTGATCACTCTAGGTTGGAAAACTCGAACTGTTTGGTGGTGAATTTACAGGAATAAGGAACCGTTATTAAGAAGGTGCCTGGATTTCTTCATTACCACATTTTTCATGCAACAATGTTTCGTTGGGTGCGATGAGGATGTATTTATCGTCACTGATGGTTTCGACGAGGATCTCAGATATTTGTACCGGGACATGGGTACATTGAGGGTCTTCTTTTATTTGTAAGAGGTTTTTGATGCATGTCTCCTGTTGATAGTTCCTCTCAATCTCCGATAATTTACAGAAGAATTGTTGTTGTATCTTTTGACAGGTGGATTTAAGGTAGCGAATGGTATCTTCTCCAATAGCCACATGAGAGGTAGGGGAAATAATGGTGGTTGATTCATGGGTAGGAATTGAGAAAAGGTGATAGAGGTTGTATGGTTTGGGATCTAGAAGGGGTACGTGTAATAAAAATACTACATGCTCTTCGTTGATATAATACTCAACGTCGATAGTTCGTAGAAACAGAATATTATCATTTGAATAGTTATGATCAGAGCTGTGGTAATTTGACAACTCATCTTTCATAGATGTCATTGCTACTTCATCAATTATGGATAAGTGTAAAACTTTCAAACTTGCAAAGCTTATTGCTGTTATTAGTTTCTCTACAACTTGAGATAGATCTAGAATGCTAATTTTAAACATAGTGATAGTATTAGTAATGTTCTGGTTTTTTCCAGGAACCATCCATAAGACATCTTTGATTCTCTTAAAATTTATAGACATATTACCAATGATTTCTTCGTAATTTCTGACGAGTTGTTTGTTTATAGAAAATTGTCTATTGTAATGTGTGAGGATGTTATTTTGATTTGACTTAAGATCTTCTAAGGCTTTATCGTATCTTTCCCCATCAGATGCATCGAGCGATCCGGATATGAATTTGAATACTGAACCTAGAGCGTTTATCATACCGCGTCTTACTCTTCTCTGTTTATGAATGATATCAGGATGAATTGTTATCGCCTGTTCTTTCAATTGTTTTGCCCTATTTATGACATATTCTAATTCTATTTTATCTGCCATAAATAATTTACCTTGTGTTTTAGTCTGAAATTCTTTAATAACATGATCTAATTCTGCAATTTTAGTGCCAATGATTTTGATAGGGTAGTTATGTAGAAAAGTGTGATGAGAAAATTGTAGTCTAGTCGGTCCTAACTTAAGTGGTAAAATCCCTGGATTGTTCTCGAGAGATTTTATTTCGATCTTAGGTACTAGTGCTTGGTTGTAGTGCGTCAGTATCAGTATAGTTAGGGTTGTCACGAGTTGGTCCATCTGAAACAAATGGAACGGATTTCCTTTGTAATTTTCTCAACGGTTTCACTTCTTGTTTATGGTAAATTTGACCTTTGGTTGTTATGATTTTAGAACCTATATCTCTCTTTACTTTTACAGGTTTGTACAGGGGTAATACTTTGTTACGTGGTCTTGTGGAAATGTACGCATCTAAGGTATTTATTTTCGAATGGTCAACGCGACCTTCGTTTTGTTTTTCGATGTATTTGTCTTTTGCCTCCTTGGTCTTCTGGAAAACATGATCGTACAATTTTTTGATTTTCTTTCTCAAGTCGTCCATGTAATCGTTATACTGATTTTGTGAATCTATTTCTAAAATATCCCTATTATCAAGGTGTCCGAATAATAGTTCGTTAGGTCGGAAGTTTGTTGTACTGTGTATAGTCCTATTATAAATGATAACAGCGTTCTCGAAAACGTTATGTGAGAATGCTTTCTGGTTTTGGAGTGTTAATGTTCTCATTATTTCTACGAGTGTTCCATGGACTCGTTCTATGGGACTATTTGAATTGGGATGTAGAGGTGTTGTTACATGATGTTTGATGTTATATGATTCTAAGAGTCTTTTAAATAAATTCGAATTAAATTGTCCGTCAGTCACTAGGTTTTTGGGTAATTTATATCTCGAAAATATTCATATGAATTTCTTTACTATTTCAACCATGTTTGATGAACTTAATTCCTCGTACATGAAGAATTTTGAAAAATTGTCAATGCATGTTAAATACTTTGTTCTGTTACAGGTGAAAATATTTAAGTAAATTATTTCGAAAGGTTCTCTTGGGGTCGAAGTTGTTTCTAGCTTATACTTAGTAGGATGTCGTTCGTATTTTGTCTGTTGACATATAGGACAATTGTTTACATGGAACTGGCAATCTTGCAATATGTTGGGCCAAAAGTAATTTCTTTCTATTTCCCATTGTAACTCGCGTATACCTCTGTGAGTAACGCTATGTAACTTATTGAGTATATCTGCCTGCTGTTTTCTATCTAAAATATACTTTAATAATAATTTGGTAAATACGAATCTTAAATTGTCATCGAAATATTTATTTACTATGATGGCAATCTCTTCATAAATACCTTCGTCTGGTGAATAAATGGCGTTAATTGTGTTCGGATTTGCGTGTTCTCTTAGGATGTTTTGAATTTTGTTTTCAAAATTGTTTCTGGTAATTTTAGCTTCTATTCTTTCCTTATTAAATAAATTTATAATTTTGATCTGCGGCTCATTGCCGAATTTGAAGATAAATTGCCGCTTGAATTGATTCAAGGATTTATCCGTGATCTTTAATTCTGCGGAGATGTCATCTGCTTGTGTATGTATTGTGTCATCCTCTGGAACTGTTTTAGTACAAATTTTATCTGATAGATTGTCATTCGAAAAATTTAAGTTTAGGTCGTTGTTGTCATTAGGCGGTTTGATCTGGATGTCGGAAATTATTCTAATTTTATTTTGTTTCTTTTTATTCGTGTCGTCGTCGGTGTTAAAGAATTCATCTAAGTTGATCAATTCCGGTAAGGGTCGTTCTCCGATGTCTCCCGGATTAGCAAATATGGATAGTAGATCATCCGGTGATTCATCTATTTGCAAAGGATGCGCTTCTAGACGCGAGAGAAAGTCTGCATTTGTGTTTAATTTGCCCTTTTTATATACTATCTGATAATCATACTCCATTAGTTTCAGACGCCATCTCACTAGCTTGGAGTTTGGTTCTTTGATGTTGAATAACCATTGGAGGGGTTTATGGTCTGATACGATAGTGAATTTATTTCCGTATAAGTATGGTCGGAACTGTTTGGTAGCCCACACGATGCTCAAACATTCTTTTTCTATTGTGCTGTAATTAGCCTCGTGTTCGTTAAGTGTCCTAGAAATATAGGCGATCGGTTTATCTGATCCTATTGATCCTTGCGATAGGACAGCTTCTAGGCCTACATTACTTGCATCGGTAGTTAGTATAAAACCCTTTTTAAAATCTGGGTATGCTAATACAGGCTCGTTACATAGTATTTCTTTAATTGTTTCAAATGCTTCAATGAATTGTGGGGTATGCTCGACTTTTGAGTTCTTCTTCAAACAGGATGTTAATGGTTTGGCTATAGTCGCATAATTCTTAACAAATTTTCTGTAATAGCCCGACAGTCTTAAGAAGCTTTTTATTTGTTTGGGCGTTGACGGTGCTTTCAGATTTTTAATTTTTTCGATTAATTTGGGATTTGGTTTAATGCCGTTTGTGGTAATGATATGTCCCAAGTATTCTATCTCTTCTAAGAAAAATTCCGACTTGTCTAATTGAATTTTGAATCTGTGTTGTCTAAGTCGTTCCAAAGTCATTGTAAGATTATTCAAGTGTTCTTCTGTTGATCTACCGAGAATAATTATATCGTCAAGATAAACAAGACAAATTTTATTTAGCAAACCCTTTAGTACCTGATTCATCACCCGCGCGAATGCCGCTGGGGCGTTTCTAAGTCCAAACGGAACTCGAAGAAACTCGTAATGACCGCTCTCAGTGGAAAAGGCTGTTTTAGGGCGATCCTTCTCATCGATCTCGATCTGGTGGTATCCTGATTTCAAATCAATTTTAGAAAAAACTTTCGAGTCGCCTAAGATATCGAGGATGTTATTTATATTGGGTAACGGGTACTTGTCTTCGATGGTTTTCTCATTTAATTTGCGAAAATCGACAACCATGCGCCATTGTTTCTTTCCGTCTTTCCCTTCTTTTTTGGGTACAAGGAAGACTGGGGCGGAATACGGGGAGGTACTTTCCGTGATGATGTTATGTTCTAACAGCTCGTTGACTTGTTTGTCAATTTCGATTTTCTGTGAGTGTGGGAAACGATACGGCTTGGTGAAAATAGGCTCATCTGAATTTAAAGGGATAGTATGTTTAACAATGGAGGAGAATGTTAGTTTGTCGTTTTCTTCGTAAAATGTGTCTCGGTATTTCTTTAAGGTATTGAAAATTAAAAGTTGTTCTTCTTTATTTAAAATGTGATTCAGTTTCTGCATTAATTTCAAATTCGTTTTATCATTCTTATTATAATTTACAACTTGTGCGTGGCACACATCAAATTCTTTCAAATTAATATGGTTGGCTAATATAGGCTTGTCTAAACTAATCATATGGGTTTCCTTATCATGCAATTTTCTTTGGACAGGAACATTAACTTCGAAATTTTCAACAGAGTTAATGTTCTCAGGGATAACATAATGACCAATTTCCTGCTTGGGAATGAGAACTGTTCCTTTTTGAATTGTTGTCGGCAAAACTAAAGTTTCCTGACCAGGTTTAATTTCTGTTTGGAAGTAGCTACGTACTGAAGGTTCGTATCTACAAAGATCGTACTCTATATTATTTAATGTAATTATACCATTATTATAATCTAGAATCATTTGTAATTGTTCTAGCGTTTCTGTTCCCAGTAATATATCGAAATGCTGATGAAAATTTACAACATAGAACTTAATTAGTTGGCCTTGTTCAAAGAAGTCGGTAATCAGAACTTCATTATGATTCGATTGGTTCAAAATCGTTTTGATGGTGAAATTTTCATTCTTAATCTGATTTGGAAATAATTTATGTGCTATACGGGGGTTTATCAGTGAGTTTGTAGCTCCTGTATCTATTAAAATTTTCAAACGGTTGATTACAAAGTATGGTAAGGAAGATGATATTATATTATGATTGGTTTCTATGACTGTGTCTCCGAGGCAGCTAATTGAAAATTTTCAGTCTCTTCATTTTCGTGGATTTCATCTCCGTAATTTTCGTAAACTGGGTACTCGAAATCATCCGTATATTGGAAGTCTAAGGGCTCTGGTTGCTCTTCTATTTCATTAAAATGGACCAGGGGGTTTCGCCAATGTTTGAATTGTGGTTGATTGAAACTATTATTTCTAGGATTTGTGGAAGGAAGGCTTCCTCTCTGGTTAGCGTTTCTATTGATTGCACTGAAGCTGGAAGATTGTGCTGGAATTCGTTGAAAAGGGGGTTGGGGATTTTGATTTAATGGTGGTCTAAGGGAACTTGTATTTGTAGATTGCTGATTAAAATTTTGTGAAGGATTGGGTCTGTTAACTGTGGAATTATAACTGAAATTCTGTGGTCTAAAAGATGGTTGCAAATTATGACCAATATTACGAGGAGTTTGTGCTATTGTAGCTGACCTATTACTTACGTTAGGTCTGAACTGAGGTTGTGGGGTGAAGTTCGGAATCTTATTATATGTGGAACTTTTGTTAGGAATATCTGCTGGATGTTTGGAAATATACTTTAATATTATGGGAGTCGCTTCTGTGAGGGTAGTGAATTGTCTTACTTCTAGAATTGTCTGAAGCATTGGAGGTACATTGTTATATAATACTTCTAACGCGGTCTGTTCGTTAATCTCAAAGTGGATCTTTTTCTGTTCCGCAGTGAGATTGACATCAGCGTTAATTTTGAAATTTAGCTTGGTTTCTAAATCTTTAATACGTTCAATAAAGGTTTTCTTTATGGTTTAATTTCAAAAATCTAAACCTATGAGCAATTGTCTGTCTGTCTGTCTGATCTCCGAATTTATTTCTTAAACAATTTTTTAATTCATTCCACGTCGAAATGTCAGCTCTTATACTAACAAATTCTTCCGCAGTGTCTCTCAACTTGCTCAATACTAAACAAAATGCGTATTCATTTAGCGTGGTGTCCGCAGTTTCTCCGTATTTTCGTATAAACTGATCTACACGATTGATGAATACGTCAAGAGTGTTTGTACTTCCATTAAATTTGGGAAGCACTTCGCCATAACTTCTGGCAGCTGCAATTAAGCTTTCTGTAGTAGCCATTGCAAAATTTTTAACTGAATTTATATCTATATCCTTGTAGGAACTATCAGAATCAAGTAAGCTTTGCTCAGAATGCAAGTCGCTTAAATTTAATGATTCTAATGAGAATAATGAGTTCTCGGCTTCACAATCTGAAGATTCTATCGTAATGATATCTTTCGACATAAATTAGTGGAATTGATTACTTTTACGTTCAGTTTGCATGTAATATCTTATACACTTATATATGGAAAGGAACATTAATAGGATAGAAAGGATGTGGCACTAACCTTTTGTTGATGCTGTTGATTGATGAAGACTCGATTGCTCTTGGCTCGGGTTGTCAGTTTTCCTTCTGGGTTTTGTTGCTGGTGGTGTTTTCTTTGTTTTGGACTGTTGTAGGTTCTCCGGTTTGTTTTCACTCACGATTCGCGAAGCGTTATGATGTTTTCGCACAACTTTTTGGGAAAAACTAATTTTACTTTACGAATTTGGGAAAAACTTATCCGGATGACTGCGCCAGTTATGTTTTTGGTAACTAAAATTACCTTTTTAAAAAAGATTT
The DNA here is from genome assembly GCA_958507055.1 of Crioceris asparagi. Classification (NCBI taxonomy): domain Eukaryota; kingdom Metazoa; phylum Arthropoda; class Insecta; order Coleoptera; family Chrysomelidae; genus Crioceris; species Crioceris asparagi. The sequence goes on from OY293827.1 coordinate 48,677,683, forward strand.
TATTTAATTACTACAAAAACAGACTTAATAGAATTAAAACTTAATCGGGCAGAGTGACGCCGATAATTGTTTAAAACTACCAGTGAAGCATTCGCCTTTGGCGTGTGCCTTAGATAATAATATTATACAGAGTCAGCATTAGATGATGTTACATACATGTGTTACTAGCGTGTCGACACACTGTCGAGACGCTTATACAAGCATTTTTCCTGGAATTTAGGCATATAACTCGCGAGGAAGTATTTCGTGCTTCACGGTTTTTCGGTAGTGACTTTTGAGAACGTTCCGGAATTCTCTTTCGAATATTATCGAGAAAGAGTTGGCTGCGATAACGGGGTGCAGCTCGGTGCCTTCGGTGCTCTGCTGGATGTTAAAATAAATGCTGTTATATCTGCTGCAGCGACGATCCTGAGCTGTTGGCGAATCACAAATACTAAGAATAGAGGAAATCAGGCTACGGTACTGAAGATGCTCCTCGTGGTTGGTTGAACAGAAATTTGATGACAGTATCCAGCTTCCGAATACCATGTGGTGTAGGTACCATTGAACCAAAGGGTCATAAACGGTTTGGCTACCGTCATCTTCTGAACAGTCAAGAGCTGCTAGGATCTGGTGGGTTGAGTGATAGAAGTCTACGATGGCATCATGAAGAAGGTCCTCGACGCTGGGCATGGAACCATGGTAAGGGTCTGGTGGTGTTGATGCAATCCCGCAAGTGGTGCTGCATTGCCGGGTGGTGTAGCAACTTGTTGGGTATTGGTGACCAGTTTCCTGTGGGTGTCACCGAAAATTGCCTGTGGAATAGCGGAGGACGTGAAGATGCTGTGAGTGTAAGGCCAACGGAGTAGACTAGTGCGTCCTGGAGGGGGGGGGGGGGGCGTGTGCGGTTCGTCGGAAGGCGGAGCACCTTAGCGAGTGCGGACGTTGGTGGGACCCGGGTGGTATGTTGCATACCGCTATTGGTATTGGTCAGCCATGCATGCCTGGGTCAAGACATATTCTCGAAGCTTCTAGTAACTTCGCGCAAGTTCGGGAGAGCTCGCTTGGCATCGGAAGATGGGTGTAGAAAATACGAGAGCCAATCTGCTTGCCTATATATTGGAGAGTGCTGCGGAGTCAGTGAGTCAGTCAGGGGCAATCGCCCGGTGCAGACGAGTAAGTCTGGGGCAGTGAATATAAATTGTAAATAGTTGAATATAAATTGTACATAGTTGTAAATAGTGCAGTGTAAATATAAATAGTGAATATAAATTGTATACAGTTATGGATATTAAGTCTGTGATATAAATACTTAGTGTAGAAATAAATAAACTGTTGTAAATAAATAAATCCCAGTCATTTTTATATACCCGTTACATTATTTTTAATCACGATGAAAAGTTAAGAATTTTTGTTCTTTTGATTGGTTTCTCAAACCTTTCCGTTGATTCGGAGCATTCGGAAATGAATGTTTCGCGTATTTCATTACGTATCTTATCAACATTCTATAGGTACTGCTCCATTTAATTTGAAGCCGCTTTTTGCCATTGGATATGTTGAACAATTTATTGTTGTCAAGGCTGTCATCAAAAGGGTTCATAAACTTTGAATAGCTAGATACTAATAAATTTCTGTAGCTGCTCAGTATCTTTTCTTAACTGGTGCTTTTGTAAATCTGCAGTGACGTCTTGGACTTTTCGTAAGCCTGTTGCCTCATATGTGAATGATGCAATCGTAGATCTTATTTGATGACTGAAGCACCATACTTACCGAGCCGAAATGGAGCTGGTGAAATTTATTTTTCCAACTAATCTTTAGCAGCATCGGCATTGATGGTTTGCTCAAGTGTTAGATCTATTGGTTGACGAGAGAATGATTTTTCAGTTCTTCGGATACCAAAATAACCTTTCTCCAGTTCTTGCATCACTTCTGGTTTCTATTTTTATTAAATTATCGTGATACTTAACCAACGCAACGAGCATAGCTGGGTTGGTTGAAAGTAAAAAAAAAATCGTCATTTTTGGCACGATGTATTTAAACAATGAAAAATCGCCTATTCTAACACTCCGGCTGAATGTCAAGTAATTAAGAATGATATATACAGGGTGAATCACGACCAACGGGAAACGGCGAAACGGTAAAAGTTTTAAAATGTCTGTCACTTTAGTAGTTTGTACATTGAAAAAGGCTACATTTTAAAATTATTTTGGAATATACAGGATGTCCCAAAAATTTGTGGCATATCAAAATTATATTTTTTTCTTATGGAACACCCTATATTTTATTGCATTTTCTGGTTGTCCCTAAAAATTAAGATACTTTGTCATAAGGGTGCCCTATACCTAAGTACAGAGGGTTCTGAGTTATGCTGACTTTTCTTAAAATGTAAACTTTTCGAACAAAATTCATATCTAATTAATATATCAAATTCTAGCAAATTGACTCTTACATCTAAATAGTTGGGCGTTCGTTGAATGTATATTACGATTGAGTACTAAACATCTCTTTACAGGGTGTTAAGAGTTTACAGTTTCATTATTACGTCATTCAATGTGTAATATCGGTCTTATTTTAAATGAGACACCCTATATTTTATTAATTCACCATGTCAAAAAAGAATTCTTCTTTCGAATTGTACCTATAAGGGTGTCCTATACCAAGGTATTATACTTTTCGTGCAATTTACAAGTACGATTAACAGTACGAAATAAATGATTGTTTACTGTATCGTAAAAATGGAAATTATGTCTATTTACTAACCCATTATTGTGGAAAGTAGATTCATCGGTAAACAATACATAATTAAAAAAATCAGGGTCTTCTCCAACTTTATCCAAATTCCATAAACAAAAATTTAGACGTTTATCATAGACCTGTTCTGTCAACTGCTGGTGTAGTTGCATATGATATGGATGGTAGCGATTTTTCTCAAGTATTCTACACACACTCATTTGACATTCTTAATTCACTTGAAATTTTTCTAGTACTGGTATTAGGATTCTCCGTAACCGACAGCAGTATATCAAATTCGTTGGCGTTGTCACCAGTAACTGGTTTAGTTTTATTCACCTTCTCGTATGCAACGTTACCAGTATCACATCAATCTATTGAGTAGTCTTTCAAAAACTTCCTTTTTTGGCTGAGCTCTATCAGGGTACTTTTGAGCACAAACTCTAGATGCTAGGAGACAATTTTCTAAACATTCCCCAATGCAAAGTATCATGTCAACTCTCTCGTTTAACGGGTACTGCTTCATTTTGAGTAGCAATAAACTAACACAGGATTGTTAAGATAATTAACAGAGAAATGTCATAAAATGACATTAAGTTAGGTACTAACTAGATTGTGTATGCATTTTTTGTTTAAAATCGATTTACCATTAAATCTAAGAAAATTGTAAATTGCACGAAAAGTATAATAGGTACCTAGGTATAGGACACGATTATACCATTCGAAAGAATTTTTTTTTGACATGGTGAATTAATAAAATAAGCTAAATATTACACATTGGATGATGTAATAATAAAACTGTAAATTCTTAACACCCTGTAAAGATATGTTGAGTACTCAATCGTGGAATACACTCAACAAATGCCCAACTATTTAGATGTAAGAGAAAATTTGCTAGAATTTATTGTATTAATTACTAACATATTAGTTTTTTAGAAAAGTTCAAATTTTAAGAAATGTCAGCATAAGTCAACGTACTTAGGTATAGGGAACCCTTAGGAAAGAGTATCTTATTTTTTACGGGCAATCAGAAAATGCAATAAAATATAGAATAAATATATATATGAGAAAAAATATAACTTTGATAAGCCATAAATTTTTGGGACATCCTGTATATTCCAAAATAATTTTAAAATGTAGCCTTTTTCAATGTACAAACTACTAAAGTGACAGACATTTTAAAACTTTTACCGTTTCGCCATAAACCTTCATCCCGTTGGTCGTGATTCACCCTGTATATACATCATGAAGATGTTTTGCCATACAGACCATTCAAACAAGCTTCTCTATACGTGATGTATGATTCAATTAACTTGAAAATTTTACTGTTGTCTATTAAAGTTCTAAACGATATTAATTCATCACTGAAATGCGAAAGTTCGGAATGAACATTTTCCTCAATCTCAATTTTGTTTTTGTAGAAAAGATTTAAAATTCATCATTTCCATCTAATAATGAATTTACCGATCCACTTGCTAATAAACCACTATCAACAATTATATTTATCAATACACAACCAGCAATAAATTTGCCAACAGCTTTGAAACAGGCGATCATAATATGGAAAGCAAGCTCTGTTAAGCTAGCAGTGACAAGTTCGCAGAAACAATCGAAAACGGCATGGGAATTTGTTGCTAATTAGTTGCTAAAATCCAGATTTTGTTGCTCGAACCAGTTTTGAAAACATCGATTTACTGCTACCTTAACGTGTAAGATAGCAGTCAAACCATTGAAAAAATGTTTTTTTTAAACTAACGCCACCTGAATTTGTTGCTGGAAGATGGTATAAAGAAAATTAAAATATATATATAAAATATATAAAAAAATTATTAAAAAGATAATCGAACTTTACAGTATTGCATCCAAATGCTACGCTAATCCAAAACTCAAAAAAAAGTAAATTGTTAGGATATCCACTGATAAACCTGAAATCAAGTTTTGTTGTTGACGCTATTAGAATACCTCCATTTTCTCTCTTAATTTCTAACAGAAATTTTGTTGACCATTAGATAAGTCCTTATTAGTGCTTGAATAACCAGCAACAAAATACAAACAAAGAATATTACCAATAATAAACTTGTGACTGAATTTTCTTGGTGTCGCTATCAGAATACCTCCATTATCTCTCTTAATTTCTAGTAGAAATGTTGTTGCTCATTAGATAAGTCTTTATAAGTGCATGAATAACCAGCAACAAAATAAAAACAAAGAATATTACCAATCATAAATTTGTAATTGAATTTTTTTGGTGTTGCTATCAGAATACCTCCATTTTCACTCTCTCTCTTAATTTCTAACAGAGATTTTGTTGCTCATTAGATAAGTCTTTATTGTTACTTGAATAACCAGCAACAGAATACAAACAAAGAATATTAGCGATAATAAACTTGTGACTGATTTTTTTTGGTGTCGCTATCAGAATACCTCCATTTTCTCTCTTAATTTCTAGCAGAAATTTTGTTGCCCATTAGATAAGTCCTTATTAGTGCTTGAATAACCAGCAACAAAATACAAACGAAGAACATTAGCAATAATAATCTTTTAATTGAATTTTTTGGTGTCACTATTAGAATACCTCAATTTTCTCTCTTAATTTCTAGCAGAAATTTTGTTGCCCATTCGATAAGTCTTTATTTGTGCTTGAATAATCTGCAACAAAATACAAACTAAGAGTTTGTGGGCGTAGTAGAACCCCAACAGCAGAATCGACAGCTACTGGTGGGACGTACCTTGAAAGTAGTACAAGATTGTCGAATTCCAGTCAGAATCATGAACATGGGGTTATCCTTAAATTCGGGACGAAATTAGGGACGTGCCATCCAGTAAAACAAGTGATGTACTTGGACAAAGAACGAGGCACCAATAAGAGTAGGTTACCCTCAACTTTAAAGAAGTTGATATCCGACGCCAAAATTATGTCCGGTGGTGAGCAACGACAAGCTGAGGCACTGCTACGAAAGTATCAGGACGTTTTCTCCTTGCATGACGATGGTCTGGGTCATACTAATCTGGTGCAGCATTCGATATTAACCGGAGATGCCACTCCGATCAGACAGGCAGCCCGACGGCTACCGCTCGCCAAACAGGAAGAGGTTCAACTGCTGGCTGATATGCAGGAGCGGAACGTTATAGAGCTATCCACCAAACCCTGGGCGTCGCCGAAAGTTCTGGTGCGAAAGAAAGACGGCTCCACCAGATTCTGCGTCGACTATCGCGGCCTCAACGACGTTACAAGAAAGGATTTTTATCCTCTGCTTCGGATCGATGACACCATCAACACACTGGCAGGTACTGAATGGTTCTCTACCTTGGATCTTCGCAGTGGTTACTGGCAAGTTGGCATCCAAGAACAGGATAAGGCGAAGACTGCCTTCAGCACACCTTACGGACTCTGGCAATTCAATGTTATGCCGTTTGGATTGTGTAACGCTCCTGCCACCTTTGAGCGATTGATGGATACAGTTCTAAAAGAATTGTCGTGGCAGACCTGTCTGGTTTATTTGAATGATGTGAAAGTCATGGGTAAGACATTTGGCCAACACCTGCGTAATCTTGGAGGAGTACTTCAACGTTTGAGAGGAGCCAAGTTGAAGTTGAACCCGGATAAATGTGAGCTCTTCCGGAAGGTAGTACGATAACTCGGTCACGTAGTATCTCCACAAGGAGTCCGACCAGACCCAGCCAAGCTAGCAGCGGTTCAAGAATGGCCTCGTCTAAGGAATGTCTCAGAGCTTCGCAGCTTTCTTGGGTTATGTACCTATTACCGCCGATTCGTCAAGGACTTCAGCAACCTGGCTTAGCCATTACATCGGCTGACAGAAAAAGACCAACCATTCGAGTCGAAGCCAGATTGCGAAGAGGCTCTTCAGAAGTTGAAGGAATCCTTGTGTACGGCACCCATACTGACCTACCCACAACCAGGTCGCCGATTTTATGTGGACACAGATGCCAGCAATGTCGGTATTGGAGGTATTCTGTCGCAGGAAGAAGACGGTCAGCAGAAGGTTGTGGCCTACTTCAGTCAGGTGTTGAGTAAGGCAGAGCGAGTTATATGCCTAATTTCCTTAAGCTCAGCGACTTATTCGCTTGATTTCTTAAGAGTCAGCTTGTTAAACGCCGACTCAACATTTATTTCATTATAAAAGTCTTTTCGCAAGTGAGCCTCGCTTACTTGTAATTTTGTACGTGCATCTACTGTACGTGTTATCGAAAGTACCTATTGACAAGTTACATTTGATATGTCTGTTGTGTATGAATAAGTTGAATAAATCTTTTAAAAAAAGTAATTTCGGCTTTGCACAACATAACTGGGGCAGTCATCCGGATCATTTTCCAAAAAACCACGAAAAACAAGTGCGAATTAGTCCAGCTTTTTCGTGAATTTAAGTGAAAAGTTCCACCGCAACCTACAAGTGCCAATGAAGGGAGATCCAGCAGCAGAGAAACATCAGAAGTAGTAAGTGCCACATTCCTTTTTCCTTAGTTCTTATAAAACCTCTGTTTTATGAAATATTACATGTGGAATTATAACATAAATCTTTGCGAAATCATTACCAATTTATATTATACTATATATATACTGTTATAATAGAGTCAACGGATTGTGAATGTTCTGATTCATTTCTCTCTCTGCCTTCATTAAATTTAAGCGACATCCATTCAGAACGAAGTTTGGAAGATATTTATGATATAAGTAATTCTCATAACGAGACAGATCTAATCAATAGCTCAGTAATTCAATCTAAGATGGCTCTAACAACTGAACAATTGATAGCAGCCGCACGCAGCTATGGTGAGGTTATTCCTAGATTTGATGGAAACCCGGACGCATTAGAAGTATTTATAAACCGCATAAACAAATTTCATGCGAAATACGGAGCTACTACGGACAATACTCTAAATGATTACACATTTTGCTTAATCCTCAGTAAATTAAAGGACAAAGCAGAACAATATATAAGTACGAGACCTGACATAGAGACTTGGGAACAGTTGAAATCATCTCAAAATTCGGGGACCATACAGATCGACAGACAGTTGGCACAAATTTAGATTCCTTAAAATTAATCAGAAAGAAAGTTTGATTGATTTTATTGAGCGTTTGAAAGAATTACAGAACAAACTTAATTTAAAAATAAATGCGGATGACGATTTATCTGCTAATCAAAAGAAAGTACATTGCGAAATAAATGACCAAACAGCCTTGGAGGTATTCTATAACAATGCACCACCAATGTTACAGACTATACTCGAGGTAAGACAACATAAAACTTTGGAAGAAGCTATACCTACAGTGCTAAAGCATGTGTCCAAGCATGGACAAAACGATACCGTTAGTAAAAATAGTACAATTCCTAGTCGCAATTACGTTTTTCCACCTAATTACCATCCCAGACCAGTTACGAATCAGACACATAGACCGACAGCAACCATGACGCAAATTCCGAATAAGAATAATTACGGCACGAAGCAACCTTATTACAATTATAACACATCTAATCAACAATAATCATCGTATAGACCTTTCCAACAAGGTCGAACTCGAACACAGCCGAATAGCTTTAGCGCTATCAATAGAGCTAATAAAATTCCACCTGTATCGAACCAAGAATCGCGAAATCGGCCGGATAACGAGTTTAATCAGCCGCAATTCCAACGGTGGCGAAACCCTCAGATTAATTTACATGAGGTACCCTCGTATCATACACACGATATGGGATATGAACAGAATGATAATTGGAGTGAAACGGAAGAATTATATCCAAAATACGAAGGTGAAATCGAATCCTTCCCAGAGGAAGAATCTGAAAATTCTCAGGTATCTGCCTCGGACATAAATTCCTAGAAACTAATCACCATCTTATATCATCTAGTTTACCATATTTAGTTATTAACGGCTTTAGAATACTTATTGATTCCGGTGCCACCAATTCCCTGTGCAGCCCCCATATAGCCCATAAATATTTTCCCGATAGAATTACCGAAGAAAAATTTACAATTAAAACCATATTGAACCAATCAGAACATAACGAAGTTCTCGTTACCGATTTTCTCCAACCTGGCCAATTCTTCAAATTTTATATTATTTATTTTCACCAGCATTTTGATATGTTGTTGGGAACAGAAACATTAGAACAACTGAATATGTTATTAGTTTCCAGTAGAGGCAAAATAGTACTTAATAATTTAGAATATGATTTATGTAGATATCAACCTCCAACTATTAATTATTTTCAAACTCAAATTAAGCAGGGTCAGAAATTAATAAATGTTCCGACTAACATTAGGAAGGGAACAGTTCTTATACCCAAACAAACAATTGGACATTACGACATTCCTGAGAATATTAATATTGCTCGTAATTTCAGAGTTAATGTAGCTATTCAAAATAATTCGAACGAGGAAAAAACTCATATTCTTAGTCTAGATAAGCCCATTCTAGCTAACCACATCAATTTTAAGGAATTCGATGTCTGCCATGCACGTGTCGTGAAACACGAGACGTCAGATAACGGCATTGAAGACCTAACGTTAGCACATAAACTCGACCATATCAGAACAGAAGAAGAACGAACAATAATTTTTAATGAATTAACAAAATACCGAGACACGTTTTATAAAGAAAAAGATAAGCTAACATTCTCTTCTATCATCAAGCACACCATTCCATTAAATAATGAAACTCCTATCTTTTCAAAACCTTATCGTTTCCCACATTCGCAAAAAATGAAATTGACAAACAAACTAACGAACTATTAGAACACAACATTATTACAGAAAGTACGTCGCCCTACTCGGCTCCGATTTTCCTTGTCCCCAAAAAGGACGGAAAAGACGGCAAGAAACAATGGCGTATGGTAGTAGACTTTCGAAAACTCAATGAAAACACTATTGAGGATAAATATCCTCTACCGAATATATCAAACATTCTTGACATATTGGGCGGTTCGAGATTATTCTCCAAAATTGATCTTAAATCTGGCTACCATCAAATTGAAATTGATGAAAAAGATCACCACAAAACTGCATTTTAGACAGAAGATGGCCATTATGAATTCTTACGGTTGCCGTTTGGTCTCCGAAATGCTCCAGCAGCGTTCGCGCTTGTCATGAATGAAGTTTTAAGAGGATTATTAAATAAAATTTGCTTAGTACATCTGGACGACATTATAATATTAGGAAAATCAATGCAAGAACATTTACAAAATTTAACTACAGTTCTACAACGACTGAGACAACATAACTTTAAAATACAGTTAGATAAATCCGAATTTTTTCTACAGGAAATAGAATATTTAGGCCATATAGTCACCACAAATGGTATTAAACCAAATCCAAAATTAATTGAAAAGATCAAAAACTTGAAGATACCTTCAACGACAAAACAAATTAAAAGTTTCCTAGGGCTTTCAGGTTATTTTAGGAAATTTGTGAAAAACTATGCAACCATTACAAAACCCTTGCATACGTCCGAATTTGTAGAAGCTCTCGAAACCATCAAACAAATACTCTGTAATGAACCTATCCTAGCATATCCCGACTTTAACAAGAAATTCGTTTTGACGACTGATGCCTCAAACGTTGGTATAGGCGCGGTCCTAAGCCAAGGTCCTAATGGTTCTGATAAACCAATAGCTTTCATTTCGAGAACATTGAACGACCACGAGAAAAATTATTCGACGATTGAGAAATAATGTCTCAGCATTGTTTACGCCACAAAACAATTTCGACCATACCTTTACGGGAATAAGTTTACAATTGTCTCAGGCCACAAACCACTACAGTGGCTCTTCAATATAAAAGAGCCTAACTCAAAGCTGGTCCGTTGGAGACTTAAACTGATGGAATTCGATTACGAAATCGTATATAAGAAAGGAAAATTGAATGCAAACGCTGACTTCCTATCGCGTTTAGAAGCATACCCTCTACAACTTGACAACACACCTGACGAACTCTTATCTCTATTTGCTAATCCCGGAGATATTGGTGAAAGGCTCTTACCAGAATTAGGAAATCTAGAGGACATCCTAGACGAGACTTCTGAAAAACAAGACTCTGACAAAATTAATGTTATCTCCGAAATCCAGATTAAGCCTCCCGACAAACAGAATTCTATTACAAAGACGGACCAAGTTAATATAGTTGAGAATTCAGATCAAGGCAGAATAACAGACAACAATACTCTACATACGCAGGAAGACGATACTTCAGCAGAACTAACCATCACCGACAAACCCTTGAATCTATTTAAGAAACAAATTATTTTTAAACTAGAGAACGAACCTAAGATTAAATCAATCAATATATTTAATAAAGAACGTCTAGAGGTTCAAATCGCGAATAATAATTATCCAAATGAAATTCAAAACGTTTTACAAGAGTTTGTAAATCCTAAGGTACTTAATGCCATTCACTCGAAAGACGACGGTATGTATGAAGAAATTGCAACCATCGTAAATATGCTTTTTGATAAAAGTGTTAAATTTGTATTCACTAGAATAATTCTAAAAGATGTAATCGAGAGAGAACATCAGTTAGAAATATTAAATAAATTCCATAAGATCACCCATAGAGGAATACGCGAGTTGCAAGAAGAAATTGAGAGGGTTTATTATTGGCCAAATATATTGAAGGATTGCCAGTCACATGTGAATAACTGCCGAATCTGCCAACAAACAAAATACGAGAGAAATCCCATAAAACTTAAGTTAGGTACCTCAATTACACCTAAGACTCCATTCGAAATAGTTTACATGGACATATTCTTGTGTAACAAATCCAAGTACCTAACGTGCATTGACAACTTTTCGAAATATTTCATGTATGAAGAATTAAATTTTGTCAACATGTTAGAAATTATTCAGAAGTTCTTGAAGATATTCTCGCGATACAAATTACCTAAGACACTAGTGACTGATGGACAATTTAATACGGGTTTGTTCAATAAACTTATGGAATCGTATAACATCGAACACCATACGACTACTGCCCTACATCCCAACGCTAACAGCCCCATAGAAAGATTACATAGCACTTTAATCGAAATTATGAGAACACTAACACTTCAAAAACAGAAGGCTTTGTCACACAATATATTTGAAATTGCAACAATAATATATAATCGATCAATACATAGTACCACGAACTTCCGACCAACGGAACTACTATTTGGACATTTAGATAATAGAGACATTCTGGAAATTGATTCAAAGAATCAATACAACGAATACATTGATGACTTGAGGAATAAAATTAGGAGTATGTACAATCACGTCTACTAAAAATCCAGCTCTGTTAAGATAGCAGTGACAAGTTAGCAGAAACAATCAAAACCGGCATGGGAATTTGTTGCTAATTAGTTGCTAAAATCCCGATTTTGTTGCTCGAACCAGTTTTGAAAAAATTGAGTTACTGCTATCTTAACCTGTAAGATAGCAGTGAAACCACTAAAAAATATTTTTTTTCAATTCTAACACTACCTGAATTTGTTGCTAATTTGTTGCTGGAAGATAGTATAAAGAAAATTGAAAAAATATTAAAAATAAAACAAAATATGAAAAAAAATAAAAAAATATATTGAAAAAACTTACTTTACAGTACTTCTTCCTAATGCTACGCTAATCCAAAACTCAAAAAAATAGTAAATAGTTAGGATATCCACTGATTAACCTGAAATCAAGTATTGTTGTTGAAGCTATTAGAATTCCTATATTTTCTCTCTTAATTTCTAGCAGAAATTTTGTTGCTCATTGGATAAGTCGTTATTAGTGCTTGAATAACCAGCAACAAAATCCAAACAAAGAATATTACCAATAATAAACTTGTGACTGATTTTTGTTGGTGTCGCTATCAGAATACCTCCATTTTCGGTTTTAATTTCTAGCAGAAATTTTGTTGCTCATTGGATAAGTATTTATTAGTGCTTGAATTACCAGCAACAAAATACAAACAAAGAATTTACCAATAATAAACTTGTGACTGATTTTTGTTGGTGTCCCTATCAGAATACCTCCATTTTCGGTTTTAATTTCTAGCAGAAATTTTGTTGCTCATTGGATAAGTATTTATTAGTGCTTGAATTACCAGCAACAAAATACAAACAAAGAATTTACCAATAATAAACTTGTAATTATTTTTTTTTTGGTGTCGCTATCAGAATACCTCCATTATCTGTTATAATTTCTAGCATAATATTTGTTCCTCATTGGATAAGTCTTTATCAATGCTTGAATAACCAGCAACAAAATACAAACAAAGAATATTAGCAATAATAAACTTGTAATTATTTTTTCTTTTTTTGTCGCTATCAGAATACCTCCATTATCTCTCTTAATTTCTAGCAGAAATTTTGTTGCTCATTGCTCTTTATTATTGCTTGGATAACTAGCAACAAAATACAAACAAAGAATAATACCAATAATAAACTTGTGACTGATTTATTTTTTTTTTGGTGTCGCTATCAGTATACCTACCTCCATTTTCTCTCTTAATTCCTAGCAGAAATTTTGTTGCTCATTGGATAAGTATTTATTAGTGCTTGAATAACCAGCAATAAAATACAAACAAAGAATATTACCAATAATAAATTTGTAACTGATTTTTTTATGTCGCTATCAGAATACCTCCATTATCTCACTTAATTTCTAGCAGAATATTTGTTGCTCATTGGATAAGTCTTTATTAGTGCTTGAATTACCAGCAAACAAAATACATACAAAGAATAATACCAATAATAAACTTGTGACTGATTTTTTTTGATGGAGGTATTCTTATAGCGACATCAAAAAAATCAGTCGCAAGTTTATTAATGGTATTATTCTTTGTTTGTATTTTGTTGCTGGTAATTCAAGCACTAATAAAGACTTATCTAATGAGCAACAAAATTTCTGCCAGAAATTAAAACCGAAAATGGAGGTATTCTCATAGCTACACCAAAAAAAATCAGTCACAAGTTTATTATTGGTAATATTCTTTGCTTGGATTTTGTTGCTGGTTATTCAAGCAGTAATAACGACTTATCCAATAAGCAACAAAATTTCTGCTAGAAATTAAGAGAGAAAATATAGGAATTCTAATAGCTTCAACAACAATACTTGATTTCAGGTTAATCAGTAGATATCCTAACTATTTACTATTTTTTGAGTTTTGGATTAGCGTAGCATTAGGAAGAAATACTGTAAAGTACGTTTTTTCAATATATTTTTTTAATTTTTTTATATTTTTTCATATTTTTTTTTTTATTTTTATTATTTTATCAATTTTCTTTATACTATCTTCCAGCAACAAATTAGCAACAAATTCAGGTGGTGTTAGAATTGAAAAAAAATATTTTTTAGTGGTTTCACTGCTATCTTACACGTTAAGATAGCAGTAACTCAATTTTTTCAAAACTGGTTCGAGCAACAAAATCGGGATTTTAGCAACTAATTAGCAACAAATTCCCATGCCGGTTTCGATTGTTTCTGGTAACTTGTCACTGTTAGCTTAACAGAGCTCAAAAATCCAGCGATGCAAAAGATAAATACATCGAGGAGCAAAACGAAAAACGCGAAGAACCACCAAAGATCAACACTCTGGACGCGTATATTTCCACACGACCTCGAAATAAAATATCCCCATTGTATAAACACGTTACTATTAAAAAAGATCTAGGGACAAAGGTAAAGACGACTAAAAACAACACATACCATAAACAAGAATTACGAAAGACTAGACAACACCAAAGACCACTTATTCCATTTGTTTCAGATGAGCCTACTAATAATGGTGCTAATAGCACTGGTGCACCAAAATCAAGCAACGGCCCCGAAAATCGAAATTAAAAGCCTCGAAAATAATCCAGCTATACTACCTCTCAAATTAGGACCCACTAGAATCCAATATCCTCATCATACATTCCTACACAATTACCCTATTAAAATCCTTGGTAGCAAAATTTTAGAATTAGAGAATTTAGTATCGGAATTTCACATAAAAACCCAAAACAAACTGTACATGGCTGATATGATAGAATATGAGTATGTAACGAAACAATTTAACCAATTGAGGTCACAAGTAATTATGATTCACCCCGAAATTTTGAATAATGGGAAGAGAGTAAAGCGTAGAATGATAAACGCCTTAGCGTATTTAAATTTATTTCTGGTAACCTGGACGAATCTGACGGTGTCAGATACGATAAAGCTATAGAAAATTTAAAGAGGGGTCAAGAGAATATAATATCTCATTACAATAAGCAAACTTCTTTGAATCAGAAATTAATAAATAATTACGAAGAAACAGTAGGAAATATCACCACAAATTTCAATAGAATCAAAAGAATGATTCGAGGGGAAGACCAAAACGTTACCAATACGCTTACAATGTTCAAAATCAGCTTATTAGATCTGTCCCAAATCGTGGAAAAGTCGCTTGTATCAATAAATTTCGCCTCCTTGAATACCTTACACTTATCCATTATAAATGAAGAATCATTGAAGTCAGTGAGAGATGAACTGTCCAAACATCACACGCCTGAACATTACTATTCTAACGACAATATTCTCTTCATACGAACAATCTATGTAGAATATTACATTAACGCAGAGCATGTAGTATTTCTGTTACACATTCCCTTGTTAAATCCCAAAACATATAATCTATACCACCTGTTCTCCATACCTACTCGTGAATCCACAACAATTATCCCTCCTACCTCATATGTGGCCATGGGAGACGACACTACTTATTATTTAAAAAGCAAATGCCAAGCTGTCCAAGGAGAATTCTTTTGTAAACTTTCACAAATTGAGAGAAACTACCAGCAGGAAACCTGTGTAAAGAATCTGCTCCAGGTTAAAGAAGATCCACGATGCAAACATATCCCAGTAGAAATCACCGAGGTCCTAGTTGAAACCATCAGTGATGAAAAATACTTACTCATCGCCCCCACCGAGACCTTAGTGCATGGAAAATGTGGAAGTAAGGAAGTCCATAAGGTTAGAGGTACTTTCCTCATAACAGTTCCTTACTCCTGTCGATTCATAACCAAGGAGTTCGAGTTCGTTAACCTAGAGGGAACCATCCAAGAAGAACCAGTCTACCTACATCACCTACCCAGTGCAGTGTCTGGTGTAAAACCTATACAGTTGAATTTAAAATCGTTTAATTTGGATCAGTTGTCAAAATTAACATTAGACCCTATTTCGGAATCTATCTCACTTATTGACGAAACTATTTGGACTCATTCAAATTTACCAATCTATGTATTGCTTATAGTAATAATCCTTATTTCAATTTTGTATTATTTCAGGATACAATTGTTAACTAGATTTAAGAAAAAAGTTAATGGAAATGAGGCATTTCCCGAACCATCCAAATCAAATATTTAACAGTTTTATTAATACGTTAACTTTGACCAACCCCAAAGTTTCCTCTTATGGGTGGAGTAGTTATATGCCTAATTTCCTTAAGCTCAGCGACTTATTCGCTTGATTTCTTACGAGTCAGCATGTTAAACGCCGACTCAACATTTATTTCAATATAAAAGTCTTTTCGCAAGTGAGCCTCGCTTACTTGTAATTTTGTACGAGCATCATACTGTACGTGTTATCGAAAGTATTGACAAGTTACATTTTATAAGTCTGTTGTGTATAAATAAGTTGAATAAATCTTTTTAAAAAAGTAATTTCGGCTTTGCACAACATAACTAGCGCAATTACTGCACCACCAGATGAGAATTGCTTGCTGTTGTCAAAAGCCTTAGACATTTCTACAAATACCTATATGGCCAGGAATTCACTCTTCTTACAGATCAAGCATCACTGCGCTAGTTGATGAGATTTCGAGAACCGGAAGGACAGGTAGCCCGATGGCTGGAGCAGTTGCAAAAATACAACTTCTCGATTGAACATCGCAGTGGTAAGACGCACGGGAATGCTGACGCACTATCAAGGAGACCCTGCACGACTGCGTGTAAGCAATGCAAGGGGGTAGAAACACTGGAAGACGTTCCTACGAGACCGGTGACGCTAGTACCGGAGGGTGATGAATGGTCCAACGAGGCTATCAGTCGTGATCAACATGCTGATACAGACTTGGCGCCAATGATGAGATAGAAAACGCAGTCAAACCAACGGCCAGACTGGCATGGAGTAGCTGAATTTGGTTCTATCACCAAGGCATATTGGAGTATTTGGGACAGCCTGAAACTAGAAGACGGTGTGCTGCGATACCAATGGGAGCATCCAGATGGGGAAACAACCACCTCGCTAATAGTAATTCCCAGAGTCCGGGTGGCTCGTGTACTTCGAGAGACTCACGATGGGCTAGCTGGAGGACATTTTGGTGTTAACAAGACATTGGAGAAAACGCGAGCTCGGTTTTATTGTGTACGATGTCGAGCAGACGTGGAAGAATGGTGCCGACGATGCGATGTGTGTGCCAGCGCCCGCGGACCGCATAGACGCACCCGAGGGAGACTTCAGCAATACACTGTAAGCGCACCGTTTGAGAAGATAGCCATCAACATAGCAGGGCCGTTTCCTACGACTGATGATGGAAACCGGTACATATTGGTTATAATGGACTATTTTACGAAATGGCCGGAGGCATATGCACTAGCCAATCAAGAGGCTGCCACGGTGACACAGGCAGAGAACACCTACCTCCAAGAGAAAGGTAACTTCCATGTTAATTTCGTTGACTATGTTTTGACCTCGAAGTACAACTAGTGCTGAAGATGTTTACTCGCAAACTAACTTGCTTATGGCGGCAGATTCATAGTTTAGTAAAAGTATTATCCTAGCTTATAAATAGAGAAAGGAATAAAAATCTTCAGAAATTGTTGAAGGAAATTTTGAGAAAATAATTTTCGAGATTATTCATTTTACTTTTCATGATAGCCATCAGAAATATAATATGAATGCTGAAAGTTTTTTCAAAAAATCGCTCCAAAAATTTCTGAAGATTTGTATTGCTTCCTCAATAGTTCTGATCTATGAGGGATAAATAAGAATATAACAACTGTAAATATTTTTAGTTCATTTTTTATTATTGCAAAATTATAACATAGAAAGAATAAATAAGCAAATCAAAAATCCACTGAATAACTTCTTAAATATGTTTTTTTTGTAAGTAAATAAATTATTATATTAATTTATGGAAGTAACTAGTGCATTGTCTAAATAACTCTTTGAAACAAACAATAATTAGGGCAAATTTTGATTAGCTAAAATCTGATTTCTCATCACAAAAAATATAATGACGAAAATATCGACATACTTTTAGAAGATACTTAATATCAAAATAGGTTTTGAGTAGAACAAGTAAACTATTTTATGAGTAGACAGTGCATTAGTATCCTACATATGTTAATGTATAATCCAAAATATATAAAATACACCGGTTCACTAACACTAATTACACACACAATCCACAAATCCATATTGTCGCTTCCGCCTTCTTCTTCAGTTGTTCCTTATTTAGATATGAAAATAAAAAGAAACAAAGATCAGTAATAAAAAAAATCAAGCCCGCAATCTCCAATGAAAACATAAAATAAATATTCGAATGTACTCACAGAAGCATATATTGACATTCGACGTACTCTCTCATTACACCACCAGGAACGGGATACTTCAATGCCTTCGAGGTACTTCATTTTCTGTTCGTCCTCTTCCTCAGTTATTCCTCATTTGGACATGAAATTAAAAAGAAACAAAAATCAGTAATCTATAATACAAGCAAGTATACTCGAATTAGAATATCTTATAAATATTCAACTATACTCACAGAAGATAAATACTGACACATTCAATGTGTTATATCCTTACCCAAATAGTAACCGGCGTGTAGAAAGTGAGGCACTTCATAGGTATTTCACTTTTGTTTCGTCCTTCCATTGTTCCTAAGCAAACAGCCAATTCCTTCTAGTGTAACACCACTTCACTGCAATGTAAAAACATCATTACAAATCTGAGATTTGATAGAAGCATGCTAAAATTACATTGAGAAGTTTAGACTAATAATCAAATTCTAGATGCTAACTGAAGCAATCCTTATAGGCATTTTGGTGATGGCTGTGTCTTGTATATCTAGTTTCCCGGAAGCATTAACAAGGACTTAAGTATATATTTCGTGATAGCATTATATCTTTACTTACAGTTTGCTTAGTTATACGCCGGATAGAAGAATAGCTGGAAGTTCTAAGTATATTATTTATCAAGCTTTTAATGATACTTGTAGCTTTACTTGATACTCCACTATCAGGATGAACTTGCTTCAAAATATTGTATAAAAGGGTAGTTCTTCTCCTTCTTTCTTCGTTTTTACTTCTTGAAATGTCCTTCTTCGCCTTACAGACATTCCTGATTGGCCTTTCCATATGTACTCGTTGGCATTCTTCTATGATTAAGATAAAATAACACCAGAATGATAGGAACAAGATACTAATACGTACCAATAACGAATGATAATCTTTCAAACAGACAAACAGTAAGTTTCCTGTGAATACGAAAAAACTGACTCAAATCTAATATAGATAAACTTTAACATTCAACAAAGCTACGTATATTAACTAAAAATAATATAAAATAAAACAAACATATCGTTAGAAAAGAGAATTGAGGTTAGACGATGGGATTGCCGGCGCCGGATGCGGCCATTTTAAATATGACATTTTCATTCAAATTCTGCGGTTCCCGCCACATTTTGGTGAGCGATACTAGCGCCGAGAATGGGAACTTTGGCAACAAACGGTAAAAATTTCCCATAAGAGTTGCCACCGCCTGGACACTGGCTCTGGTTGACACGCTATGCCGTTTCGGCATTCCCATGGAATGACATTCAGACCAAGGACGGAATTTTGAGAGTCGCTTGTTCCAAGGAATCTGCGAGATACTCGGCATATGTGTTGAATATTGTAAGTAAATTTGTATAGTCTAAGATTAGAGTAATGTGGTTTTGTGATCATGAAATGACATAGTGTTGTGTGTTCCGTGTATCAGGAAGAAGAAGAAGTAGATGACTTATCTAAATATAGACAGTAGACAGTAGATAAGAGACAAGAGACAATCAGACAGTGTCAACTAAGGTGTCTATCAGAGTTTAATTGCTTTTCATAGTTTTAATATTAGAATAAATGTTATGTTCAGGAGTTATTCTTGAATTACCTACGATCCACGAATTCTAACAATAAGGAAGACCCGAAGAACACCCTTGCATCCGCAGTCCGATGGCATGGTCGAGAAGTTCAACCATACTCTCGTCAGCTTTCTGAAGAAGTTCACGTCTGACAACCAACGAGACTGGGACCGATATATTCCTTTGGCCCTAATGGCATATTGTGCCGCGGTGCACGATGTAACTAAAGAGACCCCAGCTTGCATGATGTTCGGAAGAGAGTTGAGGTTACCCTGCGATTTGCTCTTTCGAAGGCCCTTTCCATCAACACAAGCCACGGATGAGTTCACCAGTCAGCTACAAGAACGACTATAAGAAGTTCATGAACAAGCCAGAAAACATATCCGTATGGCCAGCGACCGCATGAAAACACGGTACGATCGACGAGCCAATTCCGAGGGTTATCAGGTGCAAGACCGGGTTTGGCTATTCAATCCAAAAAGAACGATTGGCCGTTCTCCCAAACTGCAGTCCGACTGGGAAGGTCCTTACACCATACAGGCGCGACTCAACGATGTCGTTTATCGCATCCAACAAACACCACGGGGAAAGATGAAAGTGGTACATCTAGATCGACTCGCTCCATATCGGGGGACCAACGGTAAAGAAGTTACTCCACCGGATGGTGCCTCAGGATTTCGTTCGGGACGAACGAAAGTTAAGGAGGAGGCAGTGTACTGAAAATTAAGGGTTCTATTCAATACCATTGAATAGTTAATTAGGAAAAACGAAAATTCCTCTATTTACAACAAACAACAAAAAGCAAGAGAAGGAATTTAACTTGGAATGAGCATGGAATGCCAAGGATCTGTCCAGATGAAACCCATGTGTTACGGAGTGTGAGGAATAGTTAAATGCACTTCAAATAAGTGGAAAAAGGATGGATCAATCTAATTCCCTACATAAACTGCAAATCTCACACGACGGGCAGATCATTTCGCCTAGAGAGCTCTTAGAGTGAAAATCAGTGAAATTCGAAATCAAATTATTCCCAGCTGAATCATCAAGGAAGAAGAAGAGGACATCTGTAACCAGACCAGACTGCACGTGTCATCGATAAATTTGGTATCAAATTGTATTGCCAGTGGCGTACCAAAACAATTTTATTTTGGGAGAATAAAATTCTGAAACCGGAAAGTTGTGTTTTCTTGTTATTTTGACGAACTGCAATTCTGTTCAATATTTAAAGTTGTATGTGTCATTGGCCTTCACGCAATTTGAACATTTCTTGTTTTTTGGACAATTATTGTGGATATTATGATCATCACTGCAGTGTTCGCAGGTTATCGGATTGTAGCATTTTGACTTTTTATGATAGAATTCTTGGCAGTTGAAACATCTTATACCTATATCCTCATACATAGCGTAGCGTTCTCACTAAAGAAAAACTTTCTTCATATTCATTAATTTATTAAACAACGTTGGGGTGCACTCGCCGTATATTATTTTCGTATCATTCTTTTTGGAACAATTAATAATTATCCATTGCAAACAAATTTATCACACCGTCAAAAGTTTAATAAATATTTTTTTAGTTTTATTATTGGACCGAATTTATTTGCTGGTGCACTGAAAAATACAAAATAATATTAATTTTATTGGTACTTACTGGTAATTTTGAAGTTGTGCAATTATATTTAAATATAACACTCTTAGCACCAATTTGACAAGTACCAGCACCAATAAAATAAATATAATTTTGTATTTTTCAGTGCATCAACAAATAAAGTTTTTTTAAATATTAATTTCACACTTTTGAGTATTAACATTAGTAATGAGTCATGATAATCGTTGAACGTTCACTAATACCAAAGAAGATAGAACTAGAAATACGCATATTTCAGATTTTACCACTGCTCTAACTTGAAAATCGTAACTACTGTAGAAACCGGATATAACGACATTGAAGGGACCGTATACTTCGGACGTTATGTCCGATAGTTGTTATAAGCAATATACACAAGTAGTCGTATTAATAGCCATATGTAGTATGGGTATAGGTTATGCACATGAACCTGTTTTCAAATAAAATGTCGAAAAAAAAAGTGTCTATAGTCTTCTAGACTATATTTAGTATTTTAACCAATCGGTCATTTTAGTCTGTTTTTTAAGCTGGGTGTCAAATATTTTTTGCCTTTTACATTTCATTTTCGTCAAGTTATCATCAGTATTAAACTGGTCATTAAAGGCAACAATTTTTTCTAAAACTGTTATACCTAGCGTTAAGAGACTCGCATATTGTTGTTGGTTGAAAATGCTCTTGATGGTCTCGCTGGTCTGCGTTAGTGTTACGATTGTTTTTAGCTTTTCCTATAACTAAAAGTTTTTTTACACGATCCAGTCTTGTTCGCAGCAACCAATACTGTAAGTTTGAAAATTGTTCGTATTACAAGTAAACGGTTGGTCGTTATTGCCGATGAATATCGATAAAGTTTCGTCGTTTTAAGCGATATGTCGCTGTATTCGATGTTGTTATAGGCGGTATGTTTAATTATTAGCTTATATAGGAATTCGGTAGGGACCGTGCCAGTCGGTTGTTATAACCGATCTGTCGTTATAAACGATGTCGTTATATTCGGTTTCGACATATGGAAAAATGTTTAATTTAAATGTTGCTACAAATAACGTGGTATTTAATTTGGGCGTCTCAGATTTTCAATTTTCGATAGAAATTGCCCAATTGCTAGATATATCTCGAAAATCGCAGCGTTTTTGAAAAAATGTTTAAATTTGGGACCATTTCTCAAGTCTCCTCTTTCAAATTAATGAAAAATCCTCAAAATCGGAGTTTACTATATACAGAGCGCGCACAAACCAAAAAAAGGCGGTCGAATTGTATACCTACCTCATCCGTTTGGGTTCGTCGGTCAATAAATGAATTGTTTTTTTACTTCTGTTAACTTATTACAAAAAATATTTGCAAAGTTTGGCAACCCTGCCGTCTATCGCTACCATCCCCAATAACAAAAAAACAATTTAACATCGAAAATGTCCAACATTACAAAATATTCTAAAAAAGTTCGGAGACTAAAACTACTTGTGCAAATAACTTCATTATTAGATAAAAAAAGTCCCAATTTTCGTTCAGATGGAATCTTCAATACCATCAAAGCATTTGGAATGCTCTCCTCTTCCTCGTCAGTCGATAATTCCTGTATAAATAATTTACTGTCGTATTCAAGTCTTATGTATAATCAGCATATAGGGGTAGTCCGAACCAAAAACGAGACTTGGCACAAGTTAAGACCGAAACTATTAATCCTTAAAAATGTTAATTTTTTACTGATACAGTGTTGCCTATATTTCACTTTAAAATCTTAGAACACTTATTCAATCACCCTTTTAGGTAAATTTCTTATAGAAATATACCTATTGCGATCGTTCACACTTTTGAATTTCGAAAAAATTTCAACGGCATGTTGTTATATGTCTATAAGTTAGTCCAAAAAAACATTTGGTTCAAAAGATTATATATATATATATATATATATATATATATATATATATATATATATATATATATATATATATATATGATATTACGAAATTTGTTAACACGATAGAGGTCGCAGTTTTGAAGGTATCAAGTTCAAATTTGCTACAAAAATCAATCTCTCAAATATCTCGGTCGAGTTCGTTATTGGGCAATATCTAGGTTATAGATATAATCAGTACCTACAACTTTTGTTCAAAGCAATTTTTCATAAAATACACAGTAAAAAAATAAAAATTAATAAAGAAAAATAACAAACATTGATAAAACATGAACACTCAATATAAATTTGATGTAATTGTACATTTTCTGGAGATCTTCATATAGACCCTGATTAAAAAAAAATATAGTATATTTATTGAAAAGAAATAGACGAAAAAAAAATCTGCCTTGAAGTGGACTCGAACCCTGTCTGCTTTATATTCAACAGCCAAAACAAAAACCTCTAACCGCAAGGCTATGACAATTTTATTTAATAACATGTAGGTATACCAATGAAAAGGTTGTTAAAATTTCAATTCAATGAATTTT